>SRHC01000856.1:164416-176425 GCA_004794325.1 Pomacea maculata
TTCATAATCCATTCAAAAGTCTGACGGCTGAAGCAACAAAAGACAGCCGCAGTCGGTTTGTCCTGCATGCAGGCACACTATATCGGCGACCTGATGGGAGCTGGACAAGTTCACCAGACAGAGCATGCCTGTCATCACGAAGGATGGCAGACACTTTCAGTAGAGTCCTCCTGTTATACAGATCCTGAAGAGAACTCTGGGTGGATCCAACGACTTTGCAGCAGGTGGATACCACACGATGTAGGCTGCTCTTGTCCTTCACCGATAAACTATTATAGAAACAGATGAACGAGAAGGACAGCACGCTCTCTATATGTGATCTGTAAAAAAGCTGAAGAAATTGGGGGGAGACAGAGAAAGACCTCAGCTTCCGTAGGAGGAAGAGGCGTTGATGAGCCTTCTTCACGACAGATTGAGTGTTGACATCCCAGCAAAGTCGCCTATCGAAGATGGTGCCCAGGTATTTAAAAGCAGAAACAATTTCCACCTCCTTGTCATGGATGACACAGACGGGACACGGTGGAGAATTCCGACGGAAATCAAAGACAATCTCCTTCGTCTTACTCACATTAAGTTCTAGAAAGTTGACATCGCACCAAACAATGAATTCTTCCAAAGCAACACCGTGAGTGTGCACCGGCCCGCTAAGGAGAGACAGCAGTGCAGTGTCATCAGAGAATTTGGGAGAAGTATGGTATGCACATCTGTCTGTTATTAGTAATTGTAACAGGGATGTTTCAATAAGAAATTCCGATCGTTGGTGGCAGTCACAACAAGTATGATCAACTCTAATAAACTAAATTTTATTTAATTTCAGTTGCCTGTGATTGCTTAATGATAGATTTCGATTTTTCTTAAAATTAGCACAAAGACATCTTTAAAACACCAACCGTGGAAAAAGAGATTGTCTTAGTTACTTTTAATTATTTATAAAATTATTTATTTATTTTTTATTTTATTTTATTTTATTTTTATTTTGCTGTTGCCTTTTTATATGAGTACGATTTCAAAGTTACCTCTTGAGTTCCCAAGGCAATTGGACGCGCCCAGCGTCTCCCGTAAAGTTGTTGAGAAAAGAGAAGACTCGGATCCAGAAAGTGCATCCCGCTTTGGGAACGAAGCAGTAGGCAACACGTGAAGGCGCATGCGTGAAAACTCCTGCGATTTTACTCTGCACTCGCATGTATTGCGTCATTTCCGGGCATTGCCAATGCGCCTGCGCTACCCGCGTGTGATACTCGTACAAAAGCGAGTACGACTCGTTACTGACGTCGTGTGTCTCGAATAGTCGGCGAATTGACTCGTTTCTGTCCGGCAGGGCGAGAATCTCGTCATAAACCAACCGATGGGTGACGTCTTTAGTCTCCTGCGTCACGTAGGTCAGGTTGGCCGCCATAGTCGTGTTTATGACCAGTCGCTCTTCAACTGCATCGATGCTTGGAAGGGCTTTAAAACACACAAAATTAAGTACAAAATGTGTCAGACGGCTACCATCATTTTTCTTTGCTTGTATATGTGTTCTTCCTTTGCATCCTTCCTTTCACAGTGACAATTTTCAGATGTTTGATGAAAGAGAAAAGTGATGGCAAATTTAAAGCAATGATGTGGACGAGAGATCAGATGCTAGTCCTTACTTTCATTGCCTCTTTCGTGAAGCAGCTCAGAAGTCGACATCTTCGCTCGCACGTGCACATGCCGAATGTACACTACCCACTCAAAGAGGATGAACAAAGCAGCAAGACAGACCAGGAGGTAGAAGGAGATTCTTGCACTGATCCTCATTACCTTGCACTGGAGAAAAGAAATGACGTAACAGATACATGCGCAGTAGTGAACATGGCGACGAAAAGTGTCATCTGGGTCATCGTCGTCGTTGTTAACTTGGCTCTGTAAACACTGCATGGTCTTGCAACTAGAAACAGGTGCCAGCCTATGAATGATTCCCCTTCGTGCATACAGTCAACAGCCATGGCTAGAAGGTCTGCTGGGATTTTATGCGCTGACTGGATATAAAGAAGCAGAACCATCGATACCTACTGTGTTCAAGTCCGCCGAACTACAGATTATAACAGCGGAAACGGATCCCCAGCATAGCTGCGGCTAAAGATATTTATCCGGAGGCTTTATTTCCGTTACAATGAAGAAATATGTAGATTAATTTCCGAAATGGGAATTTCGTTGTCCTTATAGATGGAGATAATGACGAAAGAAAAAGAAAAAATGAAGACGAAATAGTTAAGGAAAGAGAGTAAACGGAGAGAGTGCTTTCTTTTTAAATTTAAAACCTTAACAATTTTAAACTAGCTTCTCCTAGTTGAAACCGCATTTTGTATCCTTGGTGTCGAGCAGAAACATTGACGAATCTACAAAGTGCATTGCAAGCTGCGATTGAGATTGCTTGGTGCCAAGTTAACTGTAGACTGCCTAGCTCAATAGTGAAGGTATATATATATAAATGAAATAGGGTCGGCAACAGGACACGAGGGCGAGAATCCTGAAAGTCTCTCACAGCCAGTTTCCCCGCTTTTCCCCACGTTCTCCAACCACAGCGCCATCTGCCCCTTTCTCACACAGGTGATAAATGATTCTTTTCCTAACCAAGGTTCTGAAGACATATAGATGCTTCCAATGTATGTTTTACCCTTCACTAATAGATCTGCTTCATGTCTGGACAGATCATTCCTCGCTTCTGTCATTTTCTAGGACGAACTGTTTATAAAATCTCTTGATTTTAAGGTGCTGGACTAGAATGCTGAGGTAAAATGTTTTAGAACAGAGCAGGAATGCCTTAGGGAAATCCTCTCAGCTGTCCTGACAAAACTGATCTCAGTCTCTGACGAGATTTTACTGATATGTATGATAATGTCTCTCCATAGAATGCAGAATATTCCAAAAGATGCCCCTAGACCAGACTCTTCTATCTTTGTGTTGTATGATTTATCCAAAGTGTGTTCACATGTCAGATACAGTAGTCGAATAATGGCATAGCAGTTTCTTGTTAATGTTCGTGTGAAAAAGCTGATATTTTGTTTTTTCAGGGGGAAAAAATAATCGACTGCTTAATATTTTATAAAACTATGGTAGCATAAAAAGGTATTTCCAAGCAATTTTTATTTAGTCGTGTAAGAATGTGCACTACTGTCTAACTACAGTGTAGGTAATGGCAGAACTTACAATCAGGCTGTGTCCAAAGCTTAAATTCCAGGGTTGTCCATGGGACATATTTTTCAATCCCATCCCATGGTAATTTATGCCTGTCCCATCCCATACCTTGGGACGTTTTCCATGGGATTCCCATGGTAATAACATTCCTATGGACAACACTGGTAAATTCCTTGTCATACTGGAATCTTCAGGAGAAGGTTTAAGGGTAGAGAGCATCGGAGTCGTTCAGAAAGATTCGTGAGGCTCACTCACCACGAGCCGTGCAAAAGACATCTAGACTAGCTCCTCGAGGACATTTTACAAATCCTTCTGATAGCCATATGGCTCAGAAACATTGACCACCCGTCCCGTCATAAACGCTTACGAGGAGGGGCGATTTGCTGAACAATAAATTGTCGCAGCTGAGCGTGAAGTCAACAGTGATTCTGTCTCCTTTGCCACATGGACATGTCAACACTTGTCATGATCTTTTTGCGTCTTGAGCTCGTGTGTGAGTGTAGTTCATCCCGACACCACACTCGACAGCTCACATATAGTGATGCTACATATTTCTCATTCTATTTTTTATGTCTCTATGATAAAATTGTAGGCATACCCATAAACATTTAGAAGATAAAGTGTGTGACTAGTCAAATGTTTCAAGGAAACTACACGCTCTCTCTCTTACAAACACACACACATGCTATCAGCATGGTGGCTTACCGGAAGTTTGATCCGCTGCGCATCATCCACTTTCCGAAATTTCAAACTCCTTTTCTGTATTTCTATTTTAGCATCATTGGGAAATCTTCAAAGAAAACGCTAGTGTGTCATAATAAATATCCACGTAAACACTTGAGTGAATATAGTCATGGCGACTGTAACACATCACAACACGAAGCTAGTCTGTGTAGTTTGCTATGTACGGGAAGGAAGGATGTAAATAGCCACCGGCAGAACGCGTGACGTCAAAGTGAGAATGACGTGCGAGTGCGTGCGGGTGAAGATGGAGGAGAGTGTCGTCTGCTGAAGGTAAGAGAGAAAGCCGGCACAATATTGCTTCACTTTCATCGGTTATCGTTGTTTCTGTTTCGGTCCAGATCCACCAGCAAACTTTGCTAAACGAGCCATAAACATCAACCAATTCTATTCTGATTTTCTTTCAACATCGCATTTATTCAGTGGACAGCCCCATCAGCCGCCCGAATATACTACATTACATAACATACTAGATATCACCTGATCACCTTTTCGTCGTTTCTTCCAGAAGACCATTCAAATATTGAAAAGGCAGCAAAGTAAGCGTCTGGGTGTCTGTGTTGTTAGTGATAATCATTATTTCATTTCTATAACTTTCCGTTGACACAAGAGAAACTACACTTGGGTTACGTTGCTCGAGGGTGGGGGGGGATTGGTGTTTTACGCCGTGCCAGCAACTGAGGCTACATTACGGCAAGGCAGCCAGCCCTGTAAACTGATGCCACGTGCAGAGAAAGAACCGCATGCCCGAGACGAGAAATGAACTCTGGGCAGCCAACCTTCACTGTATTGGTGACAGGCGCTAACCGTTACGCCACCGGACCGCTATACGTTGCTCGAAGGTTCCTTGCACTTCAATGTAGACTCAAAATGTTTGCCGTGACCACCAAAAACTACATATAGATATTGTAAGTTTTTATTAGACTTGAAAATAAAGTACGAATGTATAGATAATAATACAGCAGTAAGTAGGTTAAATACAAAACTTAGCAATAGCTTAATGTCGAACAAACGTCATTCTAAAAGAAATATTTCTACACAATTTTCGAACGTTGTGAATTCATAAATGTTTACCAATGACCAGAGGTTCACGCTCTGGTATGATGCAGTGTGGTGTGGACGGTGAATTATTCATACTGACAACATGAATTAATACTGAGACCAAGAGTGATATCACAGTGTGCCGGTTACAGTCGAGTAGCGACGAAAGAAAACTGCCACCTCACAACCAAAAACCTCCTGGGAGAATCTAGAGAAGACAATCGCATCCATTACCAGAAGTGAACTGGCGGTATAGTTTTGGTATATCACAGCGAACAAAATGAAGACGATATCGCTGCTATTTGCTACCGCTATAACGGGTCGCAAAGTAGTACCCCTCAATCCACTCCCTAAACTCTCAGCATCAAAGGCTATCAGCCTATCCCGATAAGCAAAACGTAGGCTTTGACACTATTTACACGTTAATGTCACAACTTGTGTCTAACTATCCAGTCCACGTGCTGACTAGATTGGCTTCAGTTTTGTGCACATCATTATACATCGCTAGTAGTTCACTCAGGTCATTTCACTGACCTTCATCCCTATGCATCTTAAATACTTCATCCAGCCCATCGCAGTTGCTGCATTCATTGTGTTGGCACAAAAGTCTCGGCTGGTTCCTAGTAAAAATTAAGTCTGGCATCAAATTCATTCTTGTACCGTCTAGCGACCGTAAGCTTCTGCTATATTAATATTTGGAGTCAGAACTGGTCGAGAATGGCCTACCACCTGGTTGAAATTCAAGGTAATTAACAAATGGAGTCTAGAAGTCGTGTTCGTTGAACCCGAACAGTAACATATCCGACTGGTATTTCGCGAGGAGCTTTTCCAGCAACGTGTTGGAGACTTCGTCGAAGGCGTCATGAAGGGCTCGTCGTTTCTGCTCTTTCAGTTCGTCCTTCCGGTTATATGCCTTCCTAACAGTGTCCAGCACCTGCTTCAGGAACGAGTCCACGAAAAAGACATCGTTAGCGATGGTGCCGTTAGCGCATGATGGAAAGTAGTTGGCGTCGTTGGGAATGTAGCCGTTCATCTGAAAGGTGGCCCACAGGCGTCGCGCTAAGCCGTCGTCGTCTAGGCAGCCCTGGAAGTAGGTGCGCGAGTGCAGGAGGTCAAAGTTGTACACGATGAGCGTGGACAGCTCCTGCTCCACCTGCGCCTGCTGATCCACGTGCTTCAGCACCCACTCCATCCCCATGCGGCGCAGCACAAAGAGGCTGTCTCTCTCGAAGGTCTCAATGTTTCCGATGACGGTGGGGCGGTAGGTGCAGGGATCGCAGAGCTGGAAGATGGGGTCCCAGTGCGAATCCTTCACCTCCAGGGAGTACTCCAAGAACTCCCGGAAGGTGACGTCATTTCCGCAGCGTTTGGCCTTTGCTGTGGCGCTGCTGTTGCGCAGCTTGGCGACTGCCGACACACCCGTTCCCCGCCAGAAGTCGGGCAGGTACAGCTTGTCCAGGTAGGCACTCCACAGGCGGGAGAACGGGTGCCGAACGAAAACGAAGCGCAGGTAGTCCTGCACCTCTTGGGCCACTGCCTCCCACTTCTGACCGAAGGAGTGTCGGTTGCTATGAACGGCATTCCTGAAGACAAGAGAGAAATGAGCACGAATTTTAGCCCAGAGCCACCTGCATGCCCAGAGACAGACGACATCCGGGGGTATTTTACTTTTTTATGACAACTATTCATTTTACCACTACGATATTCAAATCCCTTTAAGAGAGGAGAGAAAAACGTGAAATAACATTCTATGAAACTAGTGATCAACAAAGTGTCCTTACAGAAAAGCAACACAATGTTTTTCATCCTGCGATTCGTTTTGTATTTTATTTACTTTGCCTTCAACTTGCTCTGTAGAATGATTCTAAAGGAAGAAATACTATTTTTCAAAACTTTGCTTGGAAACTGTGCAGATTTACCATTAAGCTCAGTTAGGATTTTTGTTTGGTTTGTTTGTATTGGTTTTTTTTAGAAGAATGGTATGCACATCTGACTGTTATTAGTAAATGTAATAGTCTTCTTTCAATAAGAAATTCTGATCATTGGTGGCAGTCACAAGAAGTACGATCAACTCTAATAAACTAATTTTTTTAAATTTCAGTGACCTTCGATTACTTAATGATAGATTTCGATTTTTCTTAACATTACCAAAGAGACATCTTTAAAACACCAACCGTGGAAAAAAGAGATTGTCTTAGTTACTTTTAATTATCTATAAAATTGTTTATTTATTTTTTATTTTGGTCTTTTTATACGAGTACGATTTGAACGTTACTTCTTGAGTTCCCAAGGCGATTTGACGCGCCCAGCGTCTCCCGTAAAGTTGTTGAGAAAAGAGAAGACTCGGATCCAGAAAGTGCATCCCACTTTTGGAAGGTAGCAATAGGCAACACGTGAAGGCGCATGCGTGAAGACTCCTGTGATCTTACTCTGCCCTCGCATGTATGGCGTCATTTCCGGGCATTGCCAATGCGCCTGTGCTACCCGCTTGTGATACTCGTACAAAAGCGAGTACGACTCGTTACTGACGTCGTGAGTCTCGAACAGTCGGCGAATAGACTCGTTTCTGTCCGGCAGGGCGAGAATCTCGTCATAAACCAACCGATGGGTGACGTTTTTAGGCTCCTGCGTGACGTAGGTCAGGTTAGGCGCCATGGTTGTGTTTATGACCAGTCGCTCTTCAACTGCATCGATGCTTGAAAGGGCTTTAAAAAACACACAAAATTAAGTACAAACGTGTCAGACGGCTACCATCATTTTTCTTTGCTTGTATGTGTGTTCTTCCTTTGTATCCTTCCATTCACGGTGACCGTTTTAGATGTTTGATGTAAGAGAAAAGTGATGACAAATTTAAAGCGATGATATGGACGAGAGATCAGATGCTAGTCCTTACTTTCATTGCCTCTTTCGTGAAGCAGCTCAGAAGTCGATATTTTCGCTCGCACGTGCACATGCCGAATGTACACTACCCACACAAAGAGGATGAACAAAGCAGCAAGACAGACCAGGAGGAAGGAGATTCTTGCACTGATCCTCATTTCCTTGCACTGGAGAAAAGAAATGACGTAACAGATACATGCGCAGTAGTGAACATGGCGACGAAAAGTGTCATCTGGGTCATCGCCGTCGTTGTTAACTTGGCTCTGTAAACATTGCATGGTCTTGCAACTAGAAACAGGTTCCAGCCTATGAATGATTCCCCTTCGTGCATACAGTCAATAGCCATGGCTAGAAGGTCTGCTTGGATTTTATGCGCTGACTGGATATAAAGAAGCAGAACCATCGATACCTACTGTGTTCAAGTCCGCCGAACTACAGATTATAACAGCGGAAACGGATCCTCAGCATAGCTGCGGCTAAAGATATTTATCCGGAGGCTTTATTTCCGTTACAATGAAGAAATATGTAGATTAATTTCCGAAATGGGAATTTCTTCGTTCTTATAGATGGAGATGATGCCAAAAGAAAAAGAAAAAAGGAAGACGAATAGTTAAGGAAAGAGAGTAAAGGGAGAGATATTTTGTTAAATTTAAAACCTTAACAATTTTAGACTAGTTTCTCCTAGTTGAAACCGCATTTTGCATCCTTGGTGTCGAGTAAAAACATTGATGAATCTACAAAGTGCATTGCAAGCTGCGATTGAGATTGCTTGGTGCCAAGTTAACTGCCTAGCTAAATAGCGAAGGTTTATATATATAAATGAAATGGGGTGGGCAACAACAGAGGGCGAGAATCCTGAAAGTCTCCCACAGCCGGTTTCCCCGTTTTCCCCACGTTCTCCAACCACAGCGCCATTTGCCCTTTCTCACACAGGTGATAAATGATTCTTTTCCTAACAAAGGCTCTGAAGACATATAGATGCTTCCAATGTATGTTTTACCCTTGACTAATAGATCTGCTTACCGGAAGTTTGATCCGCTGCGCATCATCCACTTTCGAAATTTCAATCTCCTTTTCTGTATGTCTATTTTAGCATCATTTGGAAACATCCACGTAAACACTTGAGTGAATATAGTCATGGCGACTGTAACACATCACAACACGAAGCTAGTCTGTGTAGTTTGCTATGTACGGGAAGGAAGGATGTAAATATAGCCACCGGCAGAATGCGTGACGTCAAAGTGAGAATGACGTGCGAGTGCGCGCGGGTGAAGATGGAGGAGAGTGTCGTCTGCTGAAGGTAAGAGAGAAAGCCGGCACAAAGACTTTGTATTGCTTCACTTTTATCGTTTATCATTTTTTCTTTGACCCACCGTCTAAAACTTCGGTAAGAGCAGGCAGCTGTAAAAGTGACTTTGTCAGACTCAGAACTTCTCTATGATTCAAATCGCTTGTCATCCATGTCCTCGAAGCAGAAATCGTGTAACCTTGTGAAGATGTTCACAGTGAAAGGATGTTATCAGCTAAGACAAGCAAAAAAGCTTGAACTATTTTTTCCGCTTTGACTACGGCACTAACAGAACTGCTAAATACTGACTGAATTTTGCCAAATGACACCGATCTAAACAAAGACCCTAATTAGTCAGCTTTGCTCCTCACGACTCTGACAGTTGACAGCCGACCATTTGCCTCCTGTACCTCTGGCGACATTGGCCACGAGCTTGTATTACTGGACTACTTGAAGAAAATTTTTTCCAGCTACCATAACGAGGGTGTTGTATGCAAAGCTTCCGGTTTAGTCCCATTCATTGTTTAGGCTCGCCGAGACTAACAGCGGAGAACTTCGTAAGTGTTGGTCTCGGCAGACTGACAGAAATCCATCTACACACGTCCATGCATGAACTCACTGTGACAGCCTCAAAACAACAAAGCAAAATCGATGCTTAACACTGTCGGAAACAATAACAGAAAACATCGGCTGTACAATCAAACTGTAACACCAGATGACGCAAACAGGAAGTAACTGGGGTCGGATGAGATAGCTTTAGTGATTTACCGACTTCAAAACACATCTGGATACATCGCCTGGTGAGAAGCCGGAATTGCTCAGGTCTCGCTAAAAAATACAAGCAGAACGAGTTGTCACGATAGGTTATTTGTTTATTTCCATGTCAACATCTCCTTTGCTGCTAGGTTTCGTACTCCTTGTTTACAATGCAGGGAACACATTTTCTTCACCATCCCTTTTCCCCTCATCGACATAGCACTAAATATCGGAAAGAAGAGACCTACCCACGAGCCGGTTGCTAGAAACACTAAGGAATGCATAAACTCTTCTAAGTCTTCAGTTTGGTTGTAAGACTGACGTATTTTCGACAATGGAATAAGCAAACAAATAAACTAAATAGCTGTCGTTAACTCTAACAAGAAATAGAAGCAAAATAAATAATTAAAGTCCATGGCGTTTGAACTGCACTGATCGACGGTCCAGACTGTCGAGGAAAGGAACATCTTAATGGTTCTTCCTCTTCCACAACTTTGAAAAATTATTAATAATCGTTATTTTGCTCTAAAGATTGCGATAATGGTTGGAACATTACATACTGGGCTCGTATACGCATATAATGTAAATAATTGCTGTAGCATACACGTACCTCCCTGCGACAACCAAACACAGAGTCATGAGCGAAACGAAATTGCATCCTGCGGTCCAGCAAACTTCATATAGATATTGTAAGTTGTTATTAAACTAGAAAATAAAGTACGATTGTATAGGTAATAATACAGCAGTAAGTAGGTTAAATACAAAACTTAGCAATAGCTAAGGGTCAAACAAACATTCTAAAAGAAATATTTGCACACAATCTTTCGAACTTTGTGAATTCGTAAATGTTTACCAATGACCAGAGATTCAAGTACTGGTATGATGCAGTGTGGTGTGGACGGTGAATTATTCAAGGTGATGACGTGGAATAATATTAACACCAAGAGTGATATCACAGTCTGCCGATTACCATCGAGGCCATCGAAACTTGCACTCCAGGTTGAAGAAAGAATCCCGATATCGTTACAATTGCCAGCAGGAATGAACAATATGTTGTGCCATTCGTAAGGGCGATTTGTCGAATTCCTTTCATTGACCTTCATCCTTGTACATCTTAAATACTTCATCGCAGTTGTGTAGGCATTAAACTCAGTCATTACGACCGTAAGCTTCTGCTTTATTAACATTCGGAGTCAGAACTGAGCAAGAATGAGGACTACTGGTCTGTCACCTCGTTAAAATTCAAGACAATAAAGTGATTTGAGTCTAGAAGTCGTGTTCGTTGAACCCGAACAGTAACATGTCCAACTGGTATTTCGCGAGGAGCTTTTCCAGCAACGTGTTGGAGACTGCGTCGAAGGCGTCATGAAGGGCTCGTCGTTTCTGCTCTTTCAGTTCGTCCTTCCGGTTATATGCCTTCCTGACAGTGTCCAGCACCTGCTTCAGGAACGAGTCCACGAAAAAGACATCGTTAGCGATGGTGCCGTTAGCGCATGGCGGAAAATAGTTGGCGTCGTTGGGAATGTAGCCGTTCATCTGAAAGGTGGCCCACAGGCGTCGCGCCAAGCCGTCGTCGTCTAGGCAACCCTGGTAGTAGGTGCGCGAGTGCAGGAGGTCAAAGTTGTACACGATGAGCGTGGACAGCTCCTGCTCCACCTGCGCCTGCTGATCCACGTGCTTCAGCACCCACTCCAGCCCCATGCGGCGCAGCAGAAAGAGGCTGTCTCTCTCGAAGGTCTCAATCTTGCCGATGACGGTGGGGCGGTAGGTGCAGGGATCGCAGCGCTTGAAGATGGGGTCCCAGTGCGGCTCCTTCACCTCCAGGGAGTACTCCAAGAACTCCCGGAAGGTGACATCACTTCCACAGCGTTTGGCCTTTGCTGTGGCGCTGCTGTTGCGCAGCTTGGCGACTGCCGGCACACCCACCTCCCGCCAGAAGTCGGGCAGGTACAGCTTGTCCAGGTAGGCACTCCACAGGCGGGAGAACGGATGCCGAACGAAAAGGAAGCGCAGGTAGTCCTGCACTTCTTGGGCCACTGCCTCCCACATCTGACCGTGGGAGTGTGGGTTGTTGTGAACGGCATACCTGGAGACAAGAGAGAAATGAGCACGAATTTCAGCCCAGGGTCATTACATGCAAT
>SRHC01000856.1:177243-228543 GCA_004794325.1 Pomacea maculata
CCCATGGCGATTTAACCAGTCCAGCTTCTCCCGTAAAGTTGTTGAGAAAAGAGAAGACTCGGATCCAGAAAGTGCATCCCACTTTGGGAACGAAGCAGTAGGCAACACGTGAAGGTGCATGCGTGAAGACTCCTGCCATTTTACTCTGCCCTCGAATGTCTTGCGTCATTTCCGGGCATTGCCAATGCGCCTGTGCTACCCGCTTGTGATACTCGGACAAAAGCGAGTACGACTCGTTGCTGACGTCGTGAGTGTCGAATAGTCGGCGAATTGACTCGTTTCTGTCCGGCAGGGCGAGAATCTCGTCATAAGCCGACCGATGGGTGACGTCTTTAGGCTCCTGCGTGACGTAGATGAGGTTGGTCGCCATAGTCGTGTTTATGACCTGTCGCTCTTCAACTGCATCGATGCTTGAAAGGGCTTTAAAAAACACAAAATTAAGTACAAAACGTGTCAGACCACTACCAAAATTATTCTTTTTTTGTGTATTCGCTCTTCCTTTCCTTTCCTTTTCAGACGTTTGATGTAAGAGAAAAGTGATGACAAATTTAAAGCGATGATATGGACGAGAGATCAGATTTTAGTTCTTACTTTCGTTGACTCTGTTTTGAAGCAGCTCAGAAGTCGACATGTTAATGGTGGATATGTTTGTTCGCACGTGCTGATGCCGGATCCAAGCTGCCCAATCAAAAAGGAGGAACAAAGCAGCAAGACAGAGCAGGAGGAAGAAGGAGATTCTGGCACTGATCCTCATTCTCTTGTGCTGGAGAAAAGAAAAGAAAAAAATGGCTTCTATGCATGTTCTTTCTATGACGCAACAGATACACGCACTACAGTGGAAATGGAAACGAAGAGTGTCATCTGGGTCATCATGGTCGTTGTCGTTAAAATATTGTCTTAGATATAAGGATTTTTTTAAAAAAGAGAAACGCTTTGTGTAGATCGGGACGACGGCATTATGTGAACCTTCATTTACTGTGTAAGTGTCTCTCGTTTGTTGCCTCTTTTGCCATAGCAGTCCAGTCACCAACTGTAACCGCACAAACTAAGGTCTTCACTTCCGTTTCAGGCGGATTTTCCCAGCGTCGAAAACTTTTAGAAGTAAGAAATAAAGATTTCTTTTCATGAGAACCTTTTTAAAGAAATTTGATTGCAAAATCAACAGTAGCATTTTCTAGAAAACGTTTATAGAAAACGCATTTGGATTTATCTACAATTGTATCGTACATAGACATCGTCACAACAGATTTTATTGACTTGTTTTACAACTAAATACTTTCCGAATCAATATGAATACCAAGTCTCGACCTCTCGCTTTATTGGTATGACATTAAACAATGCAACAGTTTGCACCCTTCTTTATTTTCAAATCCATTTACGTCTGTGAACAGGTGTGTGTGTGTGTCTTACCTGCCAACGGACCGAAAAACAAGTCTCTCTAAAGGAAAGCCGATACTGGCACAGGCCTTGACCCTGAGTCACATCCAGTAATGAAGGTCCGTGATGTAAACAACCTTTTGTCTCACAACACTAGGAGATGCACTTTTGGAATGATATGTGTATGTATTTTGAACACATCACTCTTATTATCGATGGTTATGACAGTCCACAATGGGCTTCTGATGCGCAACGCTTTGTCCCCTGAAGGAGCCGTCGTCGTAAACAGAAGTAACTTTACCACATGGTTAACTTGGCTCTGGAAACGTTGCAGGGTCCTGAAACTAGAAACAGGTGCCAGCCTATGAATGATTCCCCTTCTTGCATACGGTCAACAGCCATGGCTAGAAGGTCTGCTGAGGTTTTATGTATTGACCGGATATAAAGCAAAACCATCGATACCGATTGTGTTCCTCCCCCGAACATCCGATTCTAACAGCGGAAATGGATTCCCAACGTGCCCGCTACAGCGGCTGAACATATTTTTCCCGAGGTTTTTTCTCCCGTTAGGATGAAGAAATATATAAGTTTATTTCCGAAATGGAAATTTCACTCGCTTTATAAATGGAGATGATCGCGAGAGAAAGGGAAAAAAATGAAGACCAAACAGTTGTATGCTTGTTTCTCTCTTGTTTTGCATCCTTGGTGTTAAGTATAAACGTTAGTGAATCTTCAAAGGACACTGCATGCGGCGAGTTTATGTTGCTTGATGCTAGCATCTACTGTAGACTTCCTGGCGAAAAAAATGCGTTAGGGTCGGCAACAGGACACGAGGGCGAGAATCTTGAAAGTCTCTCACAGCCAGTTTCCCTGATTTTCCCCACGTTCCCCTACCACAGCGCCATCTGCACCTTTCTCACACAGGTGATAAATGATTCTTTTCCTAACAAAGGCTCTGAAGACATAAAGATGCTTCCAATGTATGTTTTACCCTTGACTAATAGATCTGCTTCAGGTCTGGTTGTTAGGCAACCATGGGCTGGAAACAGGCGCCGTTCAGAAGCTGTGTTGAAGTTTCAGGTTTTAAGTTCACAGGTCATCATCATAAAGGTGCTTTCTGGGGATGTAGCCACAGAGTCAACTCACAGAAAAAGATATCTTCTTAAAGGTTCAAGAACACCTAAGAATTGTCGATACAGACTGAGGCTTGAGAGCGTTGTTCGAGAAAAAGGACCTTGATGGTCGAGATCCGTGTTTCGAACATGAGAAACCCGTCGACCAGTCAGTATAACTTGACTAAACATGCAGTGTTATTGGTCTGAACATCGTCATGGCGCCGACAATAGACCCTCAGGAACTGCCTGTCGCTGAAATAGCCCAAGCGGAAGTGACATCGACTCTTGCACAAAGAGAGCACGTGACTAGTAAAAAGGTCAACTTTTCCGTTTAATAAGGTCTGCCCAGAAAAATACATCGAGCGTTAGCACTCTGGTCAGTGCATTTAGTTCAGGCTTCGATCGCTAAATAATGGAGAAGAAAACACAGCAAATTGTGACAAAGGGTCATTGAGGCAAGGAAAATCTGCAGCTTCCTCCCCACCCAAGTCCTCCGTCCCACCTACAAAATAATAATATAAACATGCTTTCCGTTGGTGAAAGGTGGGACAGATCATTCCTCTTTTCTGTCATTTTCTAGGACGAACTGTCAATAAAATCGCAAGATTCTGAGGTGCTGGTAGAAGGTCGAGGAATAAATTTTTCGAACAGTGTTGCTGAAAGAAAGCTTTTTGATGTAACATGTAACAAAACAAAAACAAAAAAAAAAAAAAAGGAAAGAAAGAAAGAAAAATCGAAGACAAATCCGACAAGCCGAATATATTCCCTTTGTGACTCTTTTCGAACCTTGGGCAACATTAATAGCAGCAGGGACAGACGATCCAGTCCTTAAGTCCTCTCAGTACTACTATAAAAGTACAATGTGGGTAATGTAACTAATATCAGGCTGTGTCCAAAGTGTTAATTCTTTCTTATACTGGAATTTCCAAGAAAAAGTTTAAGGTTGAGTCGTTGAGAAAGATTTGTGATGCTCATTCACCACGACCCGTGCCAAAGACATCGATAAAAGCTCCTCGAGGACATATTACAAATCTTCCTGACAGTCATATGGCTCAGACATATTAACCATATGTCTCTTCATAAACAAGACTGAGGGGAGGGTCGATTTGCTCAACTGTGGAAGGCGGCAATAAACTGTCGCAGCTGAGCGTGAAGTCAACAGTGATTGTGTTTCATTTGCCACATCAACATGCAACACACCGATTCGATCTGTCGTTATCTTTATGCGTCTTTAGCTCGTGGGTAACTGTAGTTCATCTCCACCCCACACAATGATGCTCCATATTTCTCCTTCTGTCTTTTTTATGGCTCCATGAAATAATTGTAGGCATACTCATACACTAGAAGAAAGTGCGGGACTTCTCAAATGTGCCAAGGAAACATCTCTCTCTGTCTCTCACTCACAAACATACACTGAAAGTTTGATCGGTTGCGCACCATCCGCTTTGATATTTCAAACTTTCTCATTTCTAGCTCTTCTGTTTTATTATGAATGGAAAAATCTTCAAATTCTGTCGGATTTAAAATGCTACATTCACTTACATCACATTGAAGCGAATATGGTCGAATAGGTGAAAGTCATTTTAGAAGTCGAAAAAATTCGATGATAAATAAATGCTTATATTTTTAATGAAATTTTAAATATTTTATAAGTATTGTATCCGACAGCTACGAGTCAAACCCGCAGCTAACCCGCAGACCCGCAAACCCGCAGACCTTCACATTCAAATAACTCCCTTCCTTCCAACAGCCAACGGAGTTTTAACTTCTTTACGACGTAAATCCCGCTGTGCTCCAGTCAAGATGACTCTTTTCTAATCGGGTTGTTTTGACCTCGTGGGCCCACCTAAATCAACCTTTCTGTGCACCGTCTCCGAGTCTGGAGTGTGTGTGAGAGAGGAAGTGGATGGCTGAAAATAACTGTCAAAGGTTGGTGCAGCAACGCATTATCCAATTTTTAAAAAACACAGAAGCCCTCATGCTATCCGAGTTCGCCGTTAACTGCTGGGTGACGTCATGCTCAGAACATGCCGCGTGCTCGTGATGGTTAATTAATGGCAATCATGATTGTGTTGTGCGTCATCTAAAAGGCCACTCGTTTCGTGGGCGGGTTGGTGGAGGGATCAGGCAGGCGTTCATTTAGTTCTGGCAAACAACGTGAGTTTTACAGCCCTTGGATATGGTGTGATATAATACAGTGGGAGTAACCGACAGCCCCCACCACCCCACTTCCTCCCAAACCTCAGCCACAATCGTAGGACACCAGGAACCTCTACTTTCCACAGACAAGCAACGTAAGCTGGTCTTTTTTAGCCACATGACCCAGCACGACATCCTGTCGAAGACTATCCTTCAAGGCACCATGGAGGGTGGTAAACGCCCCAAAAAAAAAAGATCTGGCTTACGAACGTCAAAGACTGGACTGGTTGTCCTGTACAGGACCTGCTGACCATCGCCCAAAATAGGCAAGAGTGGAGGGCCCTGTCAACTGCCGCGTCTATCCATCTGCTCCCCCCAACGACAGGTGACGGTCAAGGGACGACTGACTGACCATGAATCTGTATCCCCTGGATGTCTCGCATTCGATTGTTTGCAATTTGCTCCTAGAACGAGGCTATTGACAGAACAGCTTCCGGTTTTGCCATGTTTCAGCTTAATTATTAGAACGAGGCTGGTGTTTAGAAAGCTTCCGGTTTAGTCATATTATTCACGCTTTAGGCTCGCCGAGACTAGCGGCAGAGAACTTCGCAAGAGGCCGAGCGTTGGTCTCGGCATACAGTCAGCCATCCACCTCTACACGTCCGTGGACTGACCACGAGCCTCAGACATTGCACTTACGCGTGAAAGTTTCTTCTAACCTGCCCTAGTGCAGCACGAAACTAGTGCTCTAGTCTGTGCATGACAGGGTGAGCTATCGCACGAGATGTTTTCTTGTCTCTGTCAGTAAGGTAGGCAAATCTTTACACATGTTTTTTAGCACTTCCGGTCTTGCGCATAGTTTGCGAAAGGGACACAGAGGCCGGTGAGTCTGCGGCTGTCCCCTTCCCACTCTTCCCCCAGATACAGCGGGCAGTCTGGAGGTTCTTGAGGTTTGTGCAAGCACACCAAAGTGTGAAAGTTTGCCAAGACAAGGAGCCTTTTGAGACCGGCGTCGACAAGCATGTTTGCGTTTTCTGCTGCATCGAGACGCAGATGCTGGACGCAGGCTGGACGTGCAGGTGTAGTGTGACCTCGGGCTAGTCCTGCTGCAGCAAATGTCGTTAGCTTGTCCTCTCACTTTTTGTTTAAAGCGAATTGCTTGTCAAATAATATAGCACATTGCAGATGCAAGCTGCAAATCCTTTTTACGAATTAATTTTGATTGATTTTTATTTTAGTGATTGATCGATCGTTCACTGAGAAATGTGATTTTTTTTTTCAATTATTATTTTTTGCTTCTATTTTGTTTCTCTTTTTTGATTTCACTTTCCAGAATCGACAGAAACAGCTCACCCTGTCAACATTAAAAGCAGAAAAAAGGCTAGGCAGAAATTGTCTTTTATCGATGTTTCGTACTCCCTTTCTCATTCTTTGTAATTTTATTCTTTTTAACACTGTCCCTATCTTCTTCTGTATACTGCCTGCTGATTGATGATAACAACATGCGACGATACTGCATTTTCTCCCAGCGAAGTGATTTTAGTTTAAAGAAAAAGTGTAATACTTAGCTTATATGGAAATACCAAACGTTTACATGTTTAAAAGAAGCAAACCTGAAAACATCAAAAAGCAACCAAATGTATGCCCCTTGGAGCTTGTTATACTGCGGCTGAAAATCATTTTAAGAAAGTAACGTAATCAAAATGGCATTCTGTCAAATTACAGCAATGACAGTTAAAAAACAAGAACAAAAATTGAGAGCAGTTGCATCCCACACTTACTATCGCAGAGAGTTCTTGCCGGCTAATGATGAGGTGTAAGCCGAGTCCTGTGCCCAGCAGAACACAACCACATAGCGGAAGCAAGAGCACGAGCCACTTGGACAAAAACAGGTGAGTTATCGTCCCCACGCAACCCTCCCACTTCCACGGTAACCCAACCCCTCCCTCCTTGCCCCGCACGCAAATGTTGCTGCCAAAACATCCTCTGTCCTTTGCTGACAGCCTGGTGAGGTGACACGTACAGGGGACCGTTATATTGCCGCTAGCTTAGCAATAATGTTGATCGACAAACACGGGACTCGAGGTGCATGCTAGCCAGTGTCTGGTCAGCCTCTCAGGTGTGGCCAGACCATCTGGGTGTTTAATACTTATTTTCATGGCAAGTGAAGGTCGGCAACTTTGTAACGCATACTCGTTAAATAAGCAACTAAGAATATAATCATCTGAATTTTAAAAAAATGCTAAAAGTATCCAAAAATAATTTTTTTTAATGAACACTGGACAAAAAGCCTAAGCATATAACTCTGGGGATATGCGATGATGGATCTCCTTGAGGACTGACAGTACAGCACCACCAACTATTTATCAAATATAAAGAAGAAGAAATTAATAAATTGAAGTATATTTTTGTGACAACGATGCGTTACCATCTTTCTTGGCTCTTGACAAGATATCTTCTAATCACTAAAACGTTAAGTGGATAATAACGCTGACGAAAGAATACATAAAAGATGCACGCACGTATTATCGTAATTTACGTGTGTGCATAAAATTGTTAAAAGATCGAGTGGAAGACTAAGAGGAAGACAGAGAGATGAGAAATACATGCTGACAAGCTTCCGGAACAAATAAGAAACAGGCAGAAAGAAGGAAAACAATAATAAAAAAAAAAAAACCTTGGGGTACAGCGACACGCATTTGATCCTTGGCCCCTGTCGTTTGGCTGTCGACGTTGGGTGCAAGAAACTATTGCCGAATTCCAAATTTCTGGTTGTTGAGACATAGTTCTCAAAGCAAACTTGCATCCCTCCATAGTCTGAAAAGTCCATGGGCGTTCTCGTTAGCATCGCCCATCGAGGCTGCAAACTATTCTCCTTGTAGCAGTCAGTCGGCTTGCAAATATGGACTTGGTGTGGAGTCGGAAATACTTTATTACCTCGTCGGAATATAATTGTTATACTGCTCATGGGATTGCTCGAGGTCATCAACGATTTCGCGTCTTCAATCAAAGCTGTTTGTGTTTGAATGCGATATGCTTTGTGTCATCAATCAGTTGCACAGATGTGTGCGGTGTTAGGGTTAATGACCTCATTTGTAGGCAAAATCGTCGTGTGTGGGTGCGTGAGCGTGTACGAATGTAGACACCTGCTGGTATATTATATATGTGTGTTTTATCTCCGTTTCCACATCATGGTTGGGTAAGGCGGTTAAGCATGTCAAATACCTTTGAAATCAATGATTGCATTATAAAGTGTCTTTGAAAAGACTAGTTGCTCGAACTGTAACATCGATAAGAAACAAGAATATAGCACAACTGTCTCCTTGCGAATGACCTAAATCATAATTTAAAACATTAGTCAAAATGTATATTTTGTCCAAACCGAGCCTGTACTGCTTCTGCAAGGAGACTTTGCCGTTGTCCAAATTAAGAAGACAAATTGCAAGGCTGTGTTGGTTTTTACAGGAGTTTCCTTGTCAAGGTGAGGCTAAGGTATTTTAATGACTGTACCTGCAACTTTTTCTTTTTTTAAGCTTTAAGGAAAACACACTTTGATGTTCTTATTGCCAAGACGGTGACAGGTGTGTTATTTTCTGTTCCTAACAAGATGTGATGTTTGAAGGGTTTTACGTGGCCACAGAAGATTTCATGTATAGTCAGATACATTCTTTCTTTTTTTGTTTGTTTTTGGAAAAAAAAAACGTGCAGTGAAGGCGTTGTTTTGCCGAATCGTCTTTTCAGAACGTGCTATCGAGGCCACCATGCTACTGTCTGGTTTCAAAAAATAGTACAAAAATCGAAAGAATGTTTGAGATTCGAGTCCCTTGAGTAAAGTCAGCTGAAAAGAAAAAAGATCAGAGACAGAGAGAAAGAAAGAGAGTGACATGCGCTGTTAACGAACAAAATTGATTATACTTATTCATCATTTTATGACACTGTAAACCAAGTTTTAGAAAATGTTCACGATGAAGGTTGGGTATGGCTCATACATCACACAAGCGATCTCCATCACCTATAATCGCTTTTTTATTTTCTTATTCGAGAATAAAGATGTTACTGTTACTCTGTAAGCGTAATTTATTCCCCGTCCCCTCCAAAACTCTCCGGTTTTCTTTCTCGGTTCAAGGCCAGGTTTGTCCTCCCGACCGTTTAACTGTCTCTCAAATGTTTGCTACATTGTGGGGAAAAAATCAAATGGAAAGAGGGTGGGCAAATATTGTGTATAGTGTATTTAAGAAAGCTTTAATGCTATGCACTGTTTCCTACAGCAGAGTTGTGTTGCTTCAAGACGATTCATCTTACAGGGTGTACAATGCGGTAATTGTACAGCATATTTTGATCTTATGAAGTAGTTTATTGGGAAGCCCACAGAAGGATCTGACATATTTCAGATGGATAAAAAGCGAAGCACAGATAGGCCAATTGGGAGATAATTCAAACAAATCATTTCCTGCAGGTAGGCGGCTTAGCTCTTTAATTATGTAAGCGGACAGATTACTCATCTAGCTTCCGTTTAGCAAGCACGTCATAGGAAGTCTGCTGGACCGACTCATCCCTCCTGGTTCAAGTACATCTCAAACAAAGTAAAATGGGCTGATCGTCCCTCACCGAACAAATTTATTGACCCCTGTTTACAAGGAGTGAGCATACATAACACGGCATTGACGCTCAGTCTCTTCCAAACAACTCCCAACACACACACTCCTTAATGATTGCAGAATAGCCTTTATCACTGTGCTATCTCGGAGGTGTTTCGAAAAGAATGTTATATGTAGCGCGTAGAACTTGCGTTGTCCTGGGATGTGTGTGCTGCATGTATGTGTGAGCTTGTGTAAGATTCAAGAGGTGACCGATGCAATTTTCTGCTTGGAAAACTTCGGCACATAAAATGTGTTAAGGTTATTGTGACGTTGGTGTCCTAGCCTAGCTGATCAAGCTAGTTAGTAAATTCACTGCTGCAAGGGCTTTTGTGGCCTAAATTCTTAAAGTCAATGCTGCCACCACCAAAGTTTCTAAAATATTACATAAAGTGATACAAGCCAGAAACTTGTCTATTTGCGAACAGCCTACTTGCATCAGTTTGCCAGGGCAATTCATCAAAAACAAGAGTGAATTTCTTTAAATAAAAAATCTCCTTTACTTTCTCTTTTCAGTATTGTACTGCCTGTACTTATTTCTGTTTGTGGAGGAACTTATCCCTGATGATGTGAACAGTCGATTTGATACCTGAGTGCTCAGATCTGTGGCAGGGGGTTTAGGGAGAATTGGTTTCAACTTCTTCAAAGACTCATTCTGTGAGTTCTGAAGTTGTAAAAAAGAATTCTTTCCACAAGATTCCTCAGATAACTTGCTTTGACTTCCGTTTACTCCTATATTGCCAGATTGCTGAACCTCAGCTTTGCCAGAATCATATGCCTGTGATGAGGACTCAGTGGTGCAGACTCTGGTGGGTTGACTCACTTGAATTCCTCCTGGTGATATCATTGTCTCCACTGGATATGTTTTCATACCATTTACAAAGACAACAGTTCCAGATCCCTTATCTGGGGACAAAATCAGGTGGTCGACCCCATGGGATGATGGTATATTAGCATTTTTCTTCCTAATTTTTTGTGGGGGCTGATGGAGTATTCCTGAAGGTGTAAACCTAGAACTGAACTGTGGGCTCTCTGTAGGAAAGACCCCAACTACATAATGGCTGTGCGTTCCTGACAGTGACATATTTTCAACTCCAGAATTATGTGTGTCTGCAGCAAGGACATTGGAACTTACTGTGCCTTGGGATCGGCTGTTGGAAGTGCTGACCTGATGTACACCTAATTGCGAGAACTGGAATAAGGGAACAGAGGTAGAACCTAATGCTGCAGAATATGAAGATATATCCACAGGGTGTGATGAGACCTTTGAGCTCTTTTTCCTTCTACGTTTATCAACCATTAATATCTTTGACCTCTTGCATGCATTTTGTCCTAACACTGCAGATAGTTGTTTAGTGTAGTCAGGTGTAAGTTTCGGTCTAATCTCTTTGTAACGAGATACATAAAGGGGCAGTTTAGAACCTTCTGAGCTGACGCTCTCCTGGCAGAAAGATGATGGAACATATGCACTTGATCTAGGGGCAGACTGCATACCATCTGAATGAATTTCATCACCAGTACTGTCAAAAGAGTGCTCGGGAGAAGAGTTAGCATGAGCTTTCACAGTTTCAGCCACCTGTGACCATTGATCCTCCCATTGTTCTTGTGAGCTTACAATGCTGGCAAGACTCACTGTTGAAGAGATAACTGGAAAGGTGCTGCTATTGTCCACTGGTGTAAGAAAACAATCTTGACCTGATTTTGCCGCTTCTTTTGCAGCACCAGACAAAACTGTCACTGCTGACAGCATGCTGACCTTATGTAATTCCCGGTTGATGGTACTTCTTCTACTGTCCTCCTCCACATCACTGCTTCCTGCCTCAAAAGACTGACGTGGTTCTTGTTTTGGAAAGGCACTTCTAATGTTTTCTATTGTTTCCAGTGCTGGCACTGATGAAAATTCTCTCTCTTCAAAACTAACAGCAATCTTCCCATGCTTATCTCCTGGCTCTATCTTAATTTGTGTAGTCCCAATGCCACAGGTATCATAATGTGCTTCTTGCTTCAATTGATTCCCTGAACAACCACAATCATTTTCAAATTCAGATTTAACAAAATTGCACTCTGCACTTTCAGGGGTGTGTGTATTTTGCTCTTGTAAAGGCTGGTCATGTACTGAAATATTATTCACTTCAGATACGGCTGGTTCAAAAGATTCTAGATGATGATCATCATCTAGTGCTTCCACCTTTGGCAAAGGCAAGGATGCCATTTCAGAGCGTGATGAACTAAACTCCATGCTGCCATTGACAGTTTTATTGTCTTGACCATGCATTACATCTTTGCAGGAGCTGCTCATGTTGATAATCAAAACTCCTAAACTTCCATCTTCTTCAATCTTAGGGCTATCAGATGAAGGAAAATGCTGAGATGCTGCAACTTCCTCCACATTCAACTGATGGTGCAAAGAATTTCCCATCAGCAGTTTGACATGACATGCTTCTGCTGATGATCCAGTTTGTGCAGCTTGGAGGTCCCTTTTAACTCCATTTGATCCACATCCAAGCGCTGAATGAAGAGAACACTGTGTTTGATGCTCAGAGACTTGGTTACAGTTTGATTCTGTGCTGACAACAGTTCTAACTCTTGCTGGTGAATGTTGTTGATCTGCATATGAACAGATGCAGCATGTGCAAGCACACATTTCATAACCCAAGCTTGGAGCGAGTGACAAAGAAGACACAGCATGGAAACTGGCACCATCCCAAAACAACTCAGCTGCATTTTCCTTTGAGGGCTTTGCATGCTCACTGATGATAAATGATGCTGAAGAAAGGTCCCGTGAACTGACACTGATTGATCCTGTGATGTGGAAGTCATTGACAAGGCACATTTCTTTGCTGCAGGCATCACGAAGACTCTGAACTAGGTGCTGCAAGATGCTCAAATGCACAGAACAACCCATGCTCCTTACTTTTCCCTAAAACAGAAGAACAATCAGTTGCATCTCTCAGTTAATTGTATTAACACTTACATTATTAATATCAAACTGTCATTACCTGTTTCCTAGGTTTCTCAGAAGTCTACCTCTACTGTTTGTAATCCTTCAATTTATGGTATGTTGCTGCACACACATTTCCTACACACATCATCTTTCATGTCATTATATAGGCATAAATACATCAAAGTAAGCGATACAATTTGGTTCAATACCAAGTACTATTTAGTCTTACAAAACCAGCAAAACCTTTGAGTACTATGATACAGTAAAACTACAGGTTAGCTCCATATAAATTGTATGCGCGCGTGTGTGTATATATATATTTTGAGTGAGAATTTAGAAAAATATTTTTATCATTTTTAAGAAATGATAGTGACGCAAAAATGAAATTATAAAATATTTTTTCGCTATGATACTGTTTTCAGTGTTCAAATCATGTTTGCATCTGACATTTTTTGGTAAATATTCCCCCAGCTGTAACATCTGATAAGCGAACTCTGTGATAGGCTGTTTATGCACTTAATGCTAACAATGAAGGCTGTGCCATGGTGAACAAGTCACCTAAACAGGTGGCACCCAAAAGAAAATTACAGGTGTCAGATACAAGACCAGCACATATTATCCGAAACCTTGAGATTATTTGCATATTTCAGAATTGTGTGCCTAACTAGCCTCATATTTGTTCATTTTGTAATATTGCTTTCTGATACTGTAATTTTTGATAGGTCTATGGTTATATGTAATGCTATTATTATTATTAAATGGATAGTATACTCCTGTTTGATATCATTTCTTTCAAATTCTCTTTAACAATAAATAAAGTTAATTGATATAGTCAATAGCACTTCACCCCACCATCAAAGAGCTTCACAAAAAATATAAACCCACAGAATAATAACAACAGAAGATACAGGAATTTTACTTCAAGCTTGCAGACCAGAACTATACTTAGTGTATCAATTTTATTACAGAGAATATTACAATTTATATGAAACAAGTTAGTAAAACTTATATCGTTTTGCCCCAAATTGCCCTCTGGGATAGTGTTATCTTAAAATGTTGGTGAATGCCTTTATATCTGTGTAGGTAAGGATGAGGTAGAGTGTTACTGTGTATGTGACATGATGCGTACTTGAATTGCAGATTGTAGACTCATGAAAAGTTCATGAAATATAACATTGAGAGATAACTCCCGGCTTCGACTCTTCAGCATAAAATTTCATTTTAATTTCTTATATCAAAAAATAATAAACAATAAGGTATTGTGTAAGCACCGAATAGTCGTGGGTTTCTTGAATCATTGTTGCGCATGCGCGAGTAAAGCACTGCTAGTTTTCGATTTACTCACTTGTCAGCCCACACGCTGCATCTCTTTGTGCTTCTCGTACACGAAACAGATTACGCAGCCATCCGAGTTTGTCACGATGATTATACTTTATCTTAACTGAACATCTTTTTTGTTTCGCAGTCCAATTTTTGTTTTAAGCGAAACCATTTTATTCGCCCTGACTACCGGAAGTGAAATACGAAAACGAGGTATTTACTGTGATGTTAGAGTGTTACCATAGCATTTGTATACTTTTTTGAGATTTCTGTCCGTGATTTTGTGTAGACCAGAGGGATGCTCTTCCACGCTGTCTTAAATTACAACAAACTTTTTTTCAACAAAGATATAAATTCAGCGATGTGACAGAACTCAGAAGATGAGGGTATTTCATCAATTATTCAGCGCATGCGCAGTGCGCGCTGGTCGCGAAGCCGGGGTCAGTCCATGGTCAGTGTGCTAGCCATTCATTAGTTGTTAATACTGTTAATGAAAGTCCAGAGACGGAAGAAAACGATGACTGTTGTGTTATAAATTGCTACAACAATTAAAAACGAGAAAAGACAGGGGAACAGTTCGTATTATCAGCTTTCCAGATGGTAAATGCCGAACACTCGAAAGACGAAAATATCAAGAAAATCAACATTATGCTGTCGATATTTCGTATTAAGATTTTCATATTAGGATAAGTGACCCATGTTTAATCAGCTAGATTTCAATGTTACATCGTGGGTATAAAAGTGAGAACAGCTGTTTACAGCGAAAGCTCGAACTTTTTTGCCAGGCTTGGAAAAATGGTATACGTAGTACGTGTTAGGTGGAGGCCGGGAACCTTCAAAATTAGCAGTTATGCAATATATACATCAATAAATATCTAGAAAGCTGTCACACAATTCATACTGCTTTGCTACAGGAATGATCTGAATATCGTTGGAGAACCAGAGAATTGAGCAGTGATATATGTTTTGCTTGCCTAAAAATAATTCACGGTAATTAAATATGCTTATAAATCCCCTATATATAGAGAGCAAAAAATAAGAAATAATACTTTCGTTACAGTTTTTTGAGAACGGCTCTCGACCTACATACGCACACCCTAAACAAACGCGAAAGAGGGTATAAGCGGAATTTTCCTAGTACAATCATTTATGTAGTAAGATCGAAGAACCTGCCCATAAAATATATTCTGCAGAACACATAAATAATAATTGTTTAAAACATGACGTGTATTAAAAGTCAGCAATAATTAAATTAGGCTTAATTAGTTGTACAGTGGTGCGATGAGATTTTTCTGGGATTAAATGTGTGTAACAGGGTAAGATGCGCGGTTCTCTTCCCGGCCAATCTTTCCACAACAACAATTAAAACACAACACTTTCGTAGGTTCTGGATCGTTTTACTCAACACCAGCGTAGTGGTGCTCCAGACTTTCACGCATTTCATCGGTTTGTTTTATTTCCTCTACATATGACCTAAAACTAATACTTCGCCAAGAGCAGGCAAGCGTGAAAGTGACGAATAACTTCTCTTTCATTTAAATAACTCTTTCTCCAAGTCAATGAAGACGAAATTGTGAAGCTCTCTTAGAAGACACCTACAGCAATAGAACGCTGTGTACTAAGTCACGCTCATAAGTTCGCCCCCATTTTCTGATTTGCACACGGCACTAAGAAAACTGCTAAATTCTGATTGGATGTTGCCATAGGACACCTATCTAAAGGACAGACTCCAACTGAGTGAGGATCGGCTTCGTTTGTGTTTTATCCCGCCGAGTTCAAATAATTCTCCTCGATCTTATTCTCATAATGGATGTGTGAAGGTGGATTGCTTTCTGTCTGCCAAGACTAACACGTATCCTCTTTCGAAATTCTACGCTTTAGTCTCTGCGAGCCTAAACAAAGAATGTGACTAAACCGGAAGTTTTGTAGTAGCATGCCTGGTTTTAGTAGTTAACTGGGAAAAAATATCATCTGCCAGCAATACAAGTTCGTGGTCTCATATGCATACGTTCAATTGTAGGGCCTTATATCAAATGGGTAGACATCTATGAAAGACAATTTATATCTTTCATGTTTTCCACTAGAAAGGAATTATAAACATGTTTTTTTCTAGTTGAAAGATTTCTCTATTCACACTTCTCTTGTAAGCAGCTTAAATATAAATGATAAATGTTAGTGTTGAAATGTGCCAACAACGTAAATATTTTATATCCACAAACTTTTTTTGTCAGGAATTGTCAATAATGGAACTTTCAAGTAATAGAAGTTCTAGATACCTTCTCTCTTGTTGATATATTTAACTGCTTACGTTTATTTTATCGATATGTCTACAAAGCTGATTAATATTACAATTAAACTAACCTAAAAGAATCTGGCATTGGCTTGTAAGAGTAGGTCAGTTTGCTTTTGTCCTTTTACTGATGTGTCATATGCAGTACTGTGCTTTTAAAGAACATTTTAGTGTTCAATTTGCCCTGAATCTATGTGGAAGTGTCAAAATATTGCACAAACATCCAGCTAAAGGATTACATGAAAGGTTATATCTTTAGAATTAAAGTTGGAATTGTTTATTGTGAACATGGTGAATCAATTATTAGCATGAAGAAAATACTAGGTAAAGATTGAAAATTATAAAACATTTATAATAGTGGTGAAAAAAAAATCAAACTAAGTGTTAAATTTGTTAAAATTTAACCATTACAAACAAATCTTATTTCAAATTAAGTGAATTTTCAAATTAGACATGCTTCTTCAAGACCATTTCTTAATTTAAATTACAAGTCACCCACATAATTGTTTCAAAGAATTAAAGTGCCTCAGGTGAAGTTTATGCTCACAAGTATAAGCAAAAGCTTAGGTTGTAAGGTGCATGTTATTTCTATGTATTTGTTAAAGGATGTTATACATTGAGGCAAACTCCTTGATGTATATGTCTTTTTCATACACCATCTGCTGTGAAAGAAAAATTTCCATTGCATGCAACATTTGTCTTAATGGGCACTAAGGTATTATTATTTCTATTCCAACGTTTCTGCTTGTCCGTCACAAGCACCTTTGTGTACAAATGTTATTCAGAAATATCTTCTGTAAGTGCTCTCAGCACATTTCTGTCATGAGGCTTGGAAAAGATAAGCTGGTTTGGACATCTGAATAATGTACTGTTGACTTTAGTAATCTCAAATTTCTATAATAATAAGAAGAATAATAAGAAGAGATGCTTGGAGATAGTAAAATCCAAGCATGTAGCCAGGCTCTTTATGCTTTACATTAACAGGTCAATAATATGAATTACAACTGACAGAGGAAGGGTGTAAAATAACAGTACTCTCTCTCACCCAACACACAGCTCTGTATGTATATTATATATTTTTTAGTGCTTAAGTTATGTTTTCCAGGAGAATTTGGTTTTTGCAAAATAAGCATCATTTTTTAGAAGTTTTTATCATGGAGCAAAGCAGTGGCAGTGAAGTCGGTAAATAATATAGTAATGATATTGTATAAAATCTACATTAATTGATTTTATATCACTCACACTGTTTGCTACCAAAGGAGCGATTTAACTTATGTAAAACAATTTTTTTTTAAAAATATCAACATTTCATAAATATCCTTATGCTGTACTCCAATGATCAAGAAATATGCAAATCTAAAACAACCGCAAATATTGAAAAAAACAAGCTGTAAACATAAAGGAGAAACAGTTTTTTTTCAAAAAAGATCATAAAAATAGTCCAATCCTTGACCAAGTTCCCAGATAGATATCCCAATACCAAACTTTGAAGCCAACTCAAGTCGTTGTTGGATAGAATATAGACTGGGATAGTATATAACATGCTGTCCCTGAGCAGTGCTGCTGCAAAGAGAAAGCAAAGTGAATCATAAGAATTTGCATACAACAGTGGAGCCCAACCTTTTCTTGCCCGAGGGCCACACTAGACATGATATAAAATCTTGTGGGCCAGAACATGGCGGTTTTGCCAGAATCATGATGTTAAAAATGAAAGTATGTTGGGTCTGGTAATTTTGAGAAGGCTGGATGTGGCCCGCGAGCTGTAGGTTGTGCGCCCCTGGTATACAACAAAGTCAGCTGCAGAAACATCAGTCACCAAAATGTAAACAGTACTCCATATGATAAAAGAAAATGCAAGAAACAATAGTGAACAACTATGTCTAATAGTGCTTATGTAATCTAACCTACTGAGCAAACGGCACATGCTGACAGAATGAATATGTTAAACAAACCCAAACTCTGTAATGTGTTCAGCTGTTGCAGGATCCCAGGCAATATTCACTTTCTGCTTCTGCAGGAGATCCACATACCTAAAAATAACACAATCTTCATAAGAGTAATTTTATGAAAAAAGCTTTGACAAGTGGAACATGCATACTTTGCACCAGAAGGTATTTTTGAACACTGTTATCAAATGATACAAGTCTGCATTACAGGCTTGAGTTTCAAATCAAGAAATTAAATTCATTATACACTTAGAAATGAGAGTGTGCCTGACAGGCTGAGTTACTTTGTTCTCCAGCAATTTTCCTGCTTGCTTGTTTAACATCTCTGTTTATTTGTATTATAGTTTTACAATATATTTTGTTCCTTTATTAACTTTTTATTTACCTTCTGTACACATTGATGCTAAACAGAGGATGCATGAGAAAATTCTGACGACACATTAAGATAATGACAATGCATGCTAAATAAACATTCCAAATTTAATAAAAATTAGAAAACAACGCAACCACAATAAAAGTGAGAACGTGCTCTTTGTTAAAAAAGACTGCGGGAAATACTCTGAGATCTTATCAGTAATTGCTACTAATCATACTAAGTAAAAGTTCAGCTTATGTTTTTTAGTCATTACTAGTGGTTGCATGGTATAGACGACTAATTTCATTATCTTCATCTTCATAACTTTTATTAGAAACGACAAAGGACTCATCCTCTAAATAGAGCTTTTAAGATTCAGAGTTAAAATAACAACTAGTTAAAAATCAATTAAAAAGTGAAAACAAAGAGTCACTCTCAACCCATGTGTTCGTGTGGTAATAGTGAAAGGGAAGGAAGCCGTGTGATCTGTCTTGTAAATCTCTTCAGTTTACAAATATTTTGAATTTTTTTTTGTACATGAGTACAATTACATAATTTAAAATCATTTTTAAGTAATTCTAAGGCAAGAACATAACTTTTAATGCAAAGTTTTAGCATAAACTAAGTGACATTTTATAATGGGTGAGGTTCAAGATTATATTTTTGAAACCAAATTAGCTGTATAGAGTTAACATGGTGACTTAGATCTTATCATGTTTAACCTTAAAGTATTTAACCTCTAGAGCATTAGTATGAACATTTACCTGTCCAAAAAAGCAAAAAAAAAAAAAACAAAACAAAACAAAAAAAAACAAAAAACAAAAAAAAAAAAACAAAACAAAACAAAAAACAAAAACAAAACAAAAAAACTGACAGACTTTTTATCTTCTCATCCAAGCAGAAATTATCATACTAACTGAGAACCCAGGATTGGTTCCACCTTGGAGCCCACTATATAGTATGTGCCATAGAAATTCAAGCCTGCCAATATTTTCTTTCGTTCTTCTGGATCCCATGTTGGCGAAAGGATCTCTACACACTCCTGGACCCACTGAATGGGGCTGTTTGGACCTGGCCTGAAGTAATGAATGAACAATACAGCTCTTCATATTGCCAACTATAAAAGAGGTGATAAATAAAAATAGTAATAATTAAATTATTCCATTGAAAAATAATTCTGCAATAATATTGATGCTGCAAATTTCATTTCTACTTCTATGTGCACAAATAAAAAAGCATGCTCTCAAATAAGTCCACAAATTTTACAAATATATTATGATTACTACTCTTAAACTATATTACAGTTTCTTGTGCATGATAACAAAATGACATCTGATCTACAGAACAGTGACACTTTCATGGAAGCAAATAGCGAAAAAGTTGCATTACTCACATCCTTCTACTAGAGTAATCATAAGTCATGAGACTGAAATAATCCACTGCTGAACGCAGATTCTCAAAATCCTGTCGACCAAATATCCCTTCTGTGCCTCTGAAAGGAGCATTAGTGACTGTGTGATCCGATAAAATTTGCAAAAATGGCAAAACACATGGTAACTGTAACAAGGTGTAGTTTCCCTCTGCCTCCTCCCTCTGTTTTCCTTTACACTCTGATTTCCTTGCATACATTCTTCACATTATCTGCTTTTATGATCTTGTAAAAAAATGTATTCTGTCGTCATGCCTAACTTTACAGATGCTTACGATCGAACTGGTGGAGGTATAACAAGTACAAAAATCTTCTTCTGTTTGTGCAATGCCTCTCCAAGGTGTAGTAAGAAATGTGTCAGCTCACTGAAGGGAAGGGGAATAAAAACACAGTTATGCATGATACAACATATTCTTATGTCCTAAGGTAACTGAGAAAGAAAGGGTTCTTGAATCAGCGTTCTTTTATGAACACACTTTCTCTGTTTTTAAAGGCTAAAAGTGTCTTTCATGTGTACTTTATCATTTCTTTGCAACCTTCTGATTAGGTTTTATGTGATGATAATAATTACATACCTTTCCCTGATGGGTGAGCTTCTGGTGTTTAAAAATCAAACCTATACACTTCTATTTAATTAGTTGCCAAAATATTCAAACGTACACAGCAATTGATAAAAATAAATAAATATCAATGACGGACTGGAATATATAGATTGTTACAGACTTTTTGACATGGCTTGCAGTATAAGTTATTACAGATTACCAAGGACCAAGATGAGAGAATGACTGGTTTTTCATATAAAATGAGAATTTAATTTCCGTTGCCAGTAAGTTTTGTCAGACTTACTCTGCCAAACAAGCAACCTTATTTGTGGTCCACAATAACATGACAAGCTTGGCAAAAAAAAAAAAATCTACACACAAATAATTTAAATATTTCAATTATACCATGCCCAACACAACAACTATCACCTGCGCATATTTCCTCCCACCTGAGGCCATATTTCTATGGTAGCACCATCAAATTTCTTTCCCTGAAAAATAAATAATGTTCACGACTGTGATCAAAGTATGGTAGCTGATATAATATCTAATCACTAATTACATATGCTAATGAGACCATGTGGTGTAAACACATATTCTGGCAAATCAGACCCTGCGCGCAGAGGTGACTACCCAAGGCCCTGCACCTGATGGAGGCCCCGCGCTAACAAGTACACCATTGGGATGAGACAGTCTGTCATTTTTAATTGCCCTGTTATGTATGTTGTGCCAGCTTCCTAAGGCCCCACAATTCTATCTGCCCAAGGCCCTGAATCCCTCTAGTGCTGTCTCTGGGCCAATGATAAATGAAAAAGATACTGAATAAGTATGCTTCTCTTAAGATGTTCAGTACCTTTAAAAAGTTGACCAAGGTGTCTATACAATCTTCTATGGCATCTTCACTTGAAAACAAAGCACTGAAGTCAGCTAACCCCCAACCATCAAACAGCACCCTTGGAACTGTCAAAATGAGTAAATGTGCCAAATAAAGAAATGTGCTTTTTTCCAATTAGAAAAGAATTTTATAAAATCACTTTCTTATGCTTCATGGATTTTATGAAACATTCTGTCATCGTTTAATTACGATTTTATGCAATATAACTTCAAGACTACAGTACCTACCAATGCTCACATTTTTTCCACTTTGAACTTCATTGATCCAACCTGTTAAGAAAATCGAAAGCAAACAAACAACTGCTGTAAAACAAATCCCTGAGGCACTTGATTGTTATTTTTATAGTTAAACCAAAGATGTTAAAAATACAAACCAATGAACACTAAACAGCAGAGTTTAGTAGCACATGTAGTAGTTTTGCTTCAGCTTAGTGACTTCTGGGATATGGTAAGAGATTTTCAGGATATCCCTTGTCAAAGATGTCATAATTACAGGCAGTCTTCGGGTTATGTCAGCCCTGAGTTACAATATTTCATGGTTGCTACACATCTCCCATTTACTGTATAAAGCCTTGTTTCGACTTAAGTGGTTTTGTGTCGTAAACGTCTTAACGTGAACTTTGTGTTTCATTTCATTATTAAACACATTTTATATGTGTTTTTTGATAATTACTGTGTTAGGATAGTATAAGTGTTTACAGTATGTTATTTATGTACAGTATGTTAATTTATGTATGTTCCGACTTACAGCGGATGGAACAATGTTGTAAGTTGAGGACGGCCTGTATTTGCACATTTCTGAATGAGAAGGAATGTTTTGTTTATCATGTGACACTGTCACCTACATCAACAGGCCCTGAGTTTGCTTTATCAGGAGACAAATAGACATGCCAATACAATACATTCAACACACATGCACACCTACACCTTCTCTCACATACATGTGAAAGTTCCTAAGGAGGATGCCAGGTAGTATGGCAATCCTACAAGTCCTTGTGCCTCTTATTTAGGATAGTGATGGCTGTAATTGGCACGAAGGACCTCTGATAGGTAGTTTTTCATGGACATGGCACTTTGTCGTGCATGCTCAAGGGCAACAGCTGAAATTTGGGATGGAGAGGGTGTGTTTGGTCTGAAATGATGCTATGTGCCATCTTTTTGACTGCATGACGATATATCAGAAAGTGGAAGCTGTGGTGTATCAGTAATTTTATTTGCCTGATGGATGACTCTGGCCAGCCTTGCTTTGTCCTTGATGAGGATGTGACCATACCAGGCAGCGATGTTAAATGTCAGGATGCTCTCAACAAGAGACATGTAAACAGTCTCCAGCACCCAGGGCTGATGTTGAAGATGCGAAGTTTTTTTCGAAAAGGTACGAATTGAAAGGTACAGTCTTTGTTAGGCCTTTTTGTGCACTTGATCCACATGATCGCTAAAGGATAGTCTTCCGTCTATCACTGTACCAAGGTACTTAAAATTGGCAGGCCTCTGTACCTGCTGTCCTTTGATTTGGATTGGTGGGGAGAGAGGGGTACTACCATCTCTTCCATTGTGTGCTCTCCCAAAGGCCATCTCCGACATTTTCTCAACATTCAGCTTCAAGAAGCTGTGGTCAAACCAGTCCTCCAGTTCCCCCACGCAGGCTAGGTACTGTGACAGGGACTACTTGTCTGTGAGGCAGGCCACCAGGGCCATGTCATCTGCATGCTTAACAAGTTTGAGAATAGCACTAATAATAGTGATCCTATTTGTGTATACAGAGAATAGGAAAGGGGAAAGCACACATCCCTGAGTGGTACCTGTGTTGAGGATCTGCTTGTGTGACAAAATCATTCCATCCATTGACAGATTTAGTCTTTCAGACATGCTGGACCCTACAGTACCTGTTGGTGGAACTCTGAGACCCACCCTCTGTGGTTTGTCCTTCAGAAATGATCGTATCCACAGAACTAGGCTGGTGTTGACATCCAAGTCTAGTATGTGCTTTACAAGAAGGTGTGGCTGGACTGTGTTTAAGGTGATGGAAAAATCCATGAACAGGACCCAAGAATAGGTGCCAGAGGTGTCCAAGTAAATGAGTGAGAGTGGCATCAGACATTCCCCTGCGTGGTTTGTAAGCAAACTCCAGAGGATCCAGGCGATCAGCCACAGTGGACTTCCCACAACCCTCTCCAAACACTTGGCCACAACAGATGTGAGAGCCACAGGTCGAAAATCTTTCAAGTCAGTAGCACTGAACTTCTTGAGCACTGGTATGATTGCTGATGTGTGCCATAAGCGGTGGACAGTGTGGAAGGTGGAAAAGTCAAGCAAAGACACCCCTAGCTGACAAAAATTTTTAAATTTCTCTTTACTGAAACCAGCTAGAAACCTTGGTTTTCAGTAACCTCACTCTTGAATGTATTCTGCTTGTGTATGTTCATGAAAGTACATTTGATACCTACCCTAAAAAAATGTGTGCTCGTGTGCTTGTGTATATTTGTGTAAAGAGCTTTTAGTCCAGCTGGTGCTGCAGAAAGGCACTAAGTGAATGCACTGTTCCCAGATTTCCATAACCTGAACCCCCTAAAGCATAAATATTTTCAAACAATTTGATTTTTACCTTTTTTTCTATCTTTGTATCTTAAAAATCCTGACCTTTATCAATGTCATGACTTCCTTCAATAACAAATACTCCATTTGGTTTCTTCTTCAGCTGCAACCACACTGGGGAAATAAGGGTGAACTTATGGGCAAACATTTTTGCCACATCATAGCCATGGTTGTTCCACTGAAATTCAGATTTAAAGCAAGTGCAGGAGTATTCCTTATCAATAAATAGACACTAATGAACATGCTTTTGTCAAGACACTTGCCAAATGTTTATGTTTTGTTAAGCTTAAAGTGCAGCAGCAGAAACGTACGCTCAGTCAGATTTGTGTGGGGTATTTACAAACTGGCAGATAATTGTCTATGATTTCACTAGTAAGAAAACAAAGCAGTCAAAAGTGACATCAAGCAATTAATAACTTTTGCATCCCTTGTTACTTTGTTGCTGCTCTCTAACATAAATTGTCATTTGGCACAAGCTAGGTATTAAAGGAATGTCTAAAATAAATGCCATCTCTGAAGCATATGACCATGTCTAGAAACACCTAAGGAACAAGGCAAAAACATGTTTGAGGGAATTCTCTCCATCAAATCTTGTCAAAGAGGAGGTTGCACTGTTAAAAATCATGAGATTGCTAGGCATCATGAGTTACCTGGTTAAAGAGATTTTTGGGTACAATTCTTTGTTAAAGAAACCAACTCAGTTCATGCTACTTACACAAATCACCACAAAGTGATATCTTTTCATGTGTATAAAAATAAGAACAAATGGAAGACATTTGTGTAGCACATCATCCGATAAGCTAGGCACTTTACAAAATAATCATTTCTCATTCCATGCATGGATACTTGCAAACAAATAAAAGAACAAGACACAAATCAAAGAAATAGGAGATGCAAGTTTAGAAGGCAGAAAGGACCCCTAAAGACCCGAATTGTCTTCACAGTTATGCTACACTAACCCTTACACTCTTTTTGCTTCAGATTCTTTTAGTATACATACATAAGTGTGCATACATTTGTGTGTACAAAGTTGATAGCACTTTTGCATGGGCTGCAAGTTCTTTTAAAAAAACATTTGTATCCTCACCGGTGTGACATATCCAAGAACTGGACCTTTGAAATTTTTTACATCTTGTATTAAAGGTGAAAATCGTGAGTGTTCTTCTAAAATGTGTTTCCTCTTCACTTCTGCAGTGACAAGACCTCTGTCAACAACACTCAGGACCACCTTCTGTGCAAAAGTAAATTAAAAATTACATATAATAATGCAAATAGCATCAATTAGTATGCAAATAGACAACTCCGTTGGTAATCAATAGTATGTGGAAGGACTTATCTGAGGTTGATCGTGCTGATCATACACTTGTTTTCCTAAAACTACTTAGAAATAGTATAGTCAAAAAGGTTAAACAAGAGACTGAATAAGAAAAAATATTAAATAGAAAAATGTTTTTCTGGCACAGACTGGTGTCAATCAAGCAATGTAGATAAGTTTTGCCATATGTACCTATCAGATATATAGTGGAATCATAATTATATGATACTTGAGTCATTTAATACCTGGCTATCCCTTTTTTTGTTTTTGGTTTTATCACTTTTTGAAAGTGTTCCACTGACCAATGATCCCAATGCCAACACCATTACAAACATGATCAGACCACTTGCAATGTCCGTCTTCATCTTTCTCCTGTAACAAGTACATCTTAATGCTTATAGCAGTCTTGTTAATAGACAAGTAGTTTTGAGCAGGCATTGTAGTATTGTGGTTAAAGGCCAAACTTTAACCATCCGGTGGGAAAGAATGAATTTGATCTGATAAAGTGTCTGACCTGATGAAAACAATTAGCTAAGAATGAACACTTCGGCAGCCAGTACCAAGTGTGTTCCTTATCTCCCTCCTTCAAATAAAGTGAGCAAATTGTTGGGCTTTTAATGAACTGGACTATAACACGTCACCTGCATGTTGCAAAGTAAGGCTTGCTCAGACCAGTGACTAGCAAAGGCCATGTGCCCATCCAACAATACACTGGCAACTGGGGTTTATGAGAGGAAGGAGGTGTGGTATTCCTGGACATAGCGATCTCTTATATTTTAGGATTCTTTACTTTTAAACGTCAGCTCTCGGATGATATGCCTCAAGATCACAAGCTATTAAGTCTGAGAATGCTCATTAAATCTAAGAACGTCTGTCGTCTGAGCCATCCTCTCAACTCTCTGTCAAGGACCTATACAGCCATGGTGAGACTCTGTGTGCGCAGATATGGGAAAGGACCCGAGGGTAAAGCAGGAGAATGTGCGCTACCTACGTATATCATAATCAGCGATATTAAACTTTATTCAACATGAATATAACTGAATAACTAGGAAATTGAGTAAGTATAACTAAATAAAATTTAAGAATTAAGTCTTGTTCATTTGCGCGCAAAGCTGTATTAGCAAACTTGTTTTATCGTCTTGAACAGAGAACAGCTGAGAAAAACCATTGCTGCGTCTCACGTCCCCCTCCAACAACAGAGCGAGAGAGAAAAACAAACGTTAAAAAAAAATTTCGTTCTGGGAATCAACAATAAAACTAAGTAATGTTTTAGTTTAAGCCTCTTTTCTTGGTTTTATACTGTGATATCTTTGAACCAGATGCCAGACATCAAAATCTAACCGATTCGTCTGCCGAAGAAAATGTAGAAATGAAGCCGAGAATGAAAGTCGCAGATCAAATATAATAAAAAAAGTAATTGGTGATTTCGATGAACATTTCACTAAAGTACCTTTGATATTTCTTGCATATATATTAATAGTAATTATCAAACTTCCAAAGTCCTAGAGTCTACGATTTTTCAAAACGATTCGCCTGTGAAAGAGCAAGTAAGCGTCACTTCCTTTGACAACGAACGACAGTCTGACAGCCACGTGTGCACCCTGACCCGGAAATAAAATTATGATGGCGCTTTTCAACGGAAGTTGGCAGTCTGTCACAGCAGTACAAAATGGCGGACGGTGATGATCTTTCTCAGCAACAAACCGATAATTTGCTTCAGTTTCAGGTTAGAATTTCAATGTCATAGATCCTTATTTTTCACCCCAATATTATGGACATTCATCTAACATAATCTAAGTTTTTTAACTGTTTTCTTGATAGGTATAGAAGAAACGGGTCCTCTTTCATGGGGATCGCAGTTAATTTTGCAATGTTGTTAGATCATCATGATTGTGATGATGCGTAAACCTGGTAGTTGTTTCAATGGGGTTTATACATGTATTATGTTAAGATTAGTTTTTATGCCAGCGAAAAGCATAGGTGAAATATAAAGATATTCAAAGGATCGTGGAAAATGACAACACTGTGCAACTCATGTGTTTCTTCAATTTCTTGAACCTACGATTTAGGAATGACCACAACTTTGTATAATTCAAATTTTAGATTATTACTTTTAGCTTTTTCAGGATTTCAGATGAAAAATAGATATTATTCGTGCTAATTTCATTGAAACAGGATTTGACTGGTATTGAGGATATAGAACGCTGCCGGACTATTCTTGAAAGACACAACTGGAACATCGAGGTAATGCGACGTTTTATTTATAATCGTTTACCAATATCCCTTCTGATAAAACAACTTTGGCTTAGCTTCACAGAAATACGATGTATGCTAAAGTGATCATACAACCAGTTCTGTGTATTGTATTATCTCATGAATTGTTTAAATACATTTTTAGTATTGTTGATCAAGATTGTGCTGGTTTCATAATCAGTCATGATCTGGTTTTTTAATTGAAAAAATAATTGAAAATCTACATGCCTACAACATTTGCCTTTGAGGCATGTATACTAGCCAATGTTTAGTTATTTAACTTTAATGCCAACTATATGTTCATATACGAATTATGTCATGATAATAAAAAAAAGGATCTACACAAAAGCCTCAGAAGGAAATGTATTTTTAAACATTGCATCACAAGCTTGCACAGCAGTTGACAAAAAGAGATGATCGCAAATAGGCAGCAACATAAGCACCGTGAAGGCTGATAGTGAAAGCCTGACATTAATCAATTTCTTGATATTTTTGAGATAACAACTCCATCACATTTATTATTTTATTCAGTACATTAGGCAACAGTTGAAAAGAAAAACTGCACATAAATGAAAGAAGCTTTATCTCAATAACTTACCAGCTTTTTAAAAGAAAATTCTTGCTTGAAAATATAGTTGTTAAAAGTGTAAAGAAACTGCATTTATAATAATGATTTCTGGTTTTTTCTCTTCATTCATCTTTATGTAAAATGCTTTCTGTTCTATGTAGACAGCAGTACAGGATACATTTAATGAGCAAGAAGGTGCACCCACAGTTTTTTCCCAGCAGGGTGCCAGAGAAGCCAGGGAACTGGTGGTAAACACACAACCTTTCAACCAAAGGTCAGAAACCTTTTAGAACAGAGTATAATCAGTTATTATTGAAAATCTTTATATTGTATTTGATAGGTGTTATACCATATCTGCAAAGATACTGAACATAAGAAATATATTAAGTTTTAGTTAGGTAAACACGTTGTTCTTAGAATTTCTTGTTATATTTTAGAACTTTGTGCATTTCAATGAACACAGCAAGAATGAAGTGCTTAGATTATTAGACTGCAACAAAGTAGACAGGTAGTGGAGTGCATATATCAGCAAATAAAAACACAATCTTAAACAATCCATGTTCTCTTCCTGGTAGTGGTTTTTCACGCTTATGCAACCACAGATCTTTAACTGAGAAACAATATAGCACTATATCTTTGATATTCCCTTGTGTCTGCTTAATTTGATTTCCGACAATTATTCTCTGTGCGTCAGTTGCCTGTGGAAAAAGACGCCCCTGGAGCTGTTCACTGATCTGAAAACCCATTTGCTATATTTGACTCATTGATGCAGGATAATAGTATATTGTCAAATGCAGTATGTGCTTGTTTAATATCAGTGAGGATGCAGAATAACAAAGCAATAAACTCTCTTTTACATGTTCCCAGCAAGTTGAGCACAATTTTGAGACTGGTATAATAAACTATTGCAGTAGCAGTAATAAGCTTTATGGCTTATAATGACAAGCAGTGAAGATTATAGGAAGAATGAGATTAATGGCATTTGCACTGTTGACATCATGGTAGATTTAAGTATTCCACATTATTTTATGTTATTTAAAGGAAGAAGAGAACTCATTTGAATGTATGACAGCAGAAATTACTTGCTGCCTTCAGTTAAAAAATACGCTTAACATTTACCTTTGTGCTTTTGTATGGGTATTGAAGCAAGTGAAAGAATAACAATAAAGAAGAGATAATCACCCATGCTCTTTGAGATAGTAGGGATACGATGGTAAATTAAGACTGAGACAATAAGGATTGTAACTTATGTGCCTAACTTTGAGGAAACACTCAGAAGCTCTACATTTGTTTAGCAAGAGTGTGCAGTCTATGATAGGTTTGTATATTGTGGCAATGAACATACCTCTTGAATTTGTGCTTAAAATGTAGACATTACATTAAATATAGGAATTCATGGACAGAGAGATGAAGTATAGAAAATCAGATAAATCACATTTTCTTTAGGATGTATTCTTTCAAGAAAATTTGGGGTTTATTTTTCAAAAGGACTCAGCAATTTTGTTAGGCCACATTTTGAACTGCAGTCTTAGATGTAACCCATTATAGTGTAAATGAATGAATTCTGTTTTTTTAAAGTTAGTTTGTGAGAGAACAAATTGTTATCAAATAACAAAAAAAAGTAAACATTTTTACTTCTCTAGGCAACTTTTAAACAGATCAAAAGATTCTTTACATTAGTTTGAGTGACAGTCAGATATAGGAATTTATTAATATATCTTGCTGTATTTCTTTTTTCAGGGTGTTTTCTATACAGCGTCAGCAGCCAGCTGGACTTTGGCAGTGGTCATATTATGTAATATTTTTCCCAATCCGATTTGTTTGGTCGACGGTTTTTGATGTCTTACGATTTTTCTGTAAGTGGGTCAGCTAATTTAGTCTTAAGTATGAGTAACAAATTTATAAGTAAATTTTATTTTATGGTTAAGAATTTTTTTTTAAAACTGTGTTTTTGTGTGAAAATATTGAAAAACGTGTACTCCATGTTAAAGATGAGATCATTTTGTTGTCAGCTAGTATGTAGTCTTTTATTTTGACTTTAAATTAATTTGATTCTTCTAATGAATGGATTATAATAAACATGTAAATGCTAAGAGTACATATTTAATGGCAAGAATGTGAATTGATGAGAGCTCAGAAAACAGTAATCGCAGTATTTTGTTTGTTTGTTTAACAGTTCGATTGTTGCGTCCAGATCCACGAAGAAGTAAGTTGTGCATTTTGTGTAGTTTGTTGTTTAAAGTAGTAGTTGTTGTTGTAGGTTTCTTTAAAAGGAGCACAAATGTCTTAAATGTTAAGATGAAGATTTGAGGTGAAGAAATGCGTTCTTAATACAGATGTGTGCACAGTCATTTACTTTCATGGGTGGCACACTGTTTCATATTGCTGACTTGCATCATATTTTGCAGATGTTACTGATCCATTAGGTGATGTACTTAGGTTTATCAGCCAGTATGAGTCGAAATATGGCAGCTGTCATCCTGTCTTCTATCAGGGAACATACAGTCAGGTGAGGTGCAACCTTTTCAGACTAGTCTGCATTACAAATAAATTATAATTTTTTCCCCTTTACAAGTAAATGCAAAATAAGTAGATTTCTGTAAAAAGAATGTTATGAGGGGATTATAGATGCTTGAGTGTAATTTTGCAGAACTTCTATGCTCATAATTATTTAAAACTAAAGTAGAACTTGTGCAAGGATGCAGGCGAAAACGAATTGTTTAGTTTCCTGTATGGTCTTCAGGCATTGAATGATGCAAAGCGTGAGCTAAGATTCCTGCTGGTTTATCTCCATGGTGATGATCACCAGGACACAGACAGTTTTTGTCAGAACACTTTGGCTGATCCACAAGTGTGCACATTTCTAAACACACGTACCATCTTATGGGCCTGTAATACAGGTAGCCCAGAAGGATATAGAGGTGAGTTGCTATTTTCAGCTCTCCTTTCACCTGCTAATCCATCCCAAAAAACCAGCTTAAAGTATATATTTCTGGACTAATTTTCTAGCTCACTTAAACTTTTCAGCATCATACACCTGTTAAATGGTTATAAGTAACACTAGTTTATATTACTAGTTTGCACTAGCTCTTTGATTCACCTTTATTTTTGGGAGGAGGAAGGGGGGTAGAATTAAAAAAATGAGCATAAGCATTAACATAAAGTGTAATAAATTGGTATATGATATAAATTGGCATTAAATTGTGGTTGATGGTGTTTCTTTAAGGAAGCTTCTCTGAAACTCCTGTTTAGACTTTTAAGCTTAGTCTTCCCTGGAAAAAAATGTGGAGTACCACTTGTGGTCCACTTTTTTTGTACGTTCTGTAAATAATGATTTTTTTTGTCACTTGTGTGTTTGCATTTGCACAGTGTCACAAGCACTGAAGGAAAACACATATCCATTCCTGGCTGTGATTGTGCTGCGAGAGAATCGTATGACAGTTGTAGCCAAAATAGAAGGACCTATTGGTGAGTCATTATTAAGCTATGCTGGGGGAAGTGGGGGGGGAAGACTGATGGTCACAAAATTCTTGTGTTACAACTGTAATATGTAGCCTACATTTATTATGATTTATTTTGGTTTGTAGTTGTTTATTGCTCTCAGGGATAATGCTGTGAGTAAAAGATAGTATCAGATGTTGAAACTCTTTGACTACCAAATGACAGTAAATTGGTTAAACTAGCTCTTTAACCATCAAAAGTTGTCTCCCTGACAACAAGTACATTGTGTCTGGCATTCAGGGCACTTCACTAGTGAGGGAAGCAACTGCCCTTTGACAGTTTTTTTTCTATGGTTTTAGTGTTGTTCACTGGTTCTGCTTTTACCACAGACAGGTCTTACCTCACCTGTTTGCTATTCTTTTATGGTCATGTCATCTGAAACAGTCGATGAAAAAATAAAATTTTGAGAGTAAATTCTCTTTCTTCGATACTTACCATTTACTTACTCAGTGTTGCGCTGATTATAGGTTCTCAACTGATGGTACGCGTACCCCTAGGGGTAAGGCAAGGGTTATGCAGGGGTACGCAGCATCATAAGCACATGCCATTGTGAAAATAAATACTTTTATGCGCAAACTTATATGCAAGGGGTACCCATGGACATTCACCCTTTAGGGGTACAGTCGCGAAAAATGTTGAGAATCTCTGATTCAGAGCACCCATCAATATTTCTTGATTAAACATTTACTGTGTGCATCACATGGCTTTTTACATTTAAGGAACTGGTAGCCAAGAGTACAAATTAATGCTTCTTGTACAGTTTGATTCCTTATTCTTTTAAATTGAATGAGAAATTTTATTTATTTTATTGTCGTGACATTGTCTAAGTGACTCTGATTTTTTTTTTACAGGGGCAGAAGAACTGATGAATCGATTAGAAGGTGTCATGCGAGAAAATGAAGTATCTTTGATTGCTGCCCGAGCAGAAAGGTCTGGATTTTTTTGGGGGGGGATACCCTTTTCCCTGTTCTTACATTCATCCTCACTTAAGAATTTTTCATGAAAAATTTATCAACAATCAATTTATCAATTTATCAGTTAAAGTAATACAAGAGTAAAATGCTTATAACCTTCCTCTGTAACTTATTCCTGGTTCTTTCACAGTCATTTTATGTGAATGCTTAACAATAACTGTATGCCTCGCCACCATATTCCCTGCGGGGAACTGCGTGCTGCTGAAGTTGTCAAAGAAGAATGTCCATTGGAATGTGCAATGTACACTCATTTTACCACTATGATAAGGTGACAAAACTCACCCATAAGACACCCTAGAAATAATACCCGTGGGATTTTGTGGAACTAGCAGACATGAGATAAAAAAACTAAAAAGGGATAGTGTGAAGATTTGTATGGAATGAAGTGGTTGGAGCCATCATCAGCAGTTCTCTCATTTTAACCATTCTGATTTCCATCTTCATCTCTGTCAGGCCTCGTAATGTTATATTTTTCTAGATCTTCCAACCACAAAGATGATAAAGCTGGAAAAGTTCTATGATCATCTAGATTGGAGTTGTCTAGCTGGGACTTAAGGGAAAAGATGTTCCAAGAAAGTCAGGGCAGGAGCCAACAAAGAAATTAAAACACAGCATGGACAGTTTTTACTGAATGTGAGAATGGATGGGTAGCCAGCATAGAAAACGAAGGAGATGTTCTGTTTCCTTGCTCTAAGTGTACAGTGGAATTCTCAACTTTCTGTAGTTTGTGAAGAAGGTATGCAGGGCAGCCAGCAAGCTGCAGTAGTCAAGCCGAGAAAGTGTGTCCTATCAGTGAGATAGGAGTTGAACCATGCTAGTGCAGGTCCAGAAATTCCTTAGAGGGTGTGGAGTCTTTGAAGGAGTATAGAGCGGTCAGTGGTGTTGAATGCAGCAGACAGGTCCAGTAGAGTTAAGGCAGAAACATCACCACTGTCAAGGGCAGATAATAGGTAGGTGGTCACTTTAATTGAAAGTAGTTTTGGTACTGTGAAAAGGTCTACATGCTGATGAGCTTGGAGGAATGAGCTGGTGGTTTTGTAAGTTGGCCCAGGTTACAGTTACAGGTTGATAGACAATTTGAGGCATTTTGGAGTGGAGTCTTTCTGAAGATGGCAGAAATACACATCAGGATTGCAATAGCGTCAGCAGGAATGGACAGTATGAACTGGCATTGGTGCAGCTGTACCCTTAGGTTTGCTAACAAGCACTATCACGCTGTACCTCTTTCGATATCTTACTCCATTTCTGATAAATTTGTTAGTACAGTGTTCCCTCGCTACTTCGCGGTCCATATATTGCTGATTCACTACTTCGCGGGGTTTTTTTTGAGTGAAGTATCGATCGATACTTCCTCGCTGGGAATTATCGTTCTACAAAATACCATAGATATTTCAACAGGAAAAAGAAGAAAAATGTAGCTATAGTATTTCTATTAAAATACCATGGTTATTTTGTGGAGAGAAAGAAAGAAATAATTGTGTATGAGAAATCCATTGCTATGCGTAAGCGAAGAGCCATGATTGCTATCTCCCATCTCGCAGCCAGTTCGCATCAGTTTTTTGGGTTTCTCTGAGTAAAGTTATAATTTTTTTTACACTAATTTGTTATTGTACTGTATTAATACCATGATTACTATATTACTTTACACTCACATGATATTGTTTTACATGTATATATTATTATTGCATGTATGCCCCTATTTCGCGGAAATTCGTTTATCGCGGCTGATCACGGCACCTATCCCCCGCGATAAACAAGGGAACACTGTAGATATAGTCTGTGCATGTGCTTATTTCATGTTAGGGAGGAGAGAAACTTCAACCAGACGTTAAGGCAGCAACAAGATGAAGCATACTTGGAGTCTTTACGGGCAGATCAAGAAAAGGTACAGCCTGGACAGTGCTTCAGAGTCTCAAACAATTACTGTTTAACCATGTTTTTCACAGCTATTTTGGGAAATGAATAGCTTAGTAGATAAGTTTAGTTCTCTGTTGTTAGTGATTCAGCACCTTAAAAATGTATAATTGGCTTGAACTTTTTTCCCTCTCTTTATGTATTTGTTTATTGATATGATCAGTAATGCATTCCAAATTGTATGTTTTTATTCTTTCAGTCAGTACTTGTAGGTTTGTACATTTTCTTTAAAGACCAACTTGAACGGTTTACATTTTTTCAGGTATCAGTAGATATAGGCGATAGAAAACTAACTAACCTGTAAATTTCAGCCTCCAAAACCCATCTGTTAATTAATTATCCGCTACAATTGGCACCTGCGGTGAACAATTGCTGATGACAGTGTACTACGTAACGTTTGTACACCAGTCACAACATTGCATGCAGTCAACACCAATCAGAGAGAATGAGTGACGGTTTGGATTATTTGGATGTTGAAAGTCTGCATTCTGTGTTCTGAAAAACTGCTACTTTTTAGACTTTTAATGTCCAGATAATCCAAACTGTTGCTCATTCTCTCTCTGTTTGGTGTTGACGGCTGGCAAATTCATGAATGGCGCACTAGTGTGACATAGTACACCGTTACCGGCACTCGTTGATCACAGGTGTGAATCGCATACTTTGCTAGCAGATAATTAATGGATGGTTTTGGAAGCTGAAATTTACATGTCAGGTTTATATCACCTAGATCTACTGATATCTGAAAAAAACTTGAACCATTCAGGTTGGTCGTTTAGGGTGAAATAATCTGTTTGCCATTACATCTGTAGGAAAGAAGGAAGAGAGAGGAACGTCAGAGATTGGAGGAAGAATTGCAAAAACAGAGAGATGAAGAAGCTCGCCTAGAAAGAATACAAGAGGTAGTTGCTTGTGTGGTTTTATGACCATTGAGCTTCTGTGAGCATTAAGTCTATCTTTTCTCTTCTGCACAATTCACAGAATGGAAGTGCCTAAACAAGGCTAAGGAAAACAGATAAAGAAGCTACGAGTTGTTGTGTTGCCATTCTCAGGCTGCTGTCACCTATAAAATAATTGCAGTTATCTGTTTTAGAGAAGCAACCTTTAAGTACAGTTTATGATCACTAAATAGTGGTCTGTTGTGTTTTCTGAGATTGTTCTTGTCGGAAAATGTTAGGGAAATACGATGTTCTGATTTGGCATCTGGAGACCTAAACACTATTAATAGTTGTCTATTGTAATAGTATTTTGCTATTCTCCTTCAATTGATCCAGGAACGCCAGCGGAGAAAGGAGGAACTTGCTCTGGAAATTCCTCCAGAACCTGACGTTGATCATCCAGATGCTATTCGCATAGTTCTTAAAACTCCCAATGGCAAACGTCTTGAGCGGCGATTTTTAGGCATACAGTCTTCCAAGGTGTGGTTCCAGTATTCTATATTTGTCAAATGTTTATGTAGTTGGTACAGTTTTTTTAAAAGTTAGCAGAAGGAAGTTCAGTTGTTTCTCTAAATGTAAAAAGTATATTGAGATCTTGAGTTGTTTGGTGCTCTATCACTCTAGATCCAATTTACTATATAGTTCTGGTGGCTTTGTGTTAACATGGAGAGAAGGAAAGTCAAAAGATGACTACTGTCCCGAACAGGGCCAGGTGTAAAAAAAATGTGACTTACTGACAGTGGATACTATCACATTCTAATTATATCACAGGCAACCAGAATAAAATGCTTCTTGTAGTATTAAGTCACAGTGACCTATAAAGTGATAAATCTTGTGTAAATATTGGGTGTATTTTAGTAATCGAGAAGTTTAATAGCCAGCAGGCTTGTACACTACATCATCTCCACTTTTTTTTAAAAAAAAAGGCCTTCAATGTTTTGTAAGAATTGTAGCACTTACCAGGAATAATGTTTTGTATTCTGTTGCAGTACCTGTACTTTTATGTGTTTTGCCATGCAGAGTGTCCAGATGACTTCCAGATAGTGACAAATTTTCCCCGACGTGTTTTAAATTGTGAACCCACAGACGAAAAGGTGGATCCCCCTTCTTTCAAAGAGTTAGGCCTTGGTAAATCAGAGCTGTTGTTTATCCATGATAATGAAGCTTGAAGGAAGTTTCCATTGGTGGACAGTGCCTGGAGCTACTCAGAAAGGGCCTCACACTGCCATAGAAAATTTCAGGCTGGATGGATTATGCTTTTGTGGTCTCTGGATCCTTCTGAATCTTGCAGTAAAAATGAATGCCAGAAAAATCATGTGTTGGTTGTGAACTGGTGAAAGTTCTCACTGTCACATTGATATGAATTGAGCTGTGTGTGACTGCAAGGGGAATTCAGCTATCATCGCTGAATTGCAGCCATTGGCAGGGATTCAGTTTCAAGTGCAAGACATGCTGAGCTGCATGATGATGAGACATCATGCCGAGTGGAGTGGTAAAGAAGTGGACAGCAACTAATAATGTGATGTGATTCACAGTGCATATGTGTGAGAGGAAATGTAGCTTCTTTTGAATTAATAGATAACAAGCCACCATTTGTTCTCTTGTTGCTTATGCAGTCATTCAGGTATGGTTTCAGAGTCCTTGGGCATTCCTTTTTTTTTTTTCCCCTGACACTTTTATTACATCTTTATAGCCCCTTTCTATTCTTTATGAAAAATAAAATCAAAAACAAAATTTTTCCTAGATCAAAGTAAAAAAAAGAGACACAATTATAAGGAGGATAAATTTTATTGATGATTTGATGTGGTGATGGGTGAAAAATGCAGTCTGGCTTTTAATTACTCTAAATGTAGAGACAAGAAAATGCTTATAACTTCAATTAATCAACTCAGTTTTTCACGCTTTTGGGCAAAGGATTGGTCCTACAAATGTAAAGCTCTATATGAAAAGTAACAGTTTTAAATCTACTAACAATTACATTCATAAAAGAAAAGGTGCTAAAGCATGTTTTTGGTATTCTATAATCTGTAGTTTTACAGATGATGATAAGTAGTATATATGTCTGTCTTAATTAAGATGCCCTATGATAGTAGGGGTAAAAGAACCTTTTGACTGGTATGCTTGATTTTCAAGATTTGTCTTTGTTGTTTTGTTTTTATATCTGTATTCAAGTTGGAGGGATTTGTGACATTTAGCTACCAGCTTTGCATGCTTAGAAAAAGAAATAGGACAACAGAGAACATTTTCTTACCACCTGAAGTGATGTATGTGTGGCAAAAATGCACAAAGCTGCTTGTTTTAAAATTTGAAATAGCCATCTTGGATACCTTACAAAATTGTAGGAATCAGAAGCAATGAAAGTTTCACCGTTTTGCAGCACAGTAACTAAAACTCTGCTGAGAGTTCATATATGTGGTTGTTCTGGCAACAGGAATAGTGTACAGTCATCAGATGAAGACCAGTCCAGCAGGGATGTAGGAGAGGGGGAGTTAAGAGAAATAGGGCAGGAGCCTGTAAATAAATTGAGACATAGCAAAGACTGTACTGAATTTTATTGGTGTTGGGCACCTTAGTCACTGTGCATGAGATGGCAGATGAGCCACCCACCATGGTCAGTAATACAGAGAAATTTAAGTTCATGGATGACAGGATCAGCAGGTTTCAGTGTGTGCGTGCCAGTGCTTGCTTGAGTGTTCATGCATTATCTTCACTTGCCTGCTGGCTTGAGTGATATAAGCGTGAATGTCCTCATTGTCTAGGATCTTCATAGAAATTCTTATAGAAGGGGGAAAAAAGTGGAGATTTCCATTATTTTTTTAAAAGTCCTTGAAACTGAAGATAATTACTTTTTTAAAAATTTGTCAAGTGTCCAGCAAGTGTTTTGTGATTTACCCATGTAATAATGTGTTTGAAAACTTTTAGGTTGAATAAATGAGAATTTACTTTTTGTTTTGTTTTTTTTTTTTCTTAAGCTGTTACATTTTCTCTTTATTTATTTACAGTTTTTATTGAATATAAGGTTGATGAGCAAAATCGTGGTAACACACTGGGACCTGCCTGTGTGACTATACCCGTTAGGCGATCTTTGGTCACTGCTTGTTAACAAAATAGCAGTGAGTTGCTTATGTCCAGTGAAATAATACTGACAGTGGCAAACTACAAATTAGAATGAATGACTGAAAAAAACACACTAAAATAATAATTTTTCTTGTTGACTGTGATGCATCATATTTACATTGTTAATGTTTAAAGTTAAAATTAAGCTATTGCTGCAAAGTCCAATGGCACAATGAGTTAAGGACAAAACTAATTAGAATTTACATAAAGCTTCATGTGAATGTATGAAAAATGGCAAAGAAATGCTGCTGCTCTGGAGAATATTGTAAATCTCAACAGAAGGTCTATCACATATGTAAAGCATTTAGTTTGCACACTTTCTCAACTAAAGAATGAATATTTTTTATGTGAGATCAATTTATTAATAGATCAGCATTTCATAGCTGGCAAAGTAATCAGTTTAAAATTTTTGTTAGTATCTTTATTTGTACAGAATCATTATTCAAAACATTACATGATGTTAAAAATAAAATACAGCATATATTTCATGTCTTTATTTTTTTAGTCTTCAAAGAAAGAATCTGATGCATTTCTTGAAATGTAGCATTTAAGGCTGTGTTTTGCAGATGTTTAGCCCTTAAATAAAAATACTGAGCATAGGTTTTACTGACATTGCTCATTGTAAAAGGCAAGGGAATCACTAAAATGTGGAGTTTTCTTCTGAAAGGGAATTGTGTGAATAAGCTGTGCAAAAGGGGAAATAGTTGAAGAGAAATTATACAGAATTTTTAAAGAATATTATACCTATGATATACATTGGATGTTGGCCGCACTTTGGATGATCTTTTATGTAATTATATGAGTTGATTTCTGCTGCTTTTCTAGCAGTTTTAATATTCTCAGCTTTTGATTTATTGATTGCTTTGAGGCAACCATCAGCGATAATAACGAAACACTTGTATGTATGAGGCTATATTGGGTCTATATTGCAAAGACGATGGAAAATGGCTCATAATCATTATTTTAGTTCACTTTAGCAACCTAAACAAATTATTTAATACTTATCAACACTCATCCCTACTATATCCAATGCCGATGCTCATTATATGGACAGATTTCCGTCAAAGAGCACTTTTATGCTTCCACCTAAATGAAATGTGTAGGGGTAGGGCAAGCACCTTTCTATCCACCACCATTTATGTGACTGGCCGCGTGAAAATGCCAGCTACAGCACACATAAAGTTTTCATTTCCTCCCGTACACGGCAACAGAAGTACAAGCCTCATTATAGTAGTTTACTGGGGCAAAAAATCGCTCGCCTGCAAGGCGTACCTCAATACAAGTCGGACAATCAACAACAGACGACGTGAACCATACGCGTTGACGGAGAAAAAAAAAATCTCAAGGAGGTATGTTGTGTTTTTATTTTGGATGTCGATGACTTTTGCCAAAGAAAGAAAAAGTAACACATTTATTGTAAGTCTATCGTTGACTTCTGAGATTTCTATCGCGACCCAAACTGCTAAATCAGGGGTGGGCAACATACGGCCCGCGGGCCGGATCCGGCCCGCGACGGGATTTTGATTGGCCCGCAGACTGTTTCTGGTCGTACATGATAATGTGGCCCGCGGCCACATTCTGCCGCAATCTCCCACTTCTAATTACTTGCTCACTGCGTCGAATAATAGTGACTGTTAGTTATTCTTTGGTTCTTTGTTTTCTTTGTTTTTTGATTGTTTTTTTTTCAGTTAGAATTAGATTTAGAAGTCGGCAAGAAAGCAGTGTGTTTGTTGTGCAGTGAAAGTGTTGCCGTGATGACAGAGTACAACGGTAGCCGCCATGATGCGACGACACATGCAGGCAATGGCAGTACTAAGGCAGGCTATGGCAGGACTTTATCAGCAGCCGAACGGTAAAAAGAGCAACAGAACTGGACAGAAAACTTGTAAAGCAGCAGAATGTATTCGTAAAAACCAAAGTAGCCCAGAAAGCTGCTACTCATGCCATCTTTGTGGTCGCATACAACATTGCCAAGCACAGCAAATCGTTCAGTGATGGTGAATTTGTCAGAATATCACAATACACTTTCCAACACTCGAGACTATGGCACCCCAGATGATGTAAACTGAGAAATACACCAATATAATATCTACACTAGACAATGAATTTGCTCGTCGTTTTGCGGACTTCCAGAAACTTGCTGCTGAGATTGATATCTTGTCATCCCCGTTTACAACTGACTTTGAAAAGGTGTCGGATGCTCTACAGCTGGAATTGATTGACCTGCAGTGTGACTCTACCCTGAAAGAGAAATTCCAGTCTGAAAGCATTGACAAATTTTATGCGTCACTGAATAAGTCCAAGTTTGCCAACCTGAGAAAGATGGCCATGAAACTACTTGTTCTGTTCGGGTGTACATACATTTGTGAGCAAACATTTTCGACCATGAACATTAACAAGACAAATGTTCCAATGTAACTGATGTTCACGTGCAGTCGTTACTGAGGATTTCTATGTCCGACATGCAGCCTGAGTTCAAGCAACTTGTTGACAACTTTGATCGACCGCAGCTGTCTCATTGACTTCAGCAGCTATTGAAGTACATTACGTTAACATCATTAAATACTGTTTTCGGTCTCTATGCTTTAAAATTAAAGTTTACGAGTTTACATTAAACACGATTTATTCCCTGCATATGTAGATAAATACGCGATTAGGGTATTGATCCAGTAATCTGGCCCGCCAAGGACTTCATTTCCCCTTATCCGGCCCGCCGACCGGAGAAGTTGCCCACCCCTGTGCTAAATGGTTCGCCGAACCTGACAACCTGCAACTTCATATCTACACCTACACTGCCTCGTTCTTCTGATCCCCTTAGGATTTGCATTCCTCAGACCAGACTTCTTACATTTAGTCTACATTCTTTTATTTCTCCGATTCTTTTATCTGGAATGAACTGCATCTCCACATTCGCCGGAAACCTGCGTTCTCTATCTACTCTTCCTCTAATTTGTGTTCATGAGTTCTTTTATGTCTGTGCCAAGAATTGCTATAACAAGAATAAATTAAACATTATTATATACTGTAAGTTAACATATCGTAACCCAAACTGATCAGTCTTGTGACAAACTGCAAAAAATATTCGTTCGGCATCAGCACATAGATATCCATGTCATGGGAGACAACTCCGAAGTTTCTTTTTTTTTTTTTTGCAAGGTGAGCTGCTCTTGACTTCCATGTGGTCTAAACAGCGAAGACTGCTTTGATTTGGTAGCTAATGGATCAGCGCTGCAAAGTAAGACAAAATAATTGTTAGTATTAAATAATACTGTCCAAGTTTATAAATAATTGTTTAACGCTCTCTGAACATCATGTATAAAAAAGAAGTAATATTAGTGGTGTGTTAGTAATATTCACAGATAAGAGAGAGAGGATGTATGTATATAATGCGCTTTGTGTGTTTAATGACGTAATATTTTTTTTACAGATCTAGAGTTAAGCTATGTCTTCAGAAACACTATCAGTCCAAAAGGTGACTGGCGTCACTGCCCCTCTTGGTAAGTACTGATTTTTAATATTTTTTCTTGTAATTATTGGCACGCTCACTCACAGAACGTTATCTGTTTATATGATATAATCTTTTATTTAATTGATAAATTAAGTAACGAGCAGTATTTTTATCATTTTTATAAGATTAATTCCAACCTTGTCCTAGCTTAATTTAATCAGCCTAATCAGTTTTCCTAAATAAAGCTTGTCCAATTTATCTCTTCCAAACTTGTCAACAAAACTATAAAAGGTAAATAGCAGTAACTTTAACCACAAAATAAATCTATAGGTTAATCAGAGAAGTGCCAGACCATGCTTTAGTTAGGTTTAATTTAGTTTGCTAGGACAGAAAAAATCAGGAAGAACTTGTCTGTTAAATTTTTCTGGAGTGAAGAGAAGAAATTGTTAAGTGTTATCAGCATTATTACATATTATAATATGATCTTTTGTTCACATAAAACTCTTCTGTCACAATATTTTTGGGACATATCTTCTTAAACAACTCTTTAAGCAAAATTTCCTGAAAACTGTTACTTCCCAAAATGTTCCTTTGCAAAGAGTTCTGATTCAGTGAATGTTAACGACAGTGATGTAAGTAAGAGAGAGAGGGAAAAAGGACATGGACTAGTAAAATGGTTATATGCTTGTTCCATTTACCCTTTGTTTCAGTTTGTTTTGCCAATGGCAGCATTTCAGAAGCATGCAAAAAACAGCTACGGGTTTCAGTTTATGAAGAGTCTAAACAAACTTTGAAAGGAAGGAAGAGGAAAATAGTGGTAAGTTTTATTTATTTTTTTTAGAGCAGATAAACATTTTTTTTACTTTTGCTTAACATGGTAATTTGAATTTCCTCAAGCAAACTGTTAAATTTATAGTTTTAGATGACAATGCTCAAAATTTCTTAAATTTGTATAACACAGAAACTTATCTCACAAACTTCTGTATTTTCCTATTATTTATTGGATGTTTCAGATGGCAGAGTCACAGAGGCAGACATACAAGGCTTCAAATTTTGGTAACGTTGATTCCGAATGTGATGCCACAGAGTAAGTATTTTTTTTTTTAATGACAGTTCTGTTACAATAAGGTGACCAGACGTCCCGCTTTAGGCGGGACAGTCCAGCTTTTGACCTCGTGTCCCGCCTGCTCATCGGGCGGAACGCCCAATGTCCCGCTTTCTGGCTTTCTAGCAAGTCCATCAAATGTCCCGGTTGTCTTTAAAAATCACTTTTTTCGGCGTTCTTTGATGGTGACGACACCATCATCGGCAAGTGTCCCGCTTTTGCCCCAGAAACATCTGGTCACCTTAGTTACAACCTTATGCAAATTTGGAAATGCACGTTTGCTTATGTTATGCTTACACTTTGCTTATGCAAGTTTCAAAAAAGACTGAAGACCCATCTGTTTATTTAAGACAGACTTAAACAACCTAGCAACACTTCTGTCTTTATTTTTACTTTTCTTGTGTTTTATATATTTGTTCATCTTTTTCTTCTTTTTTTTTTTTATTTTTTTGTTTTTTGCTGCACAATGAGCATTCTTCTGAATGGATACCTGCGCATTACAAATAGACATCATCATTATCAAATTGCCTAACTGAACAATGCTGCTTGTTTACTTCCACTCTTTGTCAACTCGTTTGTTTCATGCTAATGGACATATATGGATATAAGAGAAAGGACGTATCTCAGGACAGTATTTTGCAGTTATCTTTTATTTTATAGCAATTCCAGTTTGTACCTGGCAGAAGTAAATAGGGAGACTGGCGAAATGAGTTTTTATTCTGCAGAAGTCTTTCATTTGATGCCAGTCAGAGAAGGTAAGTTTTGAGAGTTATGTTTTGAGGCAGTAAAGGTATTATATGTCCAGTCCAGTTAGTTTTTGTAAATAAGCTAACCAAAAAAAGAATTTAACTACTTACGAATGTGGAGTCTAAACATCAATAAACACTTGGTTTTTATCTAACAATTAAAAACATTAGTTGATTTTCCTATTATTTTTAGCAGGCTTTAAGAACAATATTAAATTGTGTTTTAGTTTTATAACTGTTCACAAACTAATGGACTTTGTGTGTGTGTGTGTGTGCGCCCGCATGTGTGGTTTTGAATGCTTGTGTACATGCAGCAAGTATACTTGAACAGTCTTTGAAATCTTCGATGTCATACCAAGAAAAGGTAAGTTAACTGGTATTTTTATACATTTAGTAGATTCTATCTTGTTCATTTCATATTAAATATATATAATGCTTTGTTTAATGCACTTGAATTACTTTCAGATGGCAGTCGGGATATAAATATATATATATGAGAGTGTGTTTGTGTGTGAGAGAGTGGTTTGTTGAGTGACCTGTCTAAAGTTTGATAGTCTTCGATGCAGCAAATAAAAAAATTGTTACTTTTTGCTTGTCATTTTTAGTCAGCTGAGCTAGCTGTTCATTAGTTATTAGTTCTTAATTAGATTGAATCTGTGTACTTGTCTGTCCGCGCTCATTCTTCTGTGTAAACAGTTCATTTTCAATTGACATCAGCAAGAATGCTGCTTTAGCTGTCATCTGGTTTTGCTAGTTGGTGCCATGAGACAGCTGAGCTAAGTATGGGGCCTTGATAATGCATCATGTCTCATGTATTGACTGTAATTGTTTTGTTAGACTGACCTTCTCACCGAATCTTTTGGAAGTGGGAAGCAGAAAAAAGCTTTGGTAAGGCGACAGCAGATCCGTTTGAAAGACAGTGTTATTAAGAGTGCCATTTCTTCTGTGGTGGACTCTGCGGTGGCTGCCCAGGAGCTTAGTAGTTGTGAGTATTTGGTGGCAGCATCTTTGCGTACATATAAATATCACCTATGGCTCTACATTTTGTAACACTTCCAAGCCAACTACTTCTATTTTGATGTGAGAAGAAAAACAATGTTAAACATTAATTTTGTGAAATATTTCTTACATTTCATTTTTGTCCTTAATAAGTAGTTTAAAGTTAATGTTGATTTTGTTTTGTTATTTTTTGCAGCTTCATCAGCTTTACCAGCGACCACTTCAGCCATTCCACCATACAACATAGATGCAAGAACACCTGCTGAGGTTTACAAACTTGATGATAGTAAGTCTTTAAGACTAAAAGGTCTACCAGAGAGCACTAAGTGTGCATTTTTTTATCTTTTTTAAATATATTTTATATTTCTTTAGTAAACGATACAATTTCTTTTACTATGAAAACCATCTTCTATTCCGAATGCAAGCCAACAAGTATCACTATTCAAAAGAGGTTAAAAAGAAATCATGACATCTTGAATAAATTTATATCATCAAGACTACAGCCAATGGTAGAGGTTAGACCATAGGCATATTGCAGTTGTTCTTGATGTCATGATTTTGACCTTTTTTTGTGCATGGTGGAGATTGTAGAGTTTATCTTTGGAAGGAAAGTAGGTTATTCAATCCCTGTTATGTGCTATGTTAGTCCAGCAATTAAATTGATATATGAGAGATTATTTTTAATTTTAAATGAATAAATGTGTCTGTGCATGTGTACAATTACAATATTTCTGATGTTAGTTTTGACGCTAGTAAGAGGACTGCTTTCTCTGCCTTGCTTTTGTAATATTGGAGTTTTAAGATGGCTCTAACAAGCAGAGAAAGTGCCTCAACACTTCTGCTTTTAACACTTTTTTTAAATTATTATGTGCTCTAGTCATCGGACAGGCAGAGCTGGAAAGCTTGAGGAATGTTGCACAAGTGTTTTTCCAATGTAACAGTCAGATCATTGCAGAATGGCAAACAAACAACACGTAAGTGAAACTGTCAAGACTTTCAAAATCAGATAAACAATTTTATATGAGATTATTCTTTCAATGGGTGTTTCCATATTAGTTTATCAAAAAAATACTTCTGGTAAATTTATATCTTCTTTTGAAGTGAAAATAAGCCATCCAGCTTCAGTTTATTCCTTTGGAGGATATGAAGCTGGCAGTGCTAGGAAGCACATAAATCAACCATAAAAAGAAGATATGAGCAAAAGTTTACCCAAAAGAATTCTTATTTTTATCATACCTAGCAAAGCTACTTTCAGCAGGTACATATTTGCATGGGATACATTTAAATAAAAAAATTAGTTCATTACACATTTCATGTTTTATTGCATTAATCTGAAGAATAAAAATTGTTTTCCAGACCATTATTGTTGCCTAAGAACTAATAGTAAACAAGTCATTTAAATATTTAAGATGCCTTGTAACATTTTTTTTTTATTCAACAGATATTTTTCATCAGTTCTTTCAAGATTAAGCAATTTGCCCTTTAATGAAACAGCTCGCTGGGAAAGTGCTTGTTGTTTGATGTACCTGCAGTTTATGATGACATTATTTCAAATGAAAGCAGCTCAAATGCAAAAGAAAGGTGCGTTCTAAGTTTTCATCGTTTCCAATATCTAGTTTTTTGTTGTCATTTTTATATTTTTTAACGTGCTCTGTTTATGATGGTATTAAGCTGCATGATGGGTAACATTGTGAAATCTCTCTAAGACATGTAATATGAGCTGTCATTTTCTTTGTGTTTAATCAGATCCCCTTCCTGCAGACTGGCCGGACTTGGTGACAAATCTAATGCTCAACCGTTTCACTTTCAAATCTGATACAGCTAAAAGCAGAAGGTTCTGTCCTTTTTGGTTTGGTTTGTGTCTGCACAGTCTATTCACTAAACTCTGTAGATGCATTTTTTTTAAGGTCTTCACATTTATAATTTATTGTGATTATTTCTTATAGCTACTTTTCTTTTTCTTTTCATTTTATTGCAGTTGATATTTCTTGATTAAACTAATGTTTCCATCCTCCCTTCCTCAACCAGAAAGGTCACCTAAATACTTGTTCTTATTAAACAGTCTGATCTTGATTCTTGAGACAACTTCCCACTGTAAGAGATTCCTTGTCTAGACTGCTTTGCCACAAAATTTCTCGTCTTTATTTACCAAAGACATCAAACTGCATGTAATTTTAACATTATTTATAGTGTATATCACGTTCCATGTCACTTACCCCTATCCACTTACCCATTCACGCACACAAATATGCATTTGTTGTCTTATGCCCCGATACATAACCCTTCAGGTCAGTCCAGTCCGTTGACCCTGATGGTAGCTGTGGAGATGGGAACAGCTGACATGGTGCTCAGTCCTGCTCTTTGCTCAATTTGATTGTGTGCAAATGCTGTCAAACTCCAGATTCAAAATTTCACTCAGACTTATCACCTTGGCTGATAGTATACAAGCTAATAGAGCATAATGACCATAAACATGAGTGAACCAGTCTGTCATCATTTTTCAGATTTGATGTTTGGCAGATCATTCTTCTTATACCTAACAGATCTCATCACTATCTCCCTTTAGGTTAAAGTAGTGGATATCAGCCATTCATTATCTCATGTTGTTTTTTTGTTTTTTGATCTTTCAATTTCAGATGTCTTCCTGCCCGCCTAAAAGACCTGCTTCTTTCACATATTTTGGTGTTGTGTCTTATTCTTGATCGTTTTACCACCGATCTTGAGTTGCTTCAGGTGGATCTCAAAATTGGACCAAACAAGTATGTTTAAGCATGCATTGTTGCATGACCATTTGAAAATAACAGTATCAAGTTGCTCATCGAATAAAAACTTTAGAACCTCAATTAGGCAGTTTCATGATTTTGAATATGATCACGATGAAGTGCGCTGTGAAGTGCAATATATCTTGTTATTTTTAGTGTATGTTAGCACTGAATAACAGAATATATTTACCGTATATAAATTTAAATCTATTTGCATTTTATGAGCATTTTCTTATGGGGATTTTCCAAGAGTATGCAACCAGTGTTTTGTTAAAGCGTCTATGATATCTTAGATGTTAGATGTGAGTTTCCCTTTCTAACTTATGAATCCTTCCTGATTTTAGTGATGAATTCTTTTTCAGGCTCCAAACCCATGTCAAATCATTAGGATGCAAAGTCAAAAAGGAAGCCTCTTCTGGCAGTTTTACAGCCATCTTGACTGTCCCATTGGTCTTTCCAGAGGCAAAAAAGAGCAAGAAAGTACGATTATGAAGATAAAACAATTCACATCACAAACAGTTTGTTGTTGAGTGAATCTTTTGATCATGATAAAGCCTAAAAAATCTGTGATGAACAGTTTGTTAAAATGGGATAAACAGCAGCTTTGGCAGACAATTTGAAGACAGCTGTTTCAACTGGTGACTGCCGTTATCAGTAAAGTTTGCCCTTTTTTGTTGAAAGGGAATATTTAAGATGTTTTTGGACTCCTCAATATCAGAAGCATCAGGCAAGCTTTGCAAATTATGTATCTGCCAATGATTGAACAATAGTTTTAATCATTATATTGTTGCATGGGACCTAGAAAGGATTCTTTGACACAAATGGGGCTTACTTGGTTCCCATCATCCTGAGAATTTTTAAGTCTAAGAAGAGTGTTGGACAAAAGTAGTGAACAAGTTATCCAGTCCTGAACTATGTAGCTGCAGAATGGAAGTATTCAAATGCTCTTTACCTTTGCAAGCTTACTGATTAAAATATCATGTGAATATTTTCTTATAATCAGAACTAGAAAGCATACTTCACTATATTTCATATCCCAGATTCCTCACAGATCAAATAAATGTTGAATTTCAAACCAGTTCTTGCCATTGGCCAATTTGTTGATAGCCCCCCCCCCAGCTGGTGAATTTCTTTGGATGCCAGCTTAGTTGATTAGAAACCATTGGTCTCAAGCTGTGTCAACCTTCATTAAGGCTTTTCACCTTAACCTTATTATGATTACTCATCAGATCATTGGGTATGTCTCCATGCAACCCAAATACTTATAAACCACTTAGTTTATTCTATGGTCCAATGGTACCTTCTTTTGTGCCACAGTCACAATCAAGCTTTAGTCTTTATAGTTGATTGTTTATGGTCGAAAAACCTAAATAGGTCAGTGATTAAGAAGATCTGAACTTGAAACAAATTAATGCCATACTCTAGATATCTTTATTGTTCATGGAGAAGAAATGTTTCAATGTTGCAATAAATAGATTAATCAAAAGACAAATAAATAGAATACAAATTATATGCAATATGAATATAAAGGTAAATGCAAAAATATTAATACTGCTTTGAGTTTGATATTTCCCACTTGAAATTTATCCTTAAATTTTAAAAGATTTCATTCTTGTTGCCTAAGGATAACACTAGAAAGTAGTTATAAAAAATATATGGACAGCATTAAATATAGTTAGTATGCTGGACACCCACCTATAATAATTCCTCTTTTGATCACAATATGTACAGCTTATTTTGACCTTCATTCTTGCTCTTCACTTCATGCTTCTCACTTGATATAAAAACAATACAATGTTAGATATCTCAGTACTATGAAAATGCACAGATGTTGCAAACACCAATTCTTAGATCTTAAAAAAAAAAAATTCTATCCTGCTTTTTCTTCATAATAAGACAGATGACTAATCATTGTCATGACCCCAAAATTCTGTACAGCACTTTTTTAATATTACGGTATTGTAATGATCTGGAGACAGTTCCAAGAGTTTCTAGTTTTCTGATCAGAAGCAAATTCCATGATCTAGTCACTTATTATAATTCATCTCCCACATACCCACCTTTTTAAAAAAAAAAAAAAGCTGAAATAAATACCAGACCTGCTTTTGAGGGTAGTATGCTAAAGCGAAAATGTTAACAAAGTAGGTCCAAGTAATCCTGAATGACTTGCGGGACAGGAAGTTTTTTGATGGCATCTGGCAGGTTATGTTTTCTTGCCTTTTGCAATGCACACCGAATGTTGTATCTGCAAACATGGGTTAACGGCGGGGTACACCAAGACTTCTTGTCCAAATCCAGCAACTGCGCTAGCTTTGGGTGCACTTCAAAAAGGACATGTTTCATTCCGTGAACGATTGTTGTGCTTATTTTGCCGCTCGATTTCCGGATGTCAAGTGCATAGACAGCACGAGCAAAGAAGGACAAGCACAGATAGCAGAACTCCATCTGCATCTTGACTTTTACCCCCGAGCGGTCATGCAACCACATCATCATGTTCAGCATTCTGAGAACATAGTTCACCGGGCATATTTTTAATGGTGAAAACACCTCACCCCACTTGCAAACAAATGGGTTTGCACCGTGACGTAGCAGAAGAAGTACCATCGAAAGGTTGCACTGAATAACTGCAGCTAGAAGTGGGGTGTCGCCTGAGAGATTGTTCAATGGCTTGTTCAGGACATTGTCTGGAATGAAGACATTGTCTTCATATTCTCTGGTGTCCTTCTCTAGGGGGCATATGCTTTTCACGAAATATTGAAATGCAGACTTCTCATATTTTCGGCGACCAGGATAAATAGTGAACTTGTTTCTGTTTACAGTTAAGTCCGTATGACTATTAGTGGAGGGAATGATACTAAAAATAGCATCCAAAGATCCTTCACACAGATAAATTTCACGGAGAAGTGCGCTCACAATCGCTTTAGTGGATATATTCAGCACAAAGCAAAGTCGAAGAGCAACGTAGAGATAGTGGTGATCGTGACTGCAGTGTGCGTTTTTCTTCAAACTCATTTCATTTTTGTGAATGTGACAAAGATCCTTCGCAAAACAAGTCAGAACAAACTCGGAACCCTTTGGTGTATCCATCTTCGACCGAAGTCTCGCTTCTATCGATTTTCCCCATTTGAAAAATCTTACGATCCTCTTATAAGTCTCGAAAGGTCTCCATTCATGTTTAGAAGGTAAATCGAAATCTAGCAAAAACTTCCTTGAAAGTTCCACTTTCGGGGACCGTTTTAGCCCACCATTATAGATAGTACTAACACTAGATCCATCGCCTTTCTCTCCAGTGTATGGAAATCGTTCCTTTATCGGCAATTTTTCGCAGAGGTGATGGCCAGTCCCGTCTTTTTTGTTCATGTTTCGATACTTTGGGAGCTCAGTGTTGATTGGAAAGTACAGTTCAGTTTTCACGAAACAAGAATCAAAGATGTGATTTGTTTTTTTTTTTAATTGTTTTAGAGTAAACTCCCTTGACTTTCTAGAACGTACGTCGGCTGCGCTTGGTCTTGTTACACGCAGACGTCTGTAATGCGCATGCTTTCAATTTTTATCTTAGAAAATACCGTTCGTGTTATTTTTTTGTATTACCTTACCAAATAAAATGCAGACAAATTTCCCCAATTAGACAAGATTTTTTTTCGACTGCATTAGAAACTTCTTATACACATGTAAACGATAAAACGGCAACGTCCAGTTATTTATAATCTCTCGTCAAAAAGTGACACGTTTACAATATATCTTCGTTTTCAACAAGAATCAAAAGTGTTATTTTCATATACTTTGAGACGTGCACACAGGTATTGATAGCAATAGCTTTAAAAAAGAGACCCTTGAAGATAATACAGTCAGCATTTACAGTTTTCACGACCGTGATTTTTGCCATCGCAGACGACTAAAGAAAACTATTAGTTTAGTAAGTAATAAATGCATAAATATATATATATTATTACTCTTTTTCATCAGGTAGCGTATTTTTCATCTTTTGTGTTTAATATGGTCAACACTACTATAATTAAGAGCTAAAATTTAGGGGACAGTTATGTTTAGCCTGACAGTTATGTGCGGGAGCGGGGGATC
>SRHC01000856.1:228709-255145 GCA_004794325.1 Pomacea maculata
CAACACTACTATAATTAAGAGCTAAAATTTAGGGGAGGAGCCTGACAGTTATGTGCGGGAGCGGGGGATCTGCGCCCCTATGACCCCCGTAAATACGTGGGTCGACGGGAAAATAATAAAACATGGGGAACTATGATTTGGATAAATGCAACAACAGAAAATGCCAATCAGACAACAAAACAGCCTATATAAAGGGCTGCACAAGTGCAGGAAGCGCATATCTTGAGAGGTCAAAACTCCAATAGTACGTACGTGGTTTTGGTTCTAAACGAATTTATCTATGTTTGTTTAATTATATACAATCATATGCTCTATTAGTTAATGTAGAAGTATATTTTATTTTTTGATTGCTGCCATTTTATAATACATGTATAGTTCCCTGTATAGTTGTATACAGGGCCGCCGAGAGCCACGTGCTCCAGCTAGAGTAGACGACCTCTCGATCCGGGCCCCTTGAAAATGTAAATTATTTTCCCCAGTGTATAATAATAATGATAATAAAGTTTACTTTATCATCACTTAACAACTCTTTTGTCATAAAAGCAATTATTAATATTATCGACATTAACATGCGATGCAACTAAAACTAGATACTAGCAACTATTTTATTGGAGCAGGAACTTGCACATCCGTGATTGGTTTGAAAGATACTTCAGCAGGATAACTTGGTTCTGTTGTGATTATGAAGATTATCTTTGACGACTTAGAGGTAAGATTAAGTGCGCCTATTTTTCCTTGCGCATTTATTTAACAAAGATAGAACTCGCTCACATGTTAAAATATTTCTAAGACCTAAAACTTGCAACGAAAGCATAATTCGAAAGCTTTGTGGATGAATTTTATAATACATTTCTAATAGTAAGGTGACCAGACGTTTCGGGGGCGAAAGCGGGACACGTGCCGATGATGATGTCGTCACCGTCAAAGAACGCCGAAAAAAGTGATTTTTAAAGACAACCGGGACATTTGATGGACTTGCCCGAAAGCCAGAAAGCGGGAGGCCTAAAGCAGGACGTCTGGTCACCTTACTAATAGTATAACCTGCTGTTCAGTCTGAAACTATAAAGTGAAAGACGTCAAATTATGGGTCGATTCATTAAAAAATATATTAAAAAAAACCCCGCGACCAAAGAAGCTATATATGTATACATCACGAACCTTGCTATATTTACCAAGGGTTCCACAAACAAATTAGCTCATCTCCTTCCCCTAATACAGCGGTTCTCAACTTTTTACTTGTAACGCCCCCCTGACGAACAAAGGTACGTCCGCGAGCCCCCCTTAGCCAGCAATGTAAGCTAATTTCACTAATACCGGTATAAGAAACTTTAAAAAAAAAGGACCACCTTCGCGCACCCCCCTTGTAAGCACGTCGCGCCACCCCCAGGGGGGGGGGGCCGCCCCACAGGTTGAGAACCGCTGCTAATACTATCACCTATACAACCGTGTATACAGTATCCCAACGTCAAAGGTGCGAAACTCAACGAAAGATAAAGGTAAAGAAGCATTTCGTGTTCCCGGGACATTGATGGGACACAGTGTCGTCACCTTTATTATGCAGTTTCTCGCAACACTCACAGATTAGCTCAAGACAGCGGCTTGCTCGCTTTCTTGCGGACATGACGGAGCACTTCTAGGACATTATTGAACTTACATTTCATTGGACGATTTCAGCCAATCCCCACTACGGTTATATCGTCTGATGGAAATTTTAACTGCGATTTTGACGACTTGTAGAAGCCGAATAAATCTTGACTTTCTGTGGAGAAATAATAGTAAAGCCAAAACAGTAAGTTGATTTAGTTATTGTGAAGCATCGAAGAATTAATTTAAGCCAAATATGTAATTAACATTGTCTGTGAGTGACAAGAAAGACTAGTGTTTGCTTTTGATGGTCCGAATTACTTGTGCTGACGGCCATCTTTGAAATCGAACGCTGTAAGTCTTGTCTAAAACAAACCATGTATATGCTTTTACACAGTACGTGAATAATAAGAAAATTACGTTATTGTTAAAAGAAATAATGTTAAAATCAAGTGTGAGTATCAGACATACAAGTCGTTTGCTTCAAATAATGCTAGACGAAAACAGCCTTATGCAAGCAGAAGTGAAATACTTAAAGTAGGTCAGGTGTCGATGTCATTCTTGTCGCAATACGTGCTAGACCTTCTGAAACCTTGACTTGGGCTTTTGTGACATCTGAATTATCTTGTGACAAGAATTCGAAGTTTTAGAATAACACCGCTTAGTATGCCTTGGTACAGATAAAATTTAAGAGTGGAGCTCATTAAAGGAAACCCAGGTGATGACTCTATAATTATGAAGTATAACGCGATAAAAATCATTTAGCAGAAACAGGGGAAAGGGATTGCATGACTATACACAAGTTATTTGACATACACGACCGTTCTGCAAAAGCTTCTGTAAACTCGTTTAGCTACCAAAATTTTTCATAATTATTTTTATAGGAAATGGTGGTGGTGTAGTGGTTGTTAATTCATGTCTTACTAATTATTATTATCATCAGATTGGACATTTCTTTTTATAAGAATGTTTATGTGTGTTTAAAGCGCTATAAACACATCTGTTTCATGAACATTACTTACATTGATCTATATAGCTGTCAATAGCTGTGATTACAGTCAGTTGACTAATAGACCTGCTCTTCTTTCTCTGCAGATTTATGACACCCTCCATCCATATTGTTTCCTGATTCCTTTTTGTGTCATTTATGTTTGTCTTTTATTTCTTATTTGCATAGTTCTTTCTTCTTTCGTCTTGTTCGTATCTCCTACTTGTCTTAAACACTGAGAGCATGTTCCTTGATAAGCTTAATTATGCATAATATGAATCACACATTTATTATTATTATTTATTTAAAAATTTATTTTTTGTGAAGTGGTTGGTGATTACCATATTTATGTAAGCTTGTAAGCTATTTGAATGAAAGTACAAGGCATCAAGCTATAAATTTGTTTGGATTTTGTGTACAGATGCCAAGGTCACGCAGAAAGCGTTCTTACAGCAGGGACAGTTCCTATGATTGTGATTATCGCCACAAAAGGCACCGAGGTGGCACATATGATGACTATTATGACATTAGATCACGCCACTCTAGATCTAGAAGGTATGAAACTTTATAGACACCATTGAATTTATGGCAAGCTGTGAGCTTCACAAATGTACACAGAAAAGTTCATGTAGGTCTAGTTTTGCTTATTTTTTTTTTAATGTGTTACACATGTAGCAAGGACACAAAGATAATATATTTATTAATGTTCTCACTTATCCACTATTTAAATATGAAAGTTTTTTTTATATTATTTATCTAAGAAGTACGGCTTCATAATATCCAGAACGTCAGTAATTATTCATGAACATGTCACAAAATATGCGTAAGAAGCAAAATGTATGTGTCTGTGTAGCTTCATGCAATATTTCCCATTTTAATTGCAGTCTAGAACGATATGATTCATATGGTCGTCGGCATGACTACACAGACACCAGCTATTACCGAGATCGCTCTCTGTCTCGTGAGCATCTTATTGACCAGTGTTCCCAAGAGAGCTCTCACTACGGTCGATCACAACCAAGCAGTCGCTACAGCTCCAACACGAGTCGCAGACACCGTAATCGTCGACACAGACGCCACCGTGAACGAGAGCATCACAGGCATCACCGTGAATCATCCATTTCAAGTCGGGTTAGTACTTTCTGCTTTGCATTCTGTTTTACATCATCTGAGTCTGTGTAGAAGTAGAATAGATGGCACAATAGTGTTCTGGTGCAGTAAGGACAGGGCTTCCTCTCGTAAGGATGATGCTGAATCTTTGCTTTTATTTTTATTTGGAGACTGTTTCCATTGGGACACCCATCATAATCTTCAGGGTAGGTTGAGTTCACAGGAGACATGAGACAGGTTCTTTAGGGTAAAATCAATTACCCTTTGAAGAACCCTTTTAACAGGCACCATTAAGCTGACAGAGTTATGTACACCAACTTCTGTGCCATAACATGCATGCAGGCATACACACCTATTTTATTTTTTTTATTATTTGAACCCATGGGCTAAGCAGTTGGTTACGCAAGGAAGCAGACTAAGGTAAATATGAAGAGATATAGAATCAGATGGAATACTTCATACCATGTGGGAAGCAAGTTTTTTTTTTTTCCTACAATTTTCTCTTTGTTTGTTTTTGTTTTTTAAATCATGCCTATAAACCTTAGGCATTTTTTTCTGTCCCTATTTTGTACATTCGTGTCATTGATATAATGTGTGTTATTGCCAGATACTTACAGGTGAGTACCCAGAAAAAGCATTCCATGTTGATATCTGTGACAGGTGAAGACAGCTGCATTCTTACTTAAAATTGATATGTGGGGGAGGGGGTTCTTGACTTTAAAAATTGATATTTTGATGAGGCACTCGTACCTTTAATAAATAGCCTGTTGTTCAAGTCACCTAGAAATGTAAATGAAAACACAAAAATAAATTTTAAAACAATCTTTCTGGCCTTTTTGAATGTCGAGAAATCAAAAACCAAAGGGATCAACGAGGTCAATTATACTTGCATTTTTATCAATAACATTTTTCTTCAATCTTGGTACATTTTGCTCCGGTGTTGAGAAATTATAAAACTCTTGAAAGTAAGTCTTTCTTCTTTTTTTTTGTTTTTTTTTTTTTGAAGAGCCCTAGATATCCATTCTATAATTCAGTTTGTATAAATGGAAAGGTGCCAACATTGAAAAAATCATGCATCACACGCAGGCTGTTTTGAAAATGGGTGCCACTCAGACCATTTTGTTGATAATGTTAATTTCATGTACTTACTGCACTCTGATCTAATCCTTCAGATAATTTCTCTATCATTTTTGGTCACTTTTTTTTTCCTTTCGAGTCATAACCAAAAGATGCTGACTGTCCATATGTGCCTGCATACCTTTTATTTATCCTTCATGTGTGTTTGTCTTTCTTTTGTAATGATCTTTTGCTTCATGTGCCGCTTTAGGTTTGTAGAGTTGGGCCTTGTGTTTCCCAGTTTAGACAAATTCCCAGATAGTCGCTGCATTACATGCTGAGGAGCGGTTTAGGAATTATATATTTTGTATTAATTAGTCAAAAGTTGCCTCTTGTAGAGTTCTAGCCTTTATGTAACACCGTAGAATGCACTTAAATGAAAATGCATAATTTTGTGGGGTTGATTGCTTAGTGTAGTCTGTTTTTGCTGTTGCTCCTTTGTCGCATCTTTTTCTAGCTAGGAATATTCAGGAACAAATAGGAAAGGGATTATGCAACATTACTGTGAAGTTCCTCTTCCTTTACGATATATGGTGCTTTTTTTTTTTTTCAAGGAGAGCGAAGCTGTATTTGATTTGAATTAACAGTCAGCGTTTCCAGTCACATATAAATATGTGCAAATCATATAAGAAAGCTCCAGGTCATGGTGGGAGGGGGAAACCTGCATAGCTGGTAAGAAAATGCTAAAGGCTGGGGTCTCATGTAATTGACACAAAAGGGTGGTATATTTTCATTATTTGTTACGTCACTGACAGTTTTAAATGTCATTGATAATTAAAGCAGTTTCTTGGCATCAGGAATGAAAATCACAATAATACCACATACAACCTGGTTTGTGCTTGTCATATATGTCTATAAAGGAGGGGGATTAGAAACTTTCAACAGTTTTAACTGAGGGTGACAAAGTTTCTCAAAAGGTTTAATGGGGAGTCAGAATATCAAAATCCATTTTGTGCATGATAAACTCTGGCACTGACTCGGACATCTGATCCAACATGTGATCACCTTTTGTGTTCATTTTGGTAATAGCAAATGTTTTGAATTTCTGGGAGAAAGTCAATGCAATGCTGACTTTGGCAAGGAGTGGCTTATGTTTTTGCTGTTGTCATTCCTTTCATTGTAAAATACTTGTGAAGGGTTGTGTTACTTAAATTTATCGTAGTTTCTTCTGGTCTGCATGTATTGTGATGTGTTAAATCACATAGAGTGGTGGGAAATTGAGATGGGTTTTGTGGTCTGCTGTGATTGATACTTGTTGGGAATGCACAAGGCGTGCTGTACTAGACTGCCATTTTATATGATGATCAAGATACATGCAGGACTACATAATGCATGCACTTAATTTGCATCTGGTAAATGCTTAGCCTCATCGTGTGCTGCTTGTGGCAGTGCTGCCCTTCAGACCACTTTATCAGCATTTCCGTTAGCACAATGCAGCTAATTAGGACAGAATTGGAAGTGTCTGCTTACCTTGATTGTGCTGCACCATTTATTTGCGTTATTGTACATATATCTAGAAGAATACTTTCATGTAGTCTTGTTGCGAACATCGGTTTAATTAGCTTTCACCCAGGCACCCCGGTTTATATTGCTTTTTTAAAAGTTTATGTAGGGGTGTGGAAGAGGTGATTGGTAAAGATGGCGCCAAGGAGGAGGGACAGAAAGACATTGTTTTATCATGCCATAACAGTATGTCATTATGCATGCATTATGCCCCACGCTGTACTGTAATCGGTGTGAAAATGACTCACATTATGGCTTTAAGCTTTTGACAGAGTGGCTCTGGTAATAAAACCACAGGAAATATAGGATTATCGGTTAATTTATGCTGTTTTCGACCATATTCTGGCTAGTGTCTGTTCGCTGGAAGGCAGTCATACTTTGATGGTTAATCTTCAGTCATCATGCTCCTGCAGTAAATAAAAGTGCGCGCATTATCAGAGACGGCGCTTTAGGCAGGTCACAACCCCCGCTCTTCCCCTTTCCTGGCGAGAATGGCGATTGAGTGGCTCCTTGTAGCAGTACGCTAGAAGCAACAAGGTGACCGACAGTGCTACTGCAGCTGCTGCTGCTGCTTCTGCTTAATCACGGGATGTTGCTTTAGCGGCCTTGCCCTACCCACCCCTCCTTTTCCCCTTTCCTTGTAGAAGGTCGGGCTTGTCATTGGCAAAGGCGCAGCGCCATGGCGGCCTGCTCGCGCTAGTTGCAGCCTGCGTGTAACAGAAACAAGGGCCTGCATTTATCTCTTCCTGCCGATCGAAGGTGGTGCGCTATTTCTTTGAAACACAGAATGTGGTTAGAACATTGGACAGTTATACTGCTTGCATGTGTTTGTGAGAATGAGCTCGCAGGGCGCGTGGGTGGATGTGTTGGCGATCGTCTTTTGGCCGCAGGTTAGGCTAGGTCCAAGTACAGTCGCACAGTTTTCATGTCTGCTGGAACGCGCGGCTCGCATTTCGTGAGAAGAATGCCGTTAGTCAGAAGTGTGGTTGCATAGTGTTGCCTCTGGTACTGTAAACAGTAAATCATAGTGCCTGCAGTGCAGTAACTAGGAATAATTGCGAAGCTATGTTTGTATATGCTGTAAGAAAAATTGTTTTCGGTGGTGGTGGTGGGGGGTAGTGGATAGAGGAGAAGAGTAGGCAGATAAAAGATGTCACGCGAGCAACGAGATGACCACAGATTCTCGACCAATTACGCAGCGGCCGTAGAAGAGCTGGCGTTATCGGACATCAGGAGAAGAGCGATAGCAATAAACGAACAAAGCGATGCGCCGCGACCACGGGAAAGATATGTAGATCTGCCCGAAGAGTGAATGGCCACGCCGGGGGGGTTGGGGTGATGCGACTCCACTGCACATGACCTTTCCTGCGTCCTTCCCATTTTTTCCGAAGGGATGTAGAGGTTGTGGTGAGGATGGACAGCAAGGAAATAGCAGCGAAGGGGGAAAACGTGCGGTGGCCCCTGTTTCCTTCTTTCCCCCACCAACCTACTACCACATCCTGCCCGAGCAACACGTTCGACGGTCACTTGTCAGGCACGGGTTACGTGGCCGATACTCGGCGTACTAGCCAGCAGACGCGCGCGATAACGAACTGCTGTCATCACCAGCACGGCGACTCAGGGCGGGCGGCCCTTCTAGGCGCGCAGTACGGGGGAGGGGGAGGTGAACGCAATTTCACGGCGTGCTGTGGACGAGCACTGCAGCAGTCGTTCCAGAACGGCGCCAGTTTATGATGCTTATTGATTTCCGTCGGCTCTCGTGCACCTCTCGTGTGTATTCAGCCACTGTAGGGTACATGCAACAGGTTCGCTTGCGAGAGCTGCAGCTCCAGGTGGGGGCAGGGGCCTCATTCTGCACCCCGGGGCCGTCGCGCTAGCCCTTATCGGTTGTCCAACCCTCCCCCTTTCTCTGTTACGGCGCTGACGTAACTCGATTGTACACGTGCTTATCTGCACCAAGAGTTTATGCCTTACGACCTATGTAACGACGCTGTGGAGAGATTAAAGGTTTATTGCAGGCCTTCAGTTGGCGGCCGCTGCTGCTTCAGACTGCAGCCTAATCTGTCCACCCGTCTTAGGTATCTGCGGTGTTTACAAGGATGCTGAAACGGCACGGCCATCTTAACCGGTGTGGTTATTGGGGTTGTAGACTTGTTGACATCGTAGATAAGGCTTTTGAGTAGCCTGAAACGGGTGGCCGAGAGGTGGAGTGGCGCTTTCTCATCATCTCAGCCACATAAAAGCATGCCTTGTATGTGTGCTAGCGATGGCTCTGTGACCTTTTTCCGCTGCGTCGGTCGTCGACATAGTTTGTGCTTCGTCAACTTCAAGTGTCAGTTGAATGTTAGCGGCGTTTGGCATGCACCGCTCACATAAGTAACAAACCTGATCTCGGCAGATCATTCTAATGAAATTATCCCAGCACGTGAGCCGGAGGTCAGCTTAGTCCTTGCTTGGTGTCGACAGCTGCCAGAGCAGAGTGGGATCCTCTTTCACATGCTCATCCTGGAAACTCCCAGGTGTCGCTACGGAAGTCATTGCGATCCTTTTACAGCTTGTGTTCGAGACTAGTAATACACATGACACATACCATAACAGCGAAGCCAGTGCTTGCGTGTTTTGCGTACAGTCTTTCTATTCCTGTAGATGTGCAGCGCTATGACTGTTTTCATGTTGTTGCTGCTCGCATTTGTCCAGGGTGATATCGTCCGACAGGTTACAATGAGCCTCTTCCTTCCGGCATAGTATAGTGGGCGGGGAGGGGGCATAGAGTACAGAGAACAATGACGATGTCAGCAACACACATGTCAGGAAAAGTAACATTTGTGATGTAACAGAACTAGAGGCACGATACCCGCTTTTGCCAGTATCGCAAATGGAAAATGTGGAACGAAAGCCTTTGTTTATTGAAACGGCACCATAGCACCCCAGGCTATCTCCTGAGCCCATCACCTGACATCGCTAGTGGGGAGAACGTCTGCATCCCAAGAGGAGCCTCATGCAGGTGCTATCTGTGGACTGCGGGTACCTTGGCCTGTGTCGGGGTTTCCATTTTCATACACCCTTCCTGGCATCTAACCATGTGTTCGGCGTGTGCCATAGATGTAAATCTGTGGCATGCAAGGAGAGCTCAGAGAGTTTTCTTGTGACTTTCTGCTGTCGGGGAGACTGAAGAAGTAGGTGCCTACGTAGAATGTGACTGGACCCTGCAGTAGTTTTTTTTTTATGCGACCGACTTAACTGCTGCAGACTTGTTGTACAGTGCTCTAAACCATAGAGGCAAAACCCAGGGATTGGCCTCTATGAGTGTGCCCTGTATCTGTGCTTTTCCTGCCTGCCCCTTCTGCCGTTCCTTCCAGCACCTTCAGCACCCTAAAGACTCCCTCAGCAGCCCTCTTCTCCCCTTCCTCCCCTCTACTCCCTTCCTCTCATCCAAGCGTTTGCAGGAGCGCTAGAGCACCATTTGGGCTGTGCAGCCCCTGCTCGGGCCCCCCTCCCCCCTTACTGCATGCCGCAGTGCCTTATGGTTTGGAGGAGTAAGGCAGTACTGTTGCTGCCGCTGCTTTTGCTGTCGCCGTTCAAAGGGCCTGAGGTTGTCTGCGGCCCTTGCTAGGCCTCTGGTGCTAAATGGTAGCGCTACACTGAGCCCTAAACAAGACTTGGTAGGGGCAAAGCCAGCATGAGAGTGGATGCTGGAGGTGGTGTCAGAGAATGGAGGAATATGCCGACCAATGGCGGTAATAAGTATGGTTTGAACCGGAGTCGTGCTGCGGTATGTTCTTTTTCATCCCTCTTTGTGATTACTCTTCTTGTTGAGAGAGACCTTTTAAGGTTACAGTAGGATGAGCGCTGGCAGCAGACACTAGTCAGCAGCCAAAATTAGATAGGTCAAACACACCTTGGAGAATAATGCTTTGCCTTTCAAGTTGCTTTAATCACGTTTTTTTGTTTTTTTCTTTCATAAAGTTTGAAATGGTAATATTATAGATGTTACTTATGTTATCTTTCTTTATAATAAGGCATAGTGGTGAGTTGCTGCACCTTTCCAGCTCCGAGGCTAGTCTTGCTAGAGGCCAACATTCCAGAAGGGATGTGCCAGAATCTTAATATTTGTTCTACAGATGGCTGGCAGGCAGTACCAGTGTTAAAAATGTGAATTTAGGTAAATAGTATATGGCTATAAAGCTGAAAAGATTTACGACGTGCATTATTTGCATTAGTGAATGTATTATATGGCTTTTGAAGGTGTTGATATACAACCGACAGGTACAGGGGGTGGGGGTTACTTTTAGAAACTAAACAAATAAATTTTTTGTTCGAAACTGTAAATGTTTGGTAGATGAGCAAGCTTTGGTCCCATTGGCAATTCTAAATTTTGGTAGCCAGGATAGAATAAGTTGGTATGCTTTCAGTGTAGTCTTTTGCACAGTTGGGAGGAAGGGGGATCATAACATTTCCTCAAAGTGCAGCACTAAATGCAGAGGATAGATGTAAAACTAGTCCCTTCTTATGTTTCGTTCATTCACAGAATATCAGTCTCACACAGTGTCTTTCTCTCAAACACAGTTGCCTGCACAATCAGTTTAATGTAGACGTTTTTAAATAACACTTGTGACATCAGTGAACTAAGCAGTAAAGTGAAGTTTCATGTACATACTCTCTTTCACACACACACACAACTTGATGTCTTTTTTGAACAACTTTTGTATCAGTCGACTAAACAGTAAAGCACAGTGTTATGTACACTCTCTCTCTCTTGCATTTGCTGGACATTTGCAGCTTGATCATGTTCAGGCTTAACAACATTGAGAAGTGTGTATTGACATTGAAGTGCATGGTAACATTAATGAGCAAACTTTCGTTCAGTAGCAACGTGAGGCTGCATCTTGATTTGATGCCTGAAAGTGGGTAGCAGGTAGAAAAGAATCTTTTTTTATTGGAATTACTCTTTAACAAAGCAAAGATTTGTTGATGATTTGACAGGCAGACTTAACCATTAATGCAAGAAGTAAACGAGAAAATAATTTCTCTCCTTGTGGTGATTGCAGTTAAGGTGCTGCTTCTAATAAATGAGGGTTTTTTTTTTTTACGCTATGTTTTAAAGAGTCAGTAAATAGCACACAGCTCTTGGATTTAATATTTCAGAGATTCATGGCAAAATCTCTATAAAATGCAAGGGCTGTGAAAGCCATAGAGAGTTGGCAGGCGGTGGGGGGTGGCGGTTGTTATGGGATGTTGGTTTGATATCTGCATCAAGCAGCAATTGCTTTTGATAGTACTGTCGTTCATACAAGGGACTGACCGTACAAGGTTTCTAGAAACAAGTCTTGCTATTCCAAATGTCATGGAGAGCTCAAAAGGGCAAAAGAGGGAAGTAGGACCATTTACTGGGAGGCAGGCAGTGATGAGGATGGCAGTGTCTGGCGCTATAAGTTACACGCCATGTCGTGATTGTGTAGGATAGATTGCTGGAAAGGGAGCTAACAAAAGCCTGGAGGGAAAGGTGCAGCAACTACACAAGACACTACATGAAATTTTTGTTTATTTATTCTCTTAGAGTGGTGGAAAGCTCTTTTATTGATGTACTCTATAGTTATAAGAGTTCACTGCTATTCTGTGTTGTATTCTTCATTCATATTGATACATATAGTCTCAGCATTGTGGTTTTTTAACATTGTTTGTGCCTTGTTTTTGTTGTAGTTCATGTTTGACTTTTCTAATGTTTTGGACATTGTAGTTGCTTTACTGCAGGTACTAACATCTGTTGACTGACATAAATTCTCACCCAGTTTTGTTATGTTGATAAGTTTCCTGTTCAGCCCACACCACCAAAGCATACTGCGTGTGTGGAAATGTGTCGCTGTGCTCTGATTTTGGAAAACTTGTGTAGCAGTTTTACAGTGACATTAGTGTGCTTTATCTTTTGGCATTTTTTTTCCCTCCCTTTTTGACCATAGATGAATTTTAATTTCAAGTGTTGGTCTTCATGAGGCAGTCATATTGACGCTGGCAGTTGGTCTTTTGAGAACAGTAGCTCGCTTGACATTTCGGAGTGTCAGACAGCCACAGACTACTGCCAGTGACTGTATTGACTCACTGTTATAAACAGTACCATTCTAGTGATGTCATGCTGCTTCTAGACATTAGATAACTCATTTCACTTGGAAAGGTACTTATCTGTTTTGGTGATGAGATAAGAGAGAGGCAAGCTACTTCAAAGACAGTGCAGAACAAAAACATCGCAGACTAACCTTCGTACACTGGAATATGCAGTAGATGTCTGGATTTTCTCATAATTCTGAAAACATTGAGGGGTCTATTGCTTCTGATTGTGGTGTTCTGTGTGCATAACCATTTAGGCTTGCCTTTTTATTTTAGTTTGTTTCTGACACTTATTTCTTGCTAGATTTGTGCAGTAATAACTAAAATTCTTCATTCTTTTGCTGTTTCTTACATCATTTACTAATAAGTCATTCATTTTGCATGTGAAATTTGAAGTTTTTTTTTTTTTTCAATTTTATCATCTGCTGGAGTGTTATTTTGCTGCTTAAGGATTGTGCTGACCTTCATTTGGAAGCATTGATTTTCATGTCAGTCTAGTTTCACGAATCATTTCAAATGATTTAGAAAGTTCATTTTTCATCTAGCATGAAACTTTTGATTTCATCGAGTATTTTTTTACATGTTAACATAAATTCTGGTTTTGTTATCATTCTTAATCGTCAATCTCCTAATTTCTTGGGGGAAAAAAACCGTTGTATTTTTCCTCTTTTTTTTTTTTTTATGCGGCTGCCTGTGCTGTCTTCACTTTCCCAGTTGATGCATGGAATGCTTATCTTAATATAGAGTACTACTACCATGATTGCAATGCCAATTCATGCGATGTACACATTATGTGACACGATCTTTACCTTCGCCATGCCCTTGCCTGTCTTATCTCGTACATATGTGGGCTGCCAACCATGGCAATGAAACATTGAACATGGGTGCGTGCGAACACGATTCGGCGTCAACCCCCGCCTGCTTGCTGTTGCGGTCGGGACGTGCATTGCATCTGTTTTGACCCGGTTGCTGGCGCTGGGGGGTTCGAACCTGATGTGGATGAAAATGGCGGTGGACGGCAACAGGATCGGCAGGAGGGAGATGAGAGAGCACCCAGTGTGGAAGATGATGCAGACGGACACCTGATCTATCGCCAAGGCGACCTGCTGCACGCTCGATGTACTCAACAATTATGTAACGTTTAGTCTAGGAAGACATCCTTTCTTTTATCTCCTTTCCCATGTCCCTCCATTATTGCCCCTACAGCTTTATCCCTACCCCAGTTTTGTACCATACTGTCTGACATAGTACACATGGACATGTTTTTTTATTTATTACATATAATAGCTTTATTTTCTTAATTTTTCAAAATGCTTACTTGTGTGCAGGATTATGTGTATATTGAAGGCTTCTTCTCATAATGTACAGATTCATATTCTTTTGGAATTGATCCACTCATTGGAGGTTTTACACCTGCACTAAGTGATGATCACTGTACACCCTTGTCTTTATGCTCCTCTCTGGGTCAAGAGGTGACAGTCAAGTTAAAACCCTTCTCTCTGCTGAGCAAACTACAAGTACAATGTAGCTGGAAACACTAATTTCAAGTAATGATTCAGGGCTGTTTACCAAAACAGCTCTGCATTGTTGATATTTAAAAAAATGCATTCCTTTAAGAACAAAACTAGTACTTTTCAGAAGATAGCGGTTGCATCTGCTGTGCATTCCTTTTTTGGAAGGAATTATGAGGGTAGGACTAGAAAAGAAGGTAGACTGTCATTTTCTCTTGTGGCCCAGCATGAGGGGACTGTGTGAAAGAAATGGTTGTCAATGTGACATTATTTTGCAGATGAAGTGGTGTCCACTCTTGGAGAGGGGACCTTTGGGAAGGTAGCAGAATGCAAAGATCTTCGAAGGTAAGTTTATGCATTAATATTTTTTCATCCTACCGCCTCAAGTTTTATAGTTTGCATTGTGGGTGATGGTGTTTGTGGTAGCTATGCTATTTTGACAGATTAAGCGAAATGTGTGTTGTTTAGAGCATTTTTAAAACAGATGACTAGAAGGTGAAAACAGTGCAGTCATCACATCTTCACACATCACTCCCAAACTTATGGAGGTGAAAACATGAGAAAATAACCATTTTGACTAGTAAGTAGCTGCTGTTGCTGCTGCATAGTGCTGCTATGCTTATCTTTGATAAGAAGCCAAACCTTCAGTCCTCATTTTTGAAATATGGTTAGTTTCAGGCAGCTAATAGAAGCAGAAAAGCCTAGGAATGTTTATTTACTTGTGCATTTGTCTCACTCATTTGTATGCACAGTGGTACATTCACTCATTGAAGGCAACATGCATAGACTTTCCTAGATGCATGCACTGACAGTTTATGTAAAATTGTTTCAAGAGAAAACACATAGCAATTTATATTAACTTCATTTAATTCTAGGGTAAGTGTTAACCAATGATAGTTCACATTTAATTTTTCGTTGAGGTATCTTTAATGGGAGCATAATAAAATTCTATACAGGTTAGCACATCACAGAATTTTTTTGTAGTCTGAATTCAAATAGTGTTTTTTGTGTATAAAACAACGACAGTATGGCTGTAGATTGTGTCTACACACCAGCTTTTACTTCGCCATCTCTCACTTAGCCTGGCCATTCATGATGGCACTAATTGTTCATTTAGAGATTGGTGAGCATGCTTTGGAAAGAGGGCAGAGGAAACGAGGGGGGGAGGTATTATTATCTTATTATTATTGTCTACACATTAGTCATCAGCAAACTAAGCTTTGAGGGCAGAGTTGTGGAGAGAGGGGCTGGGATTTGTTATTCAGTTATTGGTTTTTGTAAATAATATATGGCTTGAAGCCTGGCTGCTGTATTGTCAGGGGTTTATTTGTATGTAAGGTTTGGGTTGTATTGTTTTAGACCCATTTTATTCATTGCAACGGCTGTGAAAGCACAAAGACATACTATATTATTCTTTCTATAGTGCCTTGATGTATGGTTTAGTAGTTTTGGCTGCCGTGTGAAGCACTTCAAGAGTCATTAAATATTGCCTCCATCTTTTCACTTGTTCCTCCATAAAACAGCAACCATAAGTATATGGTAACAGGAAGTAGAAATTTTGTAAGTAGATCTTAAATCTGCCAACAAGATAAGATTGAAAAAGCAGCGGTTGTTAGCCACCCCAACATCCCTATCTTAAAATCTTGGGTCAGCTATCTTGTGTACAGAATCTTGCTGTAGTGGATGCGGCATTGATTTTATGTATTGGTAGTTAGCACATTTAAGAAGGTGAACCAATCAGTTCCCCGCCTGACCATTTGCTTTAACATCTGATCTAAGATCGATTTTTAAAAATGCCCCAACTTTGCTTCATGTTTGGGGGTACGTATGTTACACTTTAAAATATTTTTTTTTAGCGGCCGTTTTTTTTTATAGATGAGGGTAGAAGGTGCTGGGGATGGATGGGCGGGATAAAGAATGAGCTCATAGCAGCAACCATTCTGCCTGGAAAGTCGCTTACCCAAGTGTGCATCACCTGGCCCAGGGAATCCCAAGTGCCCCTAGCCCGCTTGCTCAGAGCGGTCCTTTGACAGAAAGAAGGTGGGGGGAAGGGGTTTCTGGGATTTAAAGTCTTAGAAAGATGAGGTGGGGGGAGCCAGGTGGCTAGGAGATGTATTAGTTTCTGCTTGACTTTACAAATCACCAGTATCCAGAAGCTTGCCAGCACTGACAGAGCAGACCAATGAGTTTTTTTTTTAAATATGGGTTGGGTACTCATGATGAGCTATAATAAGTAGGACTAGGACTTCTAGCAAGGATGTCATTTTCAGCATAGGGTATAAATTGTCACCAAGAAAGAAGTATGACTAAAACCTGATACATTTCTTGCTGTCTGATTTGCAGATTCATGCATATATGTATATCCACACCCATATTAGAGAGGATGTTAGTCATGTTCTATTTATAGAGGATTATGGCTGGCGGCGGGGGGTGGGGGGAGAGTAAACAAGGAAGAGATGATTAGCATACAGGACCAGAGGGGCGAAGGTCATGCTGCTGTAGCTAACAGTAACAGTGCCCATATGGTACATGTCCGTTGACAGCATGAAGGGAGAGGCTTGTATATTTTGTGTACATGTTGCACAGATGAGCCTGAACAGGGTGGTCTTTGGGAGTCTGACTAGACCACTTTATTTGAAAGGGGAGTCCACTTGACTGGGTGAATTGGCTCATCAACTTTAAAAAAAATGTGGTTTGCATTGTGTTAAATGGTTTGAAAGTGAATCCTGTGACTTTTGCCAGTTCAGGTGTTTAACTCTTGGCCGCTTTGCTAACCGGTCCGGCAGGTGTTTTACTTGGTCAGGTTCCTTATGAAATTAATAAAAACTTTGTTGTAAATAAGCAGGCATGTGACTGGTAGCCAGATGGCTTCCAAGTAAACAGTTGTATTGCGCAGTTCTTTCACTACATCACTGCCAAGCGGAGAAGGTAAACCTAGTGGCTAGACCTTCTAGACCTCTTCTCTTTTCGCCCCCTCTGTTATTGCTCTGCATTTGACACCTGCTTACAGGGCCGGTTCTTGGCCCTAATGCAGTCTTAACTGCTAGCTTCCCCTGAAACTTCGCGTGCCCCCCCTCACCAGCTCTCTCTGGCTTCTTTTCCCTGTGAACTGGTTACAGGCAAGCATTTAGGATGTTTTCCTCAGGGCGTTGTGTTAGCCTGGTAGTTTGGTGCCTTGTGAAGTCCATCTGGCTGTGAAACCACTTGTTACTAACATGCAGCCTCTGCTGTACTTACATAGAACATAGTTTGGAGTTCCTTGGTGTCATGAATGCACAAGATTTTCACTTAGGTTGAAAGCTTAACTGTATAGTGGGAAAGGTTAAAAGTGGGGAAGCTGTCAAGCCTTTTGTCTGTTTAGCTCACCTGCTGGAATGAGACAGCATGGCATGGATGTGGAGTGATGCTGCTAGCTTGTGTCATTATTGGTCTCATCTTTTGTTCAGTGGTCTTCCTTGGAGTCTAGATCAGTTTCGGGACAGATTTTTTTTTTTTATGGTCTTGTAATCAATATAATTCATACCTAGTGTCAGACCTGGATCCATTTGGGTTTTCCCCCTTCTGAAGACCTTTTCAGGGTTAACATATAATGATAAGGTTTTCTCTCTTTTAGCCAAATATTTTTTCCTGATGTCCCTCTTAAAAGAAGGCATTGAAATATCAATGATCCATTCCAAATACTTTGCTGTTAACCATTCCCACCCCCCATAGTTAAAAATTACTGTAATTTGTCTTTAAATAGAATAAAGAAACAAAAACTATGTCCAGCATTTACCCAGTTTAATCCCATGCACACCAGAAGGGCGGTAGTTTTTCTTCTGAACCATTGAGTGTGGGACTTTCTGGCTGCCAGGTTTTTGTGAACTGCCATACCAGCAGTTTTGGAAGCTTGCCATCTAAATGGGTATAGCCTCACTTAAATACCGCACCTAAGAAGATACAAGAGCAAGGCAAGGGAAGAAAACCTCTACAGCAGTCCGCCCTGAACTGATCTATTTTTGGTGCTGTTGTCATGGTCACCAGGAGAGAGTTGGGGTTCAGGGGTGGGTAGGGGGAGTGAAATGGCTGCTTCCTAACAGCTTGATGCTTGCATTGCCCTAGATTGGGAAAGGTATGGGTGGGAGTGCTGAGGTGTGATGGAACTGATAGTTTCCAAACAGCTGTTGTTAATTTGTTTAAAAAAAAAAAAGAAAAGGAAAATGCAAGTTTGGAATAGGCAATTTCAACAAGGTAAATACCTCAATTGTTGGTTTTAGGGGAATTTTTTTTTTAATAGTCCTGTTGCACTGAATATAGAACCAGCTACTCTTCTCATGGTGACTATAAATAGACATTGTATATCTGTAAATAACCGGGTTGTAAAGTATTAAGTTTGTAAACAATTGTAGTTTTGTCTTGCATGTTTATGTTGTTTATTTTCACTTGACTCTGTGCCAAGTGTGTGAGCTAAATGAGAAATAGGGGGGAGAAATCAAGATTTGGAGAAGAGCATTGGGAAGATTTACAAAACCCATAAAAGTATAATAAATAAAAGGGAAATGAAGTAGGGTAAGTAGGCTATGGCTTAGGATGTTAGCTTCTGTGGTATTTTTATTTTCAGAGGTTGGGATAAGGAGAGTAATTAGTATGTGCATGCTTTTTAGTGTAGAAGAAGCCAGAATTTCTTTGCATTTTGTGAGAAGAGCTGTGTCCCTTTTTCTACCTGGCTGAGAGAATTGACTTTCCTTGATTTTGTTTCTGTGTTGTGTCATGTTTTGATTCGGATGTAAGTGTTGGCTCTTTATCAGGGCTTCTTCTAAGGCTAAATTCTTTGGGGTCCCAGGGACCCCTTCCTCAGATTTCTAAGGGGTCCCAGGCTAATTCTAAGGGGTCCTTTTACAATGTGAAAAAAAATCAACAAATCAACATACTTTGTTCAACTGCCTTTCAGGCACACAAAGCACTGTAATGTCTAGTCAGAAACGGGGAGATTTCTGTGCCATGATGTCTGTGCAAGCATCTGTGATGAGCTTATGCTCACTGTACTTGGGGTGCTCACTTTCTTTCCATTTCTAAGGCAATGAATTTAACCTCACTGTCAACGACATCTTTGAAATAAATTAAATAAGCTGCACCTGGTGGTGGATGGGAGAGGATGTATGAAAGTATGAATGCCTCAGATGCCATCATTCAAGAGGAAGTTCTCGACCGTAACCTGGCAATTAATAAGTTAGAACTAGAGTTGTAAGAAACATCAGCGAGAGGTGGCACATTGCTAAAAGTATAAAAGTTGGGATAAAAAAAACTGGTGCAAGGTAGAAAAGCAAACCTCGGCATGACATGGCGCCCTCAGCTCAGTGACATTCAGTGGATTCTGAATGTTACATAATTCATGAGATGAAGGGGGATCGAAGGTGTTTGAAACTGTGCAAATAAATTAAACGAGTTTCAGTTGCAAACTATATTTAGCAATAAAACGCCTTTCTCAGCCGACTAGTACTTGATGTAGGGTCTAAGAAAAGTGAGGCGAAACGGCTTCTATCTGAACATACTGTCTTTCCTTACAGCTTTCTTTACTCATAAGAGGGGATAATAATATTTAATATTTTTAGTTCATTCCTCCTGATGACTGACCTAAAGTACACCTTGGTTTGAGTCCAATATTTGAACTTTTACAAATGGCCAACAATTCACGACTGCAACATAGTGCCCCCACTGTGTCTTTCTTCGCTTATCTAACCCAACCATTATGCGATCAATTCAGTTGTTTTCATGTTTGTGTCATTTGCGCTGTTCATTCTTCTCTCCTTTATAAATTCTAGTTTTGTTTGTTTGTGGAGAATACAGTCAGTCCTAACCCCGACAGAATGTTCAAATAGAAGTCGTTTTGCATCAATGCTCAGACCCTACCGCAAGTACTGGGTGAGGGAGACGATTTATTGCCATGCTAGTCAGCAGCGCCTGTGATGTCCACCCTGCCTTTTGTCCCAGTAGTAATTGAAGACGACTGGCCGATGGCAGTCCGCACCTTGTGTACTCTGAGGTGCACTCCTACCTTCCCTCGCACGAGGATACCCCTCATTCCTCTCTCCCCTGGTGGGAAGATATCGGCCTTTAATGGAACTCTTCTTGGTAAGGGAAAACAAACTCAGTGCAAGGGAAGTTACTCTCGCCTTGCAGCAGACGACAACAATAGGTTGATTTACGACGTCAGACACTACACTTACCCAATTTTGTATCTGTTCTTCGCCCAAATTTGAAGGGGTCCCCTGGGACCCCATTGATGAAAATTGAAGGGGTCCTCCGAACTTTTAATGCGTACTGTACGCAATTTTTTGCATAAGCAGAAGCCCTGTCTTTATGTTTACATGTGCTTCTGCTGCATCTGTTCTTCTGTTTTGTTTTGCAGCTGGAGTGTATGTAATATTCTTTTGAAGTGTGAACTTATTGGATCTAAGGGCTGGATTCCACTCTGGCATGCTTCACTCGCTTCAGCAGTGACCTTGAGATGCAGTCTAGAACCTGAAATGCTGATCACCTTTTTGCTGTTTAATATGCTAACTTTTCTTAATATTTTCAAAATTTCTCAATATATTCTCAGTCTTCTCCTGGTGTCACTTATTCTTGTTTGCTGGAGACATTATTGTTAAATCTGCGATGATTGCCCTTACGGAACACAGCGAGTCTTCACGTTGCTCTTTGTTTTACATCTTTTGTGACTGTTTCGTGGATCCTTTTCAGCTCAGTGAGCTTGTCTGGCTGTGATATTGCCCAATACAAATAAACTTATTGGAATGGTGAAATGACAAAATTCAATTATATCTTTTTTGATATTGTTGCTTTTTTTTTTTAACAAAAAAGAAACCTTTGGTGTGAACATTAAACAGGTCTTATGTAACACAGGTCAATGGGACATGAAAGTGTTTTTCCCCCATGAGATTCACAACTTAATGTAACTGAATGCAAGCTATTAAGCTGGAGCTGGCAAGGTTTTAAACTTAGTCATTTATTTTTAGCGATTCCAGCATACAGTCATGGTATTGGTTCTTGAAAACCGAATTGTTACATTGGGAAGACACTGCCAACGTGTAATTTTGCACACATAAATGTGCGCTGGCATGTTGACCTTGTGCTCTTGAAAGAGTATGACTATTGACTTGAGTGTTAGTATATTGGGGGGTTTTCTTCTTGTTTTTTTAACTTTGTAGAATTTCATAAATGTTATGTTTTCAGGAATGGAGAAACAATTGCTCTCAAAGTCATCAAGAATGTGGAAAAGTATCGGGAGGCTGCTAAACTTGAGATTAATGTGCTTGAAAAATTGAAGGAGAAAGATCCAGCAGGAAAATAGTGAGTCTTTATCACCTCTCTGTCTAGATCGCCTACTTCAGGCAAAGAGAGACTTTTGAGTTTCTACATTAATGAAAGCTGTGCATTATTTTCTTTGGGGATGTTCAAACACTCTTTAGATGTGTATTATTTCTTATAATTTTTGTGACATGCCTTTTTTAATTATTCCACTTCCCAAACATAAGTGTAATACTGTGGCTTATTCATTATATAACTAGTCTTGAGCTGCATTGAAGATAGAATGTCTATGTTTCCCCAACCCTCTTAACCATTTTTTCTAACACACATGGTATAACAAAGTTGGTTTTTTTTTTTATTGCAGCATGTGTGTTCAGATGCTTGATTGGTTTGACTTCCATGGCCATGTCTGCATCTCTTTTGATATGCTGGGCCTCAGTGTTTTTGACTTTTTGGTAATTATCAGTAGCATAAAGGTTGGCACAGAAGACAGTTATAGAAAATGACATTTCCTACAGAAAGAACGAGCATGTTTTTATTTGTTTTCTTTGTAGATGTTACCCTTAAAAAAAAAAAAGTATTGTAATTATAACTCTAAAATTGAATATCAGATTGAAATCTAGTCAGTACTCCAGTGCATATCCTGTGGTGCCTAATAAAATATTAGACTTAAGATAAAACTGAGGAAACATTTTTCTAGATTATGAAATTCTCATTTCACTTTTGTCAATAGAAAGAAAACAACTACATTGCATATCCCATCGAGCAAGTTCGACACATATCATACCAGCTTTGCTATGCAGTAAACTGTAAGTACTTTTTTGTGATTTGTTAACAGTTGATGTGGCATAGGATATGAGTGGATGAAATTAATCTTTTGTCTTAATATGCAGAAAAAGGTAATAGTACATCTTTGCAAACTTGTTTTAGTAACAAGTTGAAATGTTTCATAAGCAACATGCACATTTTTAAAAAAGAAACTATATGTTAATATGAAAGTTCAAATGAACCTACTTTTTGTCTGTTTTTTAGTCCTCCATGAAAACCAGCTGACTCACACAGACCTGAAACCAGAGAACATCTTATTTGTTGATTCAAATTTTGAGGTTGTCTACAATTCAAAAAGAGTACGTTCAGACAGTGTTTTCTCTTTGCACTTTAGTGGTTGATTTACGACATGTTGGGCCCACAGCCAGCAACTTTAAAAATTAAGTGCAGATAAGTAGTAGAAAAAAATTTTCTAATTATTGATTAATTTTATTGTTGTATGTAGACAGAATTTAAATTCTCATTAACGATTTTTTTTTTTTAACAAGAGACGAGATGAACGGCGAATCAAAAGAACAGACATTCGATTGATAGACTTTGGTTCTGCAACTTTTGACCATGAACACCATAGCACCATTGTCAGCACAAGGCACTACAGGGCACCAGAAGTCATCTTGGGTATGGAATAGTATTGGTAGCTATGAGAGTAGATAACTACTTTTTTATAATTAGCTTTCTGAAAGTGATTACAGTTTCAGATGCTTTTTTCTGCATGTTTGCAGTTGATTCGTCATTTTCTTTGACATAAATATTTTTTAAGTATAATAATGTAATGGCTGTAGATCCAACAAAACATCTTGCCATGATTCACTGTAATCAGTATAAAACTGTGTATATGAATGCTTTCCAGAACTAGGGTGGGCACAGCCATGCGATGTGTGGAGTGTAGGCTGCATTATGTTTGAACTCTACACTGGTTACACACTCTTTCAGGTAATGTTCTTACACTTTACATTTGAAGTGTTCTTAAAATTTCAGAATTTCTTCAAGCTGTTGAAATGCCTGCACACTGAGCTTGTTTAATTTTTGTAACTTTGCTTCTTTGTTTATAATCAGACACATGACAACAAAGAGCATCTAGCAATGATGGAACGAATTTTGGGTTCCTTGCCGTACCGCATGGCCAAGAAAACCAAGTAAGCACTTAGCCTCAGATTTGTTTTACAGTGTGCATTATTTCTGCACAACATCTTCATTTTCTGACTACCCTTTTTTCCACTTTGCATTCCCAAGCCCTTTTTGTTTTTAAACAATTAAACAAGATGGAAACTATATGAAAAGTTTTGAAAGTGAAAACAGAATGGAAGGGCATGCACATTATTGGTTTGATGCTGTGAAAAGTCTTCAGAATTGGGGAGGAATAAAGTGTCATTTTGATAAAGATTTCCAAGTGCAGTGCTAGTTTAAAGAACATTTTTGTAAGTTTTTTAATTCAGTCGTTACTTTTATTTTGATGTTTAAAAAATCTTGTCTACTTGCACTGTTATGGGGTTTTAGCATCATTTATCTGTATTTTGCTGTAATCTTTAGTTCAGCAAATATTTTTTTTTCCTAGGAAAGCTTCTGTTGTCAATATGCACTCACAGTGGCTTTACAAAACAGACAAGCTAATTGCTCTCATTTCTGTGGCTGCAATTAAGAGATGTCATCTTTTCATTATCTATATTATTTCTTGTTACCAGGTACAGGCTCTGGTTTTAGGTTGTTGGCTCAGTTTCAAACAGAAAAAAAAGTGTTTTCTATGAAAATGTGTTAATACTTGTGCCTCTCTGAAAAATCACTCTTTCTGTCTCTTCAATTTGGCAAAGAACAAATTACTTCTACCACGGGCGCCTCGACTGGGATCCTCTCACCCCGGCGGGGCGCTATGTCCGTGAAAACTGCAAGCCTCTCTACGTGAGTATCTCTTGTGTGTCCTGTTGTCTGCATCGGACACCCATTCTTGTCAGTGGAAGTGATTTTGCTGCTGTGCTTGCCTGTTTTGGGGAAGGGAACAGGGTGGTCTATTGTGCTGATGTGTTCGGCATGCATGTCCGACTTTTGGCTTGGAATGCTTTGCAGTGGAGTGACCTGCCCTTTGCTTTTATCTTTTGGTTCACTGACAATTCTCCGAGGTTTTGCAAGCTGTAACTTAAATTTTTGTCTTTCTTATAGTCCTTCATGAAAACCAGCTGACCAGTAAAGAAACTGCTGTAAAGAGACATTTTTCTCTTTATGAATCCACGAGGGTAGAAAATATTGCTATCAGTTGTTTTTTCTTCCCAGTTTGTGTTGGGTTGATCATTTTGAATACACTATAGCAGTAATTCACAAAGGTTGTGTAGGGTGTTTAGTACCACCCTGCTCATTCTGGAGTGAAGTGGGCAGACCAATCTGCTACTATCATTTCTTTATTCTGTTTTCGCTTCATTCTTGAAAATCCAATCAGGATAGCATAGCAGACTAATGGCTGTTGATGCAAAGCATGACTTGCACCTCTTTTATTCTGTTGTAATTCCTAGAAGCCTGCACCATTGTTTAGCTGTGTCATTTTCTCCCTTTCCGTTGTGTACACTTAATAGCCAGCCACACAGTAAGTGCATATTGATGTTGCAGTGAGCTTGCTTGTGTATTAACTTTTAAACGACTTCTTTTTTTTTTGTGGACAACGCATGCTGGTTTGCTGATTGTGCCTTCCCCTTTTCTTTTCCCATTTTCTTCTGTATTAAAAGAAAGCAAAAGTATTTCTACCATGGTCGCTTAGACTGGGATGAGAAGAGCTCAGCTGGACGATACGTCCGAGAAAACTGTAAACCTTTGCTGGTAAGAGATGAAACTTTTACTTTTTATCCGATTTGTCTTGGCATGTGATGTGTTGGCACATTGTTCAGATAAATTTTTATGGTAGGTATGCCGAGGAAGGTGGTTTCGATTGGGAAGTGGGTGTTGGAAAAGTGGTGTGGGTGTGGGTTTTTTTTTTTTGTGGGAGAGTACAGAGGACTTACTGTCATTATTTTAGTTTATGTATGTTTTTGTTCTTTGTTTTTGCCTTTTCTTCATCAGCACCTGAAATTCACTGAACTTTGTACATAAAAACAATATTGAAGGCTTGCAACTGGTTTTTGTAGGGATGAAAAATTTAAGTTCTGTTTTTGGAGAAGACATTAGAAATTAACTACTTTTTTTTTCCTTCTGTAAAAAGCATTAGGCTTGCTTTTCCTAAAAAAATTTAACATGTTTTATTATTTTTTAAATTTTTACTCCTATTTTTCTTAACTCCACTACCCTTTTTATTCTGTGATTAGTATCTAAATGTGCCTCTTTTATTTTCATGTTTGGTAAGATCACATCATCTTCCTAGTCAAAGATTAATGTTCAGGTTATTGACTTTATGCAAATATTTATCTTTGATTTTGTCTTTTTGCGCTTATCTGGACATTCACCTATAAGGATACCAAGCGTTAGAAAATAATAACTATTTTATCAGTCAATTGTTCTTGGGATAATAAACAAAGAGCGAGGGGTGGAGGTTTTAGCAGTTTACCCTGGCACATGAATAAATCGTGAGCAGACTTTTGTTTTACGTGTGTGCACACAAATAGGTGCAGTGTGAACACGTAGACAGAGTGTGCATGCACTTGTATCACTTATCATTTTGGTCCTCTCCCACTCCCACATCATGACCTTCAGGTCTTGTGGACTGCATCGTGGATTTTTTTGTGTGTGGAAAATATAAGTGGTTATTCTGCATGCATTTTTTGTTTGTTTGTTTGGTGGGCTGCTGCCGCTGGCAAACAAATTTACAGTGAATTAGATGCTAACATTTGAATGAGTGGTGCACATGTATACTTGATGATGTAACAGTATGTTGGATATCAGCTGTTATATTTTAATTAGGCTACCTGATTGTCTAGTGTAACGGTATTTTGGTATGGGGTCACAGTAGGTAATGGTTGCATGGCAAAATATCTTTAAACACTGAGATTGATGAAGATGCACATGTGCTGGCATGTCTGGTTTATCTTACCAGCTGAGGGGTTTTCACTTATTGTTTGGCTGAACAAAAAACATGACACAAACAGTTGACAGAATCTTAGATTCAGATCTTGCTGCTAGCCTTCATAAGTATTCCATAGCTGCATCATCATCCCCCACATTACTTTAAAGGTATAATAGACATTTGACGTGAAAAAGATTCAAAAGATCAGTTTGCAAATGAAGGAGATAATTTCCAAATAGATTGCATGTTAGGGACTTGCAGTGCATTGCCCTGCATGATAGCATGGTTGAGACATAGGACTTTCTGTGCATGCAGCCAAAAAGTCGGACTTGGGTATAATAATTGGCAAGAGAATACATATATATAGAGAGAAAGAAACTGGCTTTTTTTTATACTAATTTATTTTCTTTTTTTTTTTTTTTTTTTAC
>SRHC01000856.1:255151-317108 GCA_004794325.1 Pomacea maculata
TTCAAAGAGTTGCCTACACACAAAAAAAAAAAAAAAAAAAAATCAAAAACAATAAAAGCAGCAAATCAGGGTCTTTCCACAAAAAGCCCTTTTGCCCATATTTGCGTGACTTCTTTTGACACATTTGCACACTTCATACATGAGAAATTTAAATCTGCAGATCACTGTGAAATATGTATTTGCTTCCCTTAAGATTTATAAAATTAATTTTTAAAAGAAAAAGCCTTGCTGTTGACCAGAAATGGTCTTTTTGAGAATGGGTTTGAAAGTTCAGGAGGTGAAATGTTAACATGCATTGTGGTTGTTGACTGACTGGTCTGTCTCTTGTGTCCTGTCTGCAGCACTATTTGGTGGACAAAGAAGCCGCCCACGTGGATTTGCTAGATCTTGTAGAGAAAATGTTGGAATATGTGCCTGAGCAGCGCATTACCCTGAGGGAGGCCCTACGCCACCCATTTTTCACTCCTGTCAAACGCGAAATGCGTGCCCAGCAGCTCATGAGCTCATTTGATGAACCTGAAACCACAACCACTAACCATAACTTTCCTGAATCTGCTTCCTCCTTACTAGTGGCTGAAGTGCCTGCTGTGACTAACAGTGACATGTTGCCCCCTTCTCTACCCTCTTCTACCTCCCCTTCTTCTCTTTTGTCAGGTGAGCAAGAAATGGGAATCACTGAAGATTTGGAGGGTGCAGCTGCTAATGTGGAAGCACCCTCCAAACCCTCTAAAGAAGGGGCCATGGGTTTGAAGCTGGCTGACAAATTGCCTGTTAACCCTAAGCTGGAGAACATTGTAAGGGAAAAAGGTACATGGGAGGGTTTGCCTCCAAGCAGTTGTGTTTTGGAAAATCTTGATGTCACAGCCCCACCAACAGCTTTGAAGAGAGCACGAGGTACCAAGCTAGAAGAAACAGCCATAGTTAGGCGACTGGAGAGAGAAGCTGCTGTGGAAAGGACCCTGGAAGGGCATGTGCAGGAAGATTTGCAAGAACCAGCTCCAGCATCACCAACTGAAAAGGCAAAAATGCTAAAACAGCGTACAGGCGAGGCACCAGTGAAGGCCAGGCGCCGTCGACGAGAAAGCAAGCAACTGCGAGAAAAGACACCTCCGCTTATCACTTTGGCTTCAGACCAGGCTCGTCCAGTTGACAGTGTTATGAGTGGGGACGAGGGGGTTGAGTCCCAAAACCTCCAAGTGCCGCATCTGAAGAAGCCTGTTGTAGTTGTACAAGAACCTGAACCTGTTCCAAGAGTAATAGCTTTGAAACAGCCATGGTCATTTGCAGTCAAACCACCTAGTTTTGTAAGAACAATCATAGAACAGGCTCCAGAATCTCCACAGTACTTAGACCCTCCTGAGATCATGGAAGCTTTAGGAATGGGCCATTTTTACAATCAGAGCACTCAGACACCAGAAAGGTTCTATCGTGAGATGTGCCCCAGCCCACATGAGTTCTCTGATGCTCCCTTTAGAATGCAGGATAAAGGAACACAGACTCCTGCACAGTTCTACCCACCCATCCCTACTCATGATGTTGCCATTGATGCTGGGCAATTCCCAGAGGCCTCTGCAGGCAGCAGCCTTCGGTCTTTTGATTCTAGTGTTACGGAGACAGATGAGCAGCCAGAGGAAAAGCTTGACAACGTGTTTGAGGAAGAGCCATTGGAGATAGCTGTAACTCCCACACTACCAAACTTTCATTTAAGTGAAGGGCCAGGAATATTTTTAACCCAAGCTCCAGAAGAAAATGTTGCAGCAGCACCCATCCTAGTACAGGTAGGGAGCATGCAGCAGACAAAGTGCATATCTAATCCACCTGACCCAGTGTGCGTGTGTTCATCTCCTCCCAAGCCGTCTCTGCAACCCTTCACCAAGCCATCTGTCCCATCCAAAGATGTTTCTGCCTCTACATCTGTAGTCACTCCTGTGCATCCACCTTCCACAGCTGCCAAGCCTCCAAAACCAGCAGCGCCAATACAGCAGAAACAACAGGAACCTGCCCTTGTTGCTGGATCTGTTAATGCATTTGAAGCCTGGATTGAGAAGCAAAGTCCCTATGAAGAGAGTACAGGTGTGTTCATTATAGGTTCATCACAGTCATGTGCTGCACCCTCAGTAGCTGCTGTCCCAGATGCTGCAAATCAAGGTAACAGTCCTTCACCAGCTATGTTACCATCTTCAGCACCAGTACCAGCAGTCTCATCCAACAATCAGCCTAGCCAAGAGCACAAGCCTTTCGTTGTTCCTGCACCAGCAGCAGAGGCATCAGTAGTAGCGCCAACATCTCTGCAAGGAAATGAAACAACTCAGGAGCGAAAGCCTGCTACTGAGACTGCACCGGCTGTAGTAACGCCTTCTGTAGCACCAGCAACCACACAAGGTCAAGTTGGACAGGACCAAAAGGCACGCGTCCGACGTCGTCGAGAGAGAAGACGCAGGCCAGCAGCACCTGGTGAGCGCAGTTCTGTGGAGGGCACACCTTTGTCATCCCCACCTGCACATAGCACTACTGCCCCAGTTCTTCCTGATGATAAAGCTTATGGTGGAGACCAGGGTAAAAAAAAAGTCCCAGTAGACAGTGCGAGTGCATGTGAGGCTCAAGCACAGACCAAGGGGAGCAACTTACTAACTGGGGAGAAAAAGTCAGAGGAGGGTTTGGCCATGGGGAGCAACACTGAGAGAGTGAATGGTGTGCATGGTGGAAGAAGCGCCAGTGGAGAAAAGAAACAGCAAGAGTTTAGTAAGTTAGATGCAGGAGATTCACTTGTGTCGGACACAGATGAGTTTGTGCTAGCAGAGGAAACATTAGACAGCAAAAGTTAATGGCTGGCTTTCAACATAGTTAAACATTCTGAAAATGACACTGGATGTTAAGCGGTTTCAGAAGGACTTGTACAGTTTTAAAAGATATTTTTAAGTTTTATGCCTCTACCTGTGAATGTTACTTGCATTAGAAATAATACAAAAAGTATCTTTAAGAATTTGAGGAATACACAATCAGCCCATAGTGTGGTTTTGGCTTATTGTTGTCATTGTCATCTGAAGTTGCTGCAAGTAAAGTTCCTACTCAGTAAATCATCGTAGAAATGCAAATTATAAACAGCCGAGGGAAAATTTCTACCCCAGTATTATAGAAATCCGTTTTACTTAAGTGGTTGCATCGTGCACACACACATTGACATTTTATAAGATTTTCTCTGACTTACCCCATCATTCCATTCTCTAACGCTGATATCAGCTTCAAGATCAAAGCCTTTATTATAGATTTTTGCATATGCATTGACAGTGATCCAGTGTGTGACATCTGCTCATGTCCATAATGCTTGAAAGTTTGTTGATGCTTTCACCCTGCACAATGTGGCTGTGCCATGCTTCATGATTTTTTTTTTTTAAAGGGTGGGAGGAGTCTAAATGATGCATGATGATCATTTAGAAAGGGTTCTCCAGTTCTTCTGTCATCAAAAATCTGAAAATATATTTTCCTTTCTACCTGCCATGCAGCCAAATTAGACTGGCATGGAATTGTTTTCATAATCTGGGTGAGGTGTATGCAGAGTATAGCACAAAGTGTGCAACACATTTGTCCTGTCATAATTTTTGTTGTCTCACTATGTCCTCTCACCTATAACACCAGGATGTGCATACTGAATTTCTCCTTCTCTTTCAATCTGCTTCATGCGCGCATTTTTTCTGCATCGTTGTTGAATTTCCTTTTGGTGTCTTCCTATGCATGACGATAATATTGATGTTCATTGTGTCTAGAGACTCACAGGTCAGAGGCAGTGGGCTTTTTATAATTAGACTGTACATTGCAGGATACTTGGTGAGTTTTATAGTTTAGTGAAACACCCAGTGATAGTGCCAAAATCCTGCTTCACCATTTTTAGTCTACCAATAGACTAAAAGTGAGCAATTACTCCTAAAGAAATTCTCAGATATTTACACAATGGAAGGTGAATTGCCTGTCCTGAGAAGTCTAGGGTTCCCAAGAGAGAAAAAAGGTTTCTAGGATTTTACATTGACATTATATACCATGCAAAGTGGTCATGTTACTTAAATGTGGTTGGATATTCAAAAGTGTATACTATCAAAGCTGCATTGCTCCTCAAAAATCCAAAGACTGGCATTGTAAAGTAAAAAAGCAGTTTAAACAAAAATACTTGCAAAGTCTGTTAGAATGAGGGGATTAAGTCACGAAAAAAATTATTGGGTGTGCCATTGACCTTAATAGCTATGTGTGGCTTTAGCACTAAGTGCATTTGCCAGTGACGCATGTATTATTAGTGGTGGTGGTTGTGGTGCAATCTGATTCAAGTTTATATCGGTTTACATCAGGAGGGTTTTATGAGCATATAGGGTATGCGCTGCTGATGGAGCCAGCTTTCGAGTGGTAAGACGTGAATTGTGCTTTGGAAACTGTTGTGCAGTCACAGTTGATTATCAGCCTTACCCCCTTTAGTCTTTTGTAAATATTTAGCTTGAGTTGCATTTTTTGTTCCATGAGGCTTTAAAATTTTTTACACTGTTTTAATAGTGGTCTTATGCATGGGCCTTCTGATTGATTCATGTGCCAGGGATGAGATTAAGTTTGCTGTTCAGCAGTCTTTTTTCAGTTGAATTATAGAGAGAGAATGTCAGATTAGTTTTAGGCTAAAAAGTGCCACTAACATGTTTGGCTGTTGAATTTTGTTGAATTTTTGTGTAAACTGAATGAAAGTTGATCTTTACTAATGATTGGTATTTGTCCTATTAAGTGCTAAGTATGGCTTAATTTTGGTTTCGCCAACAGCAGTTCAACTGTCACAGTTATAAGGCTTAGTAGTTAGGTATGAGCAATGAGGCTATTTTGTCAATTACTCAACACATGCCCAGTCTATGCTTGTCAATGGTTTAAGCAGAAGTGGGGGTCAGTCTGCTAGCCATTTTGTTGTCTTTAATGAATTATACAAACATAACGAGATGGGTTAGAAAGATCACTGTCACAATGGTGAATGTTTTAAAAAAGCAAGATAAAAGTTAGTATTATATACTTTCTTTATGGTGAATGCCTAAAAAACTTTGTGATACAAAGAGAGAACTTCGTGCTGATGGCAAACTCAAAATTATGCATTCGACATTTTGAATCAGGATTTTCAGATAACATGATAAATGCCCCACGCTTAATCGGTTAAATCCCAATATGACATCGTGAGTATAAAAGTGAGAACGTGAGTGTTATCTTGAAACACAACTGCTTACAGTGTAAGCTCAAACTTCCTTGCCAGGTGTGGAGAAAAGTAGTGTAAAAGATGTGTTACACCATCAGACATCGATTCTAAAATAACTGCTGGCAAAGGGAACCTTGTAAGTGGGAAGATAACACTGTTGCAAGATATGCATTAATAAATATCCATAAAGCTGTCACAGTATTGCTTTATTAAAGGAATGAATTGTAGTAGAAACAGAAAATGTGCAGAAAAATGTTTTGCCTACTGCCTTTAAATTTCACTGTGATGTGATTTCCAAATTCTACATATATAAATCACAATAAATTAAAAAAAATAATACTTTCGTGCAGTTTTTAGGGACAAATACAAAATAAAAAGGGGAAACATAATTTTCCTGTCATAAAAAAGAGTCTGTCCACTTATCATTTAAGTGCATAAAATATATTGTGCAAGAACTCACAAATAATAATTTCTGCCATAAACTTGTTATTCTTCAAAAGCAAATATAATTGTTAAATTAGACTTATAGCTGTAAGGACTAATACTATGCTGTTTATGTATAAGTTTCTGTGCATTTTTGGTTCAAATGAGCAAAAAAAAAATTTTATTTTCTCAAAATGTTCAGCCACTTCGGTCTAGTTTTTCTCACTTGGGAAGAAAAGTTCACGACAGTAATGGCTACAAGTCAAAGGTGGAGGAGCCAGGGCCATGTAGACAATATAGGACTTTCATGCATTAGGCAGCATCACTTTTCTCTTTCATTGTTTTGCTTTGTTTCTACTACCCATTGCGTAAAATTACTACTTGAGCAAGCGCAGCCAACAGTGAAAGCGACTCAGAACTTCTCTTTGATTCAAATAATTTTTTCTCCTTTTTAATGAACATGAATTTGTGTAGTTTCTAAAAGATGTGCACAGTGAAAGAATGCTGTAAGGTAGGCCACAAACATATGCTCAGCCCCTTTTCCTAGTTTGCACATGGCACTAAGAAGACTGCTAAATGCTGATGGGATGCTGCTAGTGGACACTGATCTCAGCGAAAGATCCTCGTATCCGAGATTCACTTTTTTAATCAGTAATGTTGAGAAGAATCACACTGCTAAATATTTACTAGGAATATATCAAAGCATGCTGGTTTTTTATGGGCTGTAATTAATGCCTGGAAAGAAGCTGGTCTGACAAGTCACTCTTCTGTCCATATCTGTATGGGTGGATGAATATGTTTCAGTTTTTTAGGAAATTGATTTATAGGATAAAATCACATGTGGAAACCCATTTCTCTTTTTTCCCCCAACTGCACTGTCTTTGTGAAGTGATTGATCCTTACACTTTTTTCCAATAAACATCTGCAACTTAACCATTGTTTAGAAACCAAGATTTTTATATATGCAGAAGATTATTTAAATCCTTACACCCTGGTTAGTGCTTTCATGTACTATATTTATATCCTTTATATCAAAAGGTGCCTCTTGTCAGTGAATGATTTTTTTTTTTTAACAGCGCTATATGAAGGAGCCAGACAATGAAGATCATCGGCAGCTCTTTGACCTGATTGAGAAGATGCTAGCATATGAACCAAGTTCACGCTACAATTTGAGACAGGCCATGCGACATCCTTTCTTCCGAAAGTTTTTCGAAGAGGACCTGTTGCGCCGTGACAGCCCCCGATCCTCCACTTCCTCTGACCGGCGCTCACACAGCTTAAGCCGCTGATGGTGACTTGATCTGGCGTCCAGGCCTTGCCTTGCCTTGTCATGACGGACATGCTGTGGTCTTTTCTTGCCTGCTGCTGCTTTTAAGCTTGTTTGGTTGTATCTTTGCATTCAGACAGGTTGATTTAAGGCGTAAAAGTTGTTTGTAATCATGATTGAAAAAAGAAGAAAAAACACTTTCATGTCATGTTTTTTGAAAGGAATTTTTTCGTGCCACAGTAATTTGCATCATGTAACTTTAAACAGAGAATTCTGTGGAAAAAAGCTGTGCTTGAGAAAATTAAACAGGATGTTCTTGTTGCATCCTTTCAACTGCAGAATTTGTTTTTACAAACATTAAAAGAAAAGACTCTTCTAGAAGGTTGTATGTACCACTGACATAGGTATGGGCAAGAAACTATAACAGGCAGCAAGTCTTGTCCAATGTGACCACAGAGACATGAGCTTCTTGCCCAGTTCTTCCTTTTCACCCAATCCAGTAGCGTCAATCTACCATGTCGCAGCTGGACGCCAGATCAAAGATGCTAGAGAAAGGTTCTTTCTCTGTGAACTGACATTCTTCTTTGTGCATATAAATGTACTGCAGTGGTCCCTGGGTGCTGGCTTGATCTAGGTTTGATCACCATGACCACCATTATCAGCAGTAAACTACCAGCACTCGCATTTGTTCTTGCTGCTACGAAAGGAGTGATTTGTTAATCTGTGCTTGGACTATAGCAACTCAGGATCTTATCTGACATTTAGCATGTTTATGATGATGATCATATTTCAGCTCCTTATAGATGTACATTAGTGGAGATTGTAGAGAAGAAGGAATTTGGGTTGTTTTTTTTTTTTCTGCTGGGGTATTTCAGGGAGTGTGGGGTGGCATAACATTTTGCTGCCTAGAATTTAGATACTTCGACAAGTCTTGTAGCTAGCAAGCACCAAGGCTTTGAATGAACTGTGTGGGAAACTTGTCATCCAGGAAACTCACACATGGTTACGGATTCTTAAATATGTATAAAAGTGTGCAAATGATGCATGTTTAAAGGTTGACATATGAAAAAGAAGTTTGACGTGTGCACTGCCATGCTAATAACATGATGTGTATGGTGTGTTTGTGCTGATATTTGTGACCACTGTTATTGACCACATTGTCTTTGTCCTTTCTGCTGTTTCAACCCTCATTTTGTAAAGTTAAATACCACAGCTACATTTTCATGATATTTGATCAACAAGCAGCCCAGAACTAGATGTGGGGGATGTTGCTGCACATCCTAATAATTGTTTGCCAGAAGGGACTTAGAGCAGAGCTTTGTGGTGTGCATGTACTGTGTGTGTGGTAACTCTGGGCATTATGTATAGCAGGCAGTAATGATAATAAAATACACCATCATTCTACATCTTTGGCCATGGTTGTATGCTGATGATTGAACTAGAAAACAAAATTAATAATAGATTTGCGGATGAGACTGTTGTGGCCCAAGGATGTGTGGTGTTTCTAGTGCACTTTTCTTCCCCTAATAAAATGCCATCACAGAGAAGATTGGTTTTTAAATTTAGCTGAAGGAGCACTTTATTTCTTTTTAGGTGACATTATTTCATAACGCCTGTTTTTCCACCCCCATGAGTGCTTGACAGATTCACACCAAGGATTGGATTGTCTCGATTAGTGGGTTCTGTAAGTGGTTGTGTCCTCACTGTGATTAGAAAGTCTGGGATGCTAGAATAGCAAGGCTGTGAAGTATGAGAGAGGAGAAATGTTTACCTTTGAAGGATGACCGAAAATGGAGCACTGCAATGTCTTTTGAGTCTCTCACCAAGTCTTTATTTTTGTTTCTTTTGTATTAAGTTTCAGAATTGTGTATTTCTTAGATATTTTGTCCATCAAAAGAGTTTTAGTGTAATTTTTTTTTGTCCAGGTTTTATGACCTGCTTTGGCTTCCACACTTTGCCTTACCATTTCCCCACAGTAATCTGTTCTGCGTGTTTCTTTTAGTTTAAACATGTACATAAGTGTTCAATCATGTATTTCTAATTGTTCGGTTGGCTTACCCGAGCATTATTGGACTATTCAGCGTGTCCCTTGCTCCTTACATTTTATGTCGCTACCACCCATACACAACACCCGATTTACCACCTTTTGAATGCATGGCAATGCTACTTTTCCTTCTCCAACATCTTGGGAAAAACAATACTGTTATGAACATAGATTGATGTCTTCATTTCTGTGAAGCTGAAGAAATAGGCAGTTTGTCACATTCACACAGTAAAGGTCACTTGTTTTAATGTGTTGTTAGTAAAGAGCGTGATCATAACATGGTCAGATCCCTACCAGAACTACTTGACTAATGCCATTCAGATGTGTTTGAGCCTGTTTGAACAGGGAATGGTTGTCAACAGATAAAAGAGTTTTATTTAATTTGTCCTCCTCAACCCAAGAGCCAAGCGTATGTTGGTGCACCAGAAAAGCTTGGGTGTAGTGGTTTTTTTTATTATTATTTTAAAACATGGCATAACATAGCCAGTTGGATAATTTATGAATGCACTATTATCTCTAACAAGTGTCAAAGTTAGAAATGTAGCGTGTGCGTGTTCACTGCGCCTGCAGGCTGCAATGTTGCTGTACCAAAACTTTCTTGCGTCGTTTACTTCAGAGATACATCTGGAAGAAATTACAAAGTTGAAATTTTTTCCTCTCTTTTTGTGCATGCTTGCTTGTGCGGGCGCATCCGAGAACAACTGTGAGGGGTGTTTTTACAGCTTCACATTTTTCTTTTTGTGTGAAGGATACTGTTTTCTTGAATAGTGACTGACATTGACAAATTGTAACATACTGATATGTATGGCAAAGATATAATCACTAGTTTTAAGTAGTGACTGACATTGACAATTGTGAAACATAGTGATTTTACTGCCTTTTGCTCTCAGTGCAGATGGTAGATACAGTATAGGCATTGGTCGTCATACAGAATTTTGAAAGTTGGCATTTCAGCTTGGTCTAGAGCCAAACAAACTGCTTTCTCTATAAATGTTTCATGAGAGGTTACCCACCAATTGATTAAACATGCTGGTGGTAGGAGTTCCTTAGTGTCTGGAACTACCGGTTACATAACTACAATGATTCCAATGATTTAACACCTTTCTTTGAGACATGCTATCTAAAAGTTCCCAAATACCAGTATTTGACCTGTTTAGCAAGTTATTGGGCGTCCCACCACTGCACTTGGTCACGTGATCAACGCTTTTATCAAGAGTATCTAAAATTTTACTTAATTCATTAGTTACATTCATTTGTGAATATTCAATGAAAGATCCTGTATGCTGACTTTGCCGAACAAGTCTGTACGTACAATAAAACTGCCCTATCATACAGAGTCGCGTATTCGCCCCGGCGTCGCCTGAAACAGTCGCAGCCTCACATTCATGCTCCACAACCCCGCAGTCACGCGCCGCTGGGCCTAGTGAGCGAAGACCAAAACAAACATGAGATAAACGGTGCAAAAAAGCAGACGTATGTAACACAACTTAGAGAAAGTGCTAGAACGGAAAAAGTGTCCTACAGACGGATAACAAAGACGTGTGTACTTGAATACACCAACTATACACATTCAAGCACCAAATAATAATAATATAAAAAATTCCTCCAATGAAGTCTTTAATCAGGGTGAGTGAGGAACTGTTGTCTTTTTCTCCTTGCTCCCTCCGTGCACTCTGCAACATGACGTGCAGGCGTTGTCTTCATCGGAAAAGCGGACCCTCTGCCGGTCCGCACCACTGATCAACACTCAGTTCAGTAGAAGCCAGGAGGCAAGCACGCCATCACAGATCGAGAAGCAGGAGATAAAAAAAGAAAACAGTGGGCGTGATTAAAACTACCCCCTCAAGTCCGTTCTCACTTAAATACTCTTACAATGATACTTTTCGTGACTTACAGTGTGCAAAACTTCCTTGAAGATCATATATAATATATGCGCGTCCCACGCATAGGAAGATAAAATTATGACAGATTGAAACATCCCAACGCAGGCAATACGAACTGCTTGATCCCAAACAATTGCACAACCACACATTCGCCGATCAGAACCGCTGCAGACCCGTTGGTTCCTGAAAAAAATCGCACACTTACCCAATTAAACGGCTTTGTGGTGTTATTGGGCGCTGGCAAAATAGCGGCACCTGCCATATGCTCAGAAATCCCCTTGACTCTGATATCCCCATCTAAAATGCACGTGTTATATTTAAATACGACGGATTTGTTTTGAAAGTTAATCCGCCAAGAAATCAGAGACAATGCTAAGATCATGGACGTGTATAGGTGGATTGCTGTCTGTCTGCCAAGACCAACGCTTATAGCCTCTTGCGAAGTTCTCTGCTGTTAGTCTCGGCGAGCCGTAACAAAGAATGTGACTAAACCGGAAGCTGTCTTGTCTCATGCCTCGTTTTAGCAGTTAACTGGAAAAAAATCGTCTGCCAGCAGTCTAGGGATATTAGCTCGTGCTGAGATGGTGTTTGGCAACTATGTATGTTGCGTACCGCCTCTAGCGTTGCCGGATGCACGCTCGCAACCGCTCACACAGCCGACACGAACACACCTACTCGGTCAGCCAGAGGCGGGACACAACGTACCTATCGCACCTTTGATGAACGTAGACCACATCAAAGACGAAATGAACAGTGCAAATAAGAAGTTTAATAAAAATGTAGATAAAAATGAGAAAGAGAGGGGGGAAAAAATGAAGAAATACACTTACGCGTACACGCACGAGCAAGAAAACCGGGGACTACCCCACGCAGAAAAGACAAGGTAATGAGAGATGTTAGTAAGGGAAATAATAATAATAAAAAAATTAACAAAAGTTCTTACCCCTGAGACATTCAGGCCTGAAGTTAGATGTAGAGCACAGTGTACTGTTGACATTGTCTCCCTCAGTTCTCTGGCCTTACGCGACGCTCTCGCGCTGACCACAACTGCACTGTCCGCCCGACGTGCACAGGGACCCTTTGGTGGTCTACAGTCCGAGATGCCTCGTTGACCACACGACACAGGACCACACGACGAAGGTGACGAAACGAAGAATTGAGGAGACGTAGAACGGTTGAGACTCCGCACACGCAGGCACGGAAAGGATGATGAAGAAGAAGAGGCGATGATATTGAAGAAACGCAGCGACGACAAGAACCAGGACAAGGTCGACAAGATCACATGAGGATACGAAGAATGTAAGATGTTAAGATGACAAGGCGATAAAGATGGAAAAAAGAAACTGTCAAAAGTACGCGGAGGAAACAAAAGATGTCACTAGGTGGCCTCAGCATGAAACAAAAAAACTGTCCCCTCCAAGACCCATCTATAGCTATAACCTGAGGTAGCCCTGTTGAGTTCTCCTTCCAAAATTGAACCAACAAAAAGGGTGCACGTTCAAAGAGCTACCCGGCAGACACATCCCTAAATCAACAACTAATAGGGTACTCTGATACATCCCCTCTCTTAACAAATTAAGTTTAAACCCTAGAACAGAGTAAACATAGACATACACACACATGCGCAGCCTCTCCCACGCGGCCACTCACCTCTCACAACATTTCGCTCCTCTCAGCGGGGCAATGAATATGACGTAGAATGAGTATGACGTCAACCGGATAAAAATATGACGTCAAACGTCGTCTGCTGTAAGCTGTCCTTCTGTTACCGATGAATGTTAAAGGTAAATATTCATTATTTAGCTTAAATCTGGTTGTTAAATTTATTAATAATAATAATGTTAATTTGTGTAGCGCAATATCTCGAAGAAAAGTCTTTTCTGATATCGGTCACAGCTTTTTTCAGGAGTAGTCGAAATTTCCGTCGTCTCTTACTCCGGGAGTGAGGTCCTCCAAAATAAATATTTCCGGTGAGCGGATTTTGAGTTGTTTACGAGTTTATCAGTATCTTGAAATGCACAAATGCACAAAAAATACAGTGCAGCAGGCTGTAGAATTCAAAAAAAGAAGTAAAGAAGCTGGTTCGATGATTTTTACCAAAATAAATAATTAGTAGCAATATGATCGCTACAGACGACACAAAGACGACGCTTTGATCTAACAGTCTGGAAAGCAGAGCTAGAATAGTTTAAAATAGGTTGTAGAGGTCACGTGTCTTGCAGACGTGAGAGAGAGAGAGCACATGAGCAGGAGAAAGAGATAAGAGGGAATTGATATCATCTGGCAGAAAGCGTGTTCTAGTGACAGTGCCATCTGCAAGGCCAGGCTATGACGAGTCCTCTGCACACTGAGAACAAGTAAGTTAACAACACACAACCGTTGCCATCCAGCATGGCTGCTCACAATCAAGGTTTTTAGTCCACAGGCATCTAGATTCTTGCATCGTCGAGTGTACTTCTTGTTTACTGGGTAGCAATATCATCAGTTTCTTAAAGCTACTGCCAGTCGTTGTATTACACTGAACAGCGTCATCTCCTTCGAGATAAAAAAAAAAAAGAAAAGAAAGAAAAATAAAATGAAAATTGCATGTGCACGTCGCCGGGCAGGTCAGTAATCTGTATAGAGATCTGCAGGTCTCTGAGCAAATAGACGAACCTGGAACCTGCTGTTTATTCATAACATAAATTATGCTGTCTCTCAGATCATGTTTTCATGCTTGCTTACGTTAATAATAGAATATGTTGTTAATGTTGCAGTTGAGTTATTTTAGTTTTTTTAAATTATATTACTCAACGTAGTGTTGCAGTCTATGTATGATGAGGCGTGTTTACATTCGTTCAGAATTAAAAAAAACCACAGGTCATGGTTTCACGCAAAATGTTGTCCTTTAAACACCAAAAAGAAGACAATCTTAGGATTCAAAGCTCGAAGCAGCCAGACTTGCTGCGTCTGCTTGAGTGTGTGGGAGAAATTCTGATACACGATGATCCCACCACCTGGCTTCGTGATAAATGTGTGTCGCTATTATTGAGTTTGAATGCTACTACTCGTAATAAATTTCTCACCAAAATCTTACAGAAAAAAAATCGAAACCTGCAGATGGCTTAACTGAGTTGTGACATCTGTTTCACCTATTGTGCGAAAGTTGGTATTGTTGTCATTGCTGCCAGCGACAGTTATTCGTCGTGTTTCTCCTTCGTTGCAGCACGGTGTGAAGCAACTCAAACCACCAGCCAACCGTTTGTCCTGTTGTAGTCACTCGAAGAACTCACCGTAGTACTGCTCGAATAACTCTTGGTTTGTGATGGCGTCTTTGAGATCTTCAATCACCATGCGCTGGCTCTGTCGTCACCCACTGAAAAGAAGCATTCTGGTGACTTCCCTTCTGGCATTACTGTTCTGTGAGTGTTTTCAATGACAAGCCGGTAACGTACTAATAAATACTAGTGAGAATAACTAGTACATGACTACTGAATTTCCCTCTAAAGGTCATTTTTAACCGGGGTAACCTCCTCACGCGCACGTACACAGCCGTTAAATCTTTGAATCATGATCAATAGTTCATATAATGTACTGCAGTTGACAGCATGGATTGTATTACCCTTATCACATAAAGAAGCAGCCTGTTATCCGGTTTTCTTTCTATTAAAAATACAATAAATCATATTAAAATGTCAAACATTCTAAATCCCGTTGAATTGGCAAAGGTATTGGTAAACAAGTTGAACTTAGCATGCTGACCAAAGTTTGAATGCTGCATCACAAGTCTTGGTTTTATGTGACCTTCTCTCTCTCTCTCTCTATCACACACACACCCTTGATCAGACGTTCGATGACACCTTCCCGATTAAGAAGAGCTTTCTTTGTGACTGAATACATAGCTTGAAATTGTTTTTTTTTTTTTTTTAGTTGCATCTTTTTATCAAAAACATGCGCAGTCTTGAATAAATGAATGAATTGAATGAATGGATGAATGAATCAGTCTCATTACACTAAGAATCGTTTCGTTGTTCTTCACCCATTCATAGCCCCGGTCATAATTATTATTATACATCGAAGTGAGCCTTTCTGTGTCCACCTCGCCTCTAACCCCATTCAGACGTGCAGATACTGATGGTAGATTAGTCAAAGACTGAAACTGAACAACGAGGACACAGCAACGATTACGACGATTGTTGGCGGACCGGTGTGACGAGCATGCACTGTTTGCTCAGATGCTGTGTTGTGGACGCTGTTAGTAAACGCCAGCACCAGGACCTTCCCCAGAGCCATCAACAGCTCTTACACCCAGGTGAAGAAAGTCCTGCTGGTCAGCGAGCCGAGTTGTGGCGCCTCACTGATCGGTGACATCCTTGACCTCTCATCTAGGATATACTACATCTTTGAGCCTCTTACTCGGCTATCTTCCCATGAGGTGAAAATGTACGACTGGCATTCTCGGTGAGCAAACATTTCCTTGGACCTTGTCTCTCGGCAACAATGCAACTCTTTCTTTTCATATTCATCTTCCTCTCTGTTATGGAGGTCACAGCGTGATATTACGTAATAATCGATCGATCCATGGATATATCAAGTCTTTGTTGGATTTCTTTGTACCTTATTTAACTCAAATGATACATTCCCTTCTAAAGAAAGTCGGATCCTCTGTAGTTTAAATAAGAAGAAGAAAAAAAAAAAGAAAATTGTAATGCAGCAGCCCATAGTCCCATAATACTCCGCTCCTCCTCCTCCTCATTCATCCATCCATCCATCATTCATCATCCATCATCCATCAATCATCAATCATCATGTGATGATGGGAGAGTAGGATGGAAGAGTTGGGAGCGACAGAAAGGGACAGAGAGAGAGAAAAAAAAATTGAAAAAAAATATATATCTTCTCTCAGGGCAGGAAATACTGGTAGGTTCCCGGACAAGTTGTACTCGGACAGCATTGCTCTGCTGGATGCGCTGCTCACATGTGGGTTCAGCCGCATGGACCTGACCACCCTGAATGCTAGTGCTCTCGCTCTTTACCCAAAGACCGCAACACTGGCTCGGTAACTACGTTAGCTCACTCAAACCATCTGTCATCACCCTGCTCTGTGCTAAAGCCAAAAATCTGCAAATAACCTTGAGATTTAGCGTTAATGAACAAGCCTCATTACAGCTTAAGCCAACAACTTACGGCTTTCTTACGAAGATGAAGCAGGGAAAGCCTGTAATTTCATCCAATTCCAATTCTAGACATGTTTTAGAAATGTTGCAGACTAAAAACTCTCTTTCTCTACCCCCCTCTAACTCGAATGAAGGAGCAAATGAGCGAAACGATGTTTAATTTCTTGTGTATGTCTTTTTTTTTTAATCCCTAGATGCGTTAAAGCAGCTGCTGAAGCCAAAAGTTCTTTGAATTCAGGCAATGACAGCGTCAATATGATCAGATCATTTGCCGAACTTTCGTCCTGTGTGGAGCAAGCAGAGAGTGAATGCTTCAACAAGACAATACTTCTCAAGGTCGTAGGGTCGCGACTTATACACCTTGAACCCTTACTTCAACGTCACCGTGACCTGGTTGTCCTTTACCTCGTGCGCGACCCGCGGGCCATGATCTGGTCCACATGGAAATCGACCCCGAAACCGAATGACATCTCAACTCTGGCGCTCAACACTTGCAGCATCCTCGAGGACAATTTGTCGTCTGCGCTTGAATTGAGTCGACGACACGAAGGTCGTATCGCGCTCTTGAAGTACGAAAACATGGCTGAAGCACCAGTCAAAACATCGGAACTTCTGTTCTCGTATCTGGGGATGAACTGCAGTAACGAAACTGCACACATGTGTCAACTGGCGATCTTGGAACGTTCCACCACATCGTTAAACCCGACGTCCGTTCTTGAAGCGACTGCAACCACTGACCTGGAAAGTCCGGAGCTTTCCTCTCTCAACTACGACGATGCGCTCCAGAACCTATTTCAGTCTGCGTATTCATGGAGAGAAACCATAACATGGCCTCATGTGAAACAAATACAGAATCAATGCTTCGGTTTTATGAGGCAGATGGGATATGAGCTCATGAGATACCATCGAGATGAGAAAACAGAGGTCATTGGGGAGTTGCTGATTGACCGTGGGATTATGCTTGATGCGCTTGTACATCCCCCAGCCTAAGTTATTGAGGAGGATATTTTTTTTTCAAATGTACTTTTTATTATACTCACTTGTGTACATACAGGTAAAAAAATGTGCTAATTCCGTTTCTTTCTCTTATGGCAAGGAGACAGCTGCAGTTATAGTCAACTTGCATTTTCCAGTTTGTCAATACACGGTGACGTTTAATCAGTTCATCAGTTTTTGGACAGGCGCTGCAATGGGTTGGAGGTAACACACGTGATCAGGATATGATAACAAAAGAGGATGACTACACGTCATAAAGATGTTTAGGATAAGACACAATTGTATTTATTCCAGAGTAGACGCTCTATAATGAATCAGGTCCCAACTGGAAAGGGACGCACAGAACCAGGTACGATGTGGTTGCGGCCCTATGCTCCACTGAAAAAAAAAAGTCTACCTGTTGCACAGATCGAGTCTGAAGGTCACTCGATTGGGTCGTCCCAGTAAGTTTTGAGCAGGTGTATATACACGATGTGAACTGCTCTTGTCCATCACTGGGGAATCGTTCTAAAACCATCTATTCGTTTGTGTTTTGTTGTTCTGTTTTTCCACATCTAGATTTAATAAAATGGTATGAATATACATACATGTGTGTATTTGAATTCTTTGATGACTTCAAAACGCAGTACAATCACACACGATGCCAATGATAATTGAAGATATGTGATCGTCAGCAGAACCTTTACTACTACTACTAATATTGTGAATTACTTTAAAAAGCGCATTTTCCTAGTTAGCAGAGGGCTCAGTGCGCTTTACAAAAGAGAGGCTAATACACAAAGTAAGACGGAAACTAAATGCATATAACACAAGGACACAGTCCGCAAACAAACGGAAAGAGGCAGATCAGAAGACATAAACAAGACAGGAAAACCCACACACAAAGTATGTCTGAGAAGCGTATAGTAGGGTGAGGCATCATCCAATAAACTGCAATAGATCAACAGGCACATTTGAAGTTTTTTACAACCAGCTATGTTCAAAAATGTGTAGCAAAGAAATCTGAAATTAGCAAAACACCTGATTTTTTCCTGATTTCTGCCCCCCAAAAATCATGTTTTTTTCTAATAGAAAAAAACCCTAAATATTTCCTCTTTTCTCAAAGTTCTATATTAATAACTGTAAGAAAAGATCAGTTTCTGATAACATTTGCACTGTCAGAATGGAAGCTCGTTCAAGTGTAAAGAGGAAATAAACCACTGCAAAGGGCGACCAATGTGAAGCTCTAACAGATGCATTGCCCCACCGCGGTGCCCAGTGTTCACAGCTGTCTTGCATGGTAATAGCATAATATCACATCTTCAATAAACACTTACACCAAAGAAGTATCCATAAGGAAATAAAAAAAAAAGCTATAGATCAAGCAGAAAATAATGATTTTAAGTACAAAACATTTCAAGTACACATAGCAGTTCAACATGTTGACTGAAGGACATTTCTCGTGGTGATGTGTTCTGCCTATCTCTGAGAAAATTCTTGTCCATATATTTGAAATCAGGATAGTGAGTAGCACAAAATCTGCAACGAACGTCATAATCGCTGACAGTGACATCCCTACACAGAAACAAAGAAAGGAAGACACATGCAGGCTGTCAGAGATGAAATTAGCCTGTTTAGACCAACTGCCAAATCATGAAAAGATTGAGGAAGGGGTATACGTCCATCGTGAGCGAGTACCCGAGAGAGAGGACGAGGGAGAACGAGGAAAGGGACGTCACTGCAATGTCATATTTTTTTTCTCTCACTACTACTTATCGTTCCTGGGTCCTCTAAGCATGTCTGCCCAACGTATTGTAAGGATATTAAAACAATTTCATTTGCGGCCCGTAAAGAACATGAAGTTTACTTTTGATCCATGTTCAAGGAACGTACTATCTATACGGTAAGTGACGTTGTAGACATGTAGAAAATGAATAGCACTTGTGAAAAGTTTGCTCCCATTATTAGCGATAGCAATTTCCTAGAACCAACTCCTTTTAATTTTTTTGGCATAAAATTTCATTACCATTACCCCGAGCTACAGACAGTGTATGTTTGAAATTAATAATGAATTTTTGAAGAAAAATATGATTGTAATGATGAGTAGAGCTATTTTAGTTCGGTGTATCTTCTTGACTGTGTTTTCTCCTTAGCCGAGTTCTGTTTAAAAGAAAATAAAGCGATGCAGGATTGAGTCAGTCGAAGAAGTTGCTTAGTTCATCATTCGTTTAGTTTATCTTGAGACTTACACTTCCAGTATAACTACAATGTTTATTTTTGTCTCTATCATGCCAGAGAGGTACTGTTTCATATGCACCTGCCAAAGATTACTAGTACCAATCAAAATGTCGCAATGAAGGTTGATGTGAAATCAGATCGGTCAGAACCAGTTATGGAAGTGTCCTTCGGTGAGTATTTCCTTCAGTACTAACTTACTTTAATGCTTGTGAGTTCCTGGTTCCAACTCTCAACTATAACTAACATGTAACTTTCAGTTGCTGACCATTCATGCAAAAGCAGTATTGTTCAGTGTAATTGTTATGCTGTTTATTGCTTCATGTATTTAGTGAGAGTTCTGCTGTTTTAATGTAGCCTTCAAGTCAGAGTGAGAATGTGATGTAGAAGAGAGTTCTGCTGCTTAGCAGTATAGGGCTGATTCAAACCACATGTCACTCAACCCCCAGATAACTGAAGTCATGCTTCTAACAACCAGACAAAAAAGACAAAACCTAGCCACCCCATTTCCAAGGATCCAAAAATCCTAGACACTCACACAAGAAAACTCTTCTATACTACCCACATTCAGACAATTGTTAACTATGCACCCACCCTCTGGGATTCCGCTAGTGAAAGTTCTATGAAACCTCTAGCAAGTGTTCAGAGGTGAGAAATCAAAGCCATTCTGCTAAAACTGAAAATAGACCCAAATTACTTCATCTCTCTGGGTGTCCTTCCTCTAAAAGACCGACTTAAGTTTAATAAATGCATTTTCATGTACAAAATACTGACGGGTAAACTATTGCCAAGACTCTACTATTTTCTTCCAATTACACTAGACTTCTCCAAAACTCAATATTCCCATTCCTAGATTAGACCTTTTTAAATCAAGTTTGAAATAGTCAGTGAGCATGCTATCGAACAGCCTCCCTCTCCATCTTAAGCAATTAACTGCTGAACCCTGAACTCCTTTCGATGCCATCTACCTAAATACATTCAAGAAAACTAGATGTGGTCTCTAGAGATACCTCCCAACTCCAGGAAACCTTGTAACTACATGTTTTTCTTTTCCACCATTTTTTGTACATGTTCACCTTCCACTCTTATTTGATACCTTCCTTATGTTTACTGCTAATTATTCTCATAGTACTGAATTGCTTCATTTACTTAGTTTATTTTTTCCCCTTAAAGGGTGAGGGCTAAATGGAAAAAAGCATTTTCTTACTTATTTTGCCTCTCGGCAATTGTCAACATCCGTTGTCCGTATGTGACTGTCTTTTTGGGAGGAAGGGGTAGAATGCAAGAGTCTGATGAGGAGCTAAGGTTTCAAAGGGTTGTGGACAGACAAGATTTCAGTAGAGTAGCGAGGGGAGGAGCCAAAAAGAATCTATAGCATAGAACTGAGAAGCTTGTAGTCTATTGTAGGTTTAATCGGTAGACAATGAAGAGAGTGAAGAAGTGGTGTGACATGTTCAGATTTGTTAGTCTAGAAAACAAGATGAGCAGCTGAATTCTGGACTTCTTGAAGCTTGTCTATAGTTTAGAGATGAGATTTTGGTGGTTGAGATTGACAGAGTATGGCGAATTTAGCTGATCTTCTTGAGTTCATAGTATGCTGAACGACAGATGAGAGAAACATGTTTTTCAAGAGATATCAGCAGACGTTATGTAACCTACGTTAAGTAAAGGAAGTAAATGAAAACTCAGCATCACCTATCCGAACAGACAGGCAGTGAAGGGTACACCCTTAAGAGCTTTTGTTTTCTCATCATCTAGTTTTGACTTACTGTGGGTCATCCATAGTCTTGTATCTGAAATGCAATATTGGATGCTGTGGATAGCAGTGTGTGTCTGAGAAGGAGAACAGCTGGTATGCAGCTGAGTGTCATCAGCATAAGATTGATCAGATATAGAGTGAGATTGAATTAGAGTAGTAAGTGGCTTGGTGTACATAATAAACAAGATAGGACCAAGTATAGAACCTTGGGGTATACTAACACTCCTGAGTAAATAGAGACTGGTGGAGACATGCAGCCATCCTCTATAAATGACTGTCTTATCTGAGAGATATGACTGAAACCAATTGAGTTGGTAGCCTAAGATGCCATAAAGAGTACTGAGTCTATAAATGAATGAGAGTGGTGTGATCTATAATATCAAAGACAGCAAAAAAGGTGTAACATTGTGAGATATGAGAGGTCACCTCTATCCAGAGCAGACAAAATATCATCAGTGCTATAAAAATGGCAATAAGCAGACTGATAGAGCAATCAAATATCCAGAGATAGGACCATAGTTGCTTGAGAACTACTATCTCAAGGATTTTGGAAAGAAACTCAAATGTTCATATATACAATCAGGGCTTCTGCTAAGGCTTAATTCTTTGGGGTCCCAGGGACCCCTTCTTCAGATTTTTAAGGGGTCCCTGTTCTTCGCCCAAATTTGAAGGGGACCCCATTGACGAAAATTGAAGGGGTCCTCCAAACTTTTAATGCGTACTCTACGCAATTTTTTGCGTAAGCAGAAGCCCTGACAATAAATATGAGAGGAAAAGATGATCATGGAGGGCTATGCGGTAATGTATACTGACCAAAGAAGTATTTATTACCAGGCCATACCTCATGAACAGTGGAACGTTTATGTTTACTCATCATGTTTTGTGTTATTTTATTTTTTCACAATTGCTTGAGAGTTTTGTGAATATTGTAATATCATCATTTGCTTTTTTTGTGATGTTGCAGCTGATGGTACCAAGGTGATTGTAAAGACGGCCTACCTATCCACTCTAGAGGTATTGGACCGTTTATTGGAATTTTGCAATGCAAAAGATAAAAGCAAAGATGAAGCCCCCTTACCTCAAACAAAGGCTGCAAGAAAGAAATAAGCTAGAGTAATGGTTTTGTCATTTTGTTATTTTTTGCTTAATGGTTTGTTTATAAACATATCTGAATGTTGCATGTGAGTGTGTGTGTGAGTGTGCATAAAAGAGACAAAGCATGTCCACACAAGACCATATTTGATACATCAGAAAGAGTCATAATAAAATTTATCATTCTGTCATCACTGATACAGAAGGATCATCATTTTATTAAACACCTTGCTGCAAGATCAAAAGAATTATGAATATTAAATTATTTAAAGTGAATGCTCCTATCATGTGGCTTACATACATTTTTTTAAAGGGTTAAATATGATAAAGAATAACATGTGAAATGCACATAGATATAAGTTGTATAGATGTGAGACCCGAGTTATGCATGGAAATGAAAAAATCTGATATTAATGTTTCTGTTGAAGTTTCATTTTGTCAGGGTGTATGTGTGCGCCTGTGTGTGTATGTTAGTTGGCATTTTTGTTTGTTTATTCCTTGTTACTCCCCGAGGAACGTAGGTCCGCAAAAACACCTGTTGGCATTATTCTTATTGTAATATCTTTCATTACCTTCCCCTCCACCCTACCCGAGGGAAAATCAAGGGAGGTAGCTTATGTGATTTGCAGCTTTTAAACAGTTGTTCCCCTTTATAAATTTACTTTTGTTATTAGGAAACTAATTTTCATCTGTCTCATAAATCGAATTTAAGAGAATGAAGAGCTGAATAAAGAGTTTCATTGAAGACAATCAATAAATTCATTTTAAAAGCTTCGTTATAAAAATATTCATTTGTATTGCAGACAAAGCTGATGATGATAAAGTGACTTTTTCTTTTAAGCCTATTATTTAAACCTTTTATTTAGTTTTTAGCAACTGATTTAGGGATTGTTGAAAAGCACTAATTTGTTTTAACAGGCAACTTGTATTTTTTGGTTTACTGCTTCATCTCTTACTGCATAACGACTCACGCACACAACACAGACCCATTTATTCTTCAATAATAATAATTACTTAAAAAAACCAGATTATTTCAACTAGTTTTTGTGTTTTCGCTTCCTTTGGGCAAGATTCTCACCCCTAGTCAGACTGCTTAGTAGTGGGCTGTTTGATGCAGAGCACCGTACATTTCGGTCTATTGAGTACACCCCTACATAAGCCGCAACCATTAAGTAACCCGTATAAAAGCTGCAACAATTAAATTAAAAATAAAACCCTCTCTATTCACGAATAAGCTGCAATTATATGAAACATTTTCAATGGCCTCATCGATCACCTTCAACTTGAAAGCGGCATCGTAGATGTAGACAGATGCCAGTTGCAGAGAAAGAACAGTGTACCTGAGACGAGATCTGAACCTAGGACACCCAATCCTCATTGTATTGGTGACAGGCGCTAACCATTGCGCCACCAGACTGTCCAAGCATAGTTCTGAGAATGGTCTAACGGTGAGAACAGTTTATAGAGTAACCTTTCACTAGAATGGTATATGCAAAGAATGAGTAGATAACAGCGGTCGGCGGTAAGAACACACTGAAAGGAAAAAGGATATTTAAACGTTCATGCGCACAGGCAGGCAGGCAGACGGAGAAACTCCTCCATAAGATGATATCTGTTCACACTGTTTGTATGTAAGTTTTTGTACCTCAGCCAGAACATTACCACTCCTCCCAGACATCATAAAGGCATTATTTACAGTTCCAGCAACTGCAGCAGATCCAAAGTCGTTAAAAAAAACCCAAAACAAAATAAAACAACAACAAAAAAAAAAAAAAAAACACGATGTGGATGAAACACAAATTTGTTGTTCGTCTAAAAATAAAAGCAAGGTGAATACCGATATTTTTATTTGGAGGACCACATGCAACCATTTCTGTGGCGTAATCTCTGCGCAGTAACTTAAGTGCGAAAGGAACTTTTTCACACTCAAGAGCCATTTTTCAACTGCCGCTGCTGAATCAAAGTGAATTTGTACCTTGCTGTCACGTTATTTTCACGCACATCAACCTTTCTTTCTTTCTTTTGATGAACACTATCGCGTCACATCCCAATAATCCTCATTAACCTCATTAACGCATGTCTCTCTCTTTCATCTTTTCTTTAAATTATATTTTCTTGAGCACTCCGTCGATTAGTAGCAAAATATTTCAGCTATCTATGCCACATGTTACTTGGATTTGTCCTGACATTTGTCATTGAGTTGCTATTCACCGCTAGTCTGATTTACCGGATGCGTGTTATGCTGACAAAAAAAAAAAGGTATTTGGTGAGACAGTATGCACGGGAGGCACTCGTGTGTTAAACGACAAATTTATATAAATTGCAAAATTAAATTTAAAAAATATAAAACAATAGCTTCTTCGCTTTGTTGCACAGTGTGAACCCACCATAACTGCTGAAAAACTCGCGAGGCTTCCATAAAGACTGCGTTCCAAACAAACCGCGCAATGTGTTTACGCTTGTAATCATGTTTACAGCTTCTTTTATAGACCTTACCCTCGGTAATACATTATTCTGCAGAGCTGCATTGTTTGTTATCAGGAAACATTAAGTATTTCCTGGACGAAACTTTTGGCGCTCGGTGTTTAGCAGTTGCCTTCCTTCCACCATACATGCCAACTCGTCTGTGACTTTATTTTGTTTTGCTTTCCTTTCTTAAAGATCTACTAGCGTGCAAAGTTTTTGCAAATTACTTGTCAGAATTCTGTACAAGACACCGTGAATGAGTGTTTAACTCCTTGAACGATTCACAGAACAATTTCATAATTCTAGCATTAAAATTGCACACACACACACATGGTTACAGTAATGAGGCGACAGGCAACGGGAGGGTTGGGATCGTCTGTTAATATGGTGTCATCGTGTGTCTCTTACCTCTCTACACGGGGAAGTTTGTCGGATCGTATCTAGAGAACGGAAGTGGGTTTCAATTATTCACTAAGATTTTAATAAGCTGAGCTGAGCTCAGTCAGGTCGACAACATCTGTGCTCTCTCGGAGACCTAAAGGATGTCCGACTGAAGACGAGGAGCTCACAAAATTATTGTATAGGCTCGTGCCATGTATTGGAAGATTAGTTTCTACTACAAACTTAAACTCCACCTTTTATATAAAATAAGAACACACTTCCTGTCCCTGTAAAGAAAGACAATTGAATATTCTGTCTTCATGTTCCTCTGTCTTTTTACTTTTCATAATTTCATATAGTTGCTGGTCTTTTCTCATAGGGGGAAAAATAATTTAAAAAAACAAACTTTTTTATAGTTTTATAGTTATTGCTTTTTTATCTTTTAATGACACTTTCAGGATTTTTTAAGTCTAATTTCTTTTGTCCTCTACTGATTATTTATCTGTCCTAGTGGGTTTCCTTCCTCATCGTTGTTGTGGTCGCTGTTGTTGTAGATTCTTTGTGTTCCTTTCATTTTGTTTCGCGTGAAGAACAAAATTAATTACGGTAGCTTGAGTAAACTTAAGATAATGAGACATTTTGCGCTGTGAAAAACAAGTTTACTTGTCGTCGTCAGTTTTGTTTTTAGTCAGAGTCATGAACTATTTTTTGACCCTCATGGGCTACCCATCACTGTCTGGGGTTTGGTTTGTGTGCGAGTCGTTCACTCCCCGGAGAGCAGCAAAACACTGAAAAATCGCAGAACTAAAGACCGAAGACTCGCAGGCTTAATGTTTCACGCCCATCTCTCATTTGTCTGCAGGTCTTTTCCAGTCCAAGCCATCTCTCACACTCCGCAATTTCATTTCCGCCATCAAAACAAACACAATTCGACAAGAAGAACGGTCTGGTTAGCATAAGGTTCTCTCTAACCTTGACAAACACAACGTTTTATCATTTCTATCTTTTTTTCTTTTTCTCTTGACTTCCATCCATCAATTCTTCCATCCATTTTCTTTTCTTGATACTTAAGGCAAAATTAGTCAGTTATCTTGTATGAGGAACACCCCCACCAGAGCTGTAAACATACATACCTATATTTCTAAATTTAGATGTATTTTTATTTAAAACATTTTCTCCAGGAAAATCTACACATAAATATCTGAAAAAAGGTTAAAATAGTCGGTTGATGTTTGCACAGAGAACTAAAAATAATCACTGGATATTTTGAGAAAAGACATTAAAAAATGCCTGCAGCAGTATCTGAAAAAAGGTCTTTAAAGTGAGATTTTTTTGTCCGGATTTTTTTATTTGAAAGAAAGGAAAAGAAAAAGCAGTGGGTGGAGGAGGATGCAGACTTCATTCTAAGTGAGAAAACCATTTCATCCCTCGCCCTGTATGTATGTACAAAGAGAGAGAGATTATCTAGTTAGGGGCAAAATGAGGGTTAAATTATTTCTAACCTGTCGAGTGGTCGAGTGTTATCTTCCTTGTCTGAAGGAATGTCAGAAAGGTATTTCATTTAATATGGCCGTGTTTCCACAAGTGTGTGGATTTGTTTCCACAAATATTCATACTGTATATTCTGCATGCTTTCATCTTCATTTGTCTCCGCTGACCTTTCCCCACTCTCTCTGATTCTTTAAGAATATTACTTGCTTTATTAATCTTTCTATTCAGGACACTCCTGTTGCAGTTGACATTTCCTGCTCCATTTTTAACTTTGCTTGAACAAGCTTTGCAAAAGAAATGCGTCTTTCCAAAAATATTCACAATTTTTAGGTGATGTGCTTTATTAACCTCTAATTCATTAAAAAAAATTGCGTTGTCTCTGGCTTTTATCACTTTGTCTTTAACTTGAGAAAAGGAGCTGAATTTTTTAAATTCAGATTTTCCATCCATATTCTTGTTTAAACCTTTTCAGTGTATTTCTTCCTTGTTGCACAACAGAATTACCTGTTATTTCAAGAACAAGTTATTTTTGTTTATTCGGTATTTTTGGGGGAACTGGGGATGTGGGCTGCCGTATTGTTTTCCCTCGTGATAGTTTCTCTTTCTCTCTCTATTTTTTTGTGGAGTTTTTTTTTTTTTTTTTTTTACAGATTATTGTGTTCATTAGAGTCTTTTTCATGCCATTTGCAATTTTTCTTCCCAATGTAGATTGTTTTATGTTAAACAGAGGATTTTTGGGGGCACATTTTCCCTGTTTTAGAAACTCTTAAGTCAGACAAGTGTCAGCCATCATTAAAAACCTACACAATTGAAGAAACACGTTCATGCTGCCTCCAATGCAACCCTCACCCCCCAACAAGACAGATTTGATGGGAAAACAGAAATACTTGCTCCATCCATTGCTTTTAAAGGTGTTTAAAGAACTTTTGTCTGTATTGTTAGGCAATATGTCAAGCTATGTCTCAACACATCCTGCAAGAGAACAGTATACATCAAAAACTCAGCACTAAACAATATAAACAAAATTTACAGGTAATTGTAAACAATTTTTAAATATAAAATCACCTTCGAGTCTGTATAATGGTCTAGGAATTTAAACTCAAAATTATTATTGTAAAATTATATACCAGCATGGCTAGATTTTGTTTGCAATAAAAATATGGGAGCTAAAGTAGGTATCACAGCCCCATGTCGCATTTTTGTACAATGTCTTACCCTGTTCATTGTATGGACAAGTTATCTTACATTTGTCTCGAATAATTCAAGATTTTTTGTTGTCCACTTTGCCTCTACTATTTAAAGTGCAACGTATAAGCTGGAATTGAAACAAACAACGAAACATAAAAAAATAAGTAGTCTTCAAAAAAAAACAAAAAACAACTAAATAAAAACATTAAAAAAAGACAAAGAATGTCTTGATCATTTTGCTGTTTGAGGCATGCAGTAGCAGTATTTAAAAAAAAAACGCTTACCAAGGAAAAGTTAGAAAAATTATCTGGCTGTACAGAGAAAGTTCTTTTCACCTGGCATTACATATATTTGTAGAAAGACAGCATGGCTTCCACATACTCTTGTCCTCACTCCTGCGCTCACCTGCCCCTTTCACTGTAACAGAGGATGACAAGACAGAAAACAGGTGGTCGTCTGCGTTTGATAACACCTGCAGTAAATGCCTGAAGTTTGCATCTTCTTTTTTCTTACTCATCTTCTCAAGTTTCTGCCCATAGTCAAGTTTTTTTGCACTCATTTCTTTTTCTTTTGCGTTTGGCAGCCTTTCCAAGACACCTGCTGCAACCTCGGCTATATGGAGAAGAAATTTCCCGAAAAACGAAAAAGACAAGTACATTTTTTTTCGCTTGTGTGTGTGTTGCCCTCACATTGCTGGCAAAGGACGGCCTCATCAAGGTGCTGCCACAGAGACATCCTGCAAACTTTGTAAACCGCCGTTGCTGTTGTCAGGGTGTACATAAGGGTGGATGTCTTGTCAGGATGAGAGGGTGCATCTAATGTCAGGCCCCTGGGGCGATCGGTGGGAGTGATGCGTCTCTCTGAAGCATCTTATCAAACCGTGAGGTGGCGGAGAGGTGGAGGGTGATTTAGTAAGGAATTATGTTTCTGTCGACATTTGCTAGGAAGGGGATGTAGTGGCGGGATGGGGAGGACATCATGCAAAGTCCTTCCAATATCCGCGAGCATAAAATGACAAGCATTCAGACACATATTCACACACAGATTTCTCCCACTTATCCCACAAAACACACACCCATAAACTCGCAAATGCACACACACACACCAGCACACGAAACTCAACACTATTTCAGAGGCTCGTGCCATTTTTTCACTCAGACTTTCCACCTCTCAAGCTCCTATTCTCATACACTCGTCAGTTGATGCTGAGGACTTACTCCTTCACATGGCGACTGCTTACTTGTAGCATCCCCTCCCCCTCTTTTCCAGCACTCCATCACTCACTCCGAAATTCTGCCTCCACTCCACAAGATATGTACGGACTAACCGTCTGCCTTTCACCCGCAAACACCCCCTGGTTTCAGTTCCTCCTTTGAGAAATGGATAAGTGGGTAGGTGTTTGGTGGGACTCTACCATCCAGCGCCAGGCATCATTCCCTAGGGCGTTCTTGTCGAGAAATAAATTCCCAGCGACGGTTCGGTATGTCTTCGTCGGCGGCAGATAAACTACAGTTTTTACAAAGCAGGGAAACTTTCAGCAGACATGTTAAAAAAGACTGGTGGGTTCACAGACGGTGATGATCTGCCGGCACCTAATAATAATATGTGTGTGTGTTCGCATGCTTTCATGGAGAGACAGGTGCTTAGCAGTAAGAAGTAGATACACTGCATACACTTGTATGTTACTCTCGCACACATATGTATAGATCTTCAATAGTAGGATGATGTTTCAGAAACACACATAAATACACATTCAACAAATACAAACACGCTTTTAACATGCCATTACACAATAACGCACATACGCGCGCACTCTCTCTTTCACACACATGTCTATCAACAAACAAACAAACAAACAAACAAACAAACAAACAAACAAACAAACAAACAAACAAACAAACAAAACACAGATGGAATGCCAAGGGCCAAGATGTTTAGTTGCCTGGCGACCTGTTCTAACTTCGTGGTCGTACTTGCTTCTTGCACTTAGCTCACCAGGTACCCGAGTTAGTCTGTAGGCACCAGGACAAAGATAAAGACACCAGATACCCGAGTTAGTCTGTAGGCACCAGGACAAAGATAAAGACACCAGATACCCGAGTTAGTCTGTAGGCACCAGGACAAACATAAAGACACGGAAAGAAGGTTCTAGACACGCCGCCAGGCCTGTGCAATGGCAGGAGCAGACTCACCTCTCCTCGTTAGCGCAAATATTTCAAGAGGACACTTAATTCCTGGCGTACTCGTTCTTGCTCGTTTTAGTGCTGTCAAGATGCTCATTAACACGTGACTTGTAGGCACCACGTGGCGCCCCCGTGCCGCCCTCTCTCGCATCACGCCGCCGCGCAGGAGGAGATAATAAATGTGCGGTGTTGTACAGGGCAGAAACACTTTCCCAGGACAACCGTTGAATTATAATGTGCTAATTTCTTTGTTTCTAAGGTGCAGCGAGAGAGAACTCTCGTTTTATGACTGCACTCTGGGTCAGCTGCCGGAATCTTTCCGTACTTTTCCTTTCTTGTCTTAAAAAAATAAAAGAGGGCCAGTCAATACTTCTGCGTGAAAAACTGTCACGAAATATTCTGTGACTTGAAGCAAAACACTGCAAAGACCCCACTTTGCACGTGCACTGAGATGGTTGTAATGAACTTAGTTATACAGAACAACAACAACAACAACAACAACAACAACAACAACAACAACAACAACAACAACAACAACAACAACAACAACAACAACAGAATCTAATGTATAGAGCGCTTTATCCTACTATCAAAGGTTAGCTCACAATGCTTGACCAAAAAATATAAACACAGGGACAGAATAACAATAACACCCTCGCGAATGCAAAGGTTATGTCTATAGAATGCCATGCGGCAGGATGAAAGATAGGCAGTCCTTGTTTACTCCCAGTTTGAGAACTGTAAACGAGGCTGCAAATGCTTCCATCCACACTACCAGTCCAGTAAAGTAGAAGCTGGCTTATATAGCTTACATAGCTTATATATAGCACCCTGTCCCTGCCTGTCTGGCAAGCTCAGTAGGTGAAGTCAAAAGCTGAAGGCATATAAGAGTGAGAGATGGTAGAGCAGACCCCGGTACTCTACTAGGGTTTCCTCTTCCTCTCATAACTTAGGAAAATGGAAGTAAAGCAGCAAGTTGAGCTTCAATGACAGACTGATGTTCCAAAGTGCTTCCACTCAAACGTTTCAGGTCGCAAAACTCTCGTCTGTAACACAGCTGCGTGCCATGTTCTCATTGCCTGCCATTCTTCTTACTCTTTCGTGAACATTCAGTCTCAGTCTTGTACATGTGGTCATTGAAATGCTAGAAATAGGGATCTAGGATCCTGCCATACCCGAGCACAGCGAGGAGGGGAGGATCGGTGTTCTACGCGAAGCCAGCAACTAAGGCAGTCAGCCTTGTCAACAGATGCCACATACAGAGAAAAAAACAGCGTGCCGGAGACGAGAACTGAACCCAGGACAAGCTTTCCTCACTGAACTGGTGACAAGCTGGTGAGTATAGTGAGGAGGAGCAGAGCAAAGTGGAGAAGATTGACTTGCGAGGGGATGCCTGTCTGGTCTAATGGTTCCTCCTATGTAACTATTTAGGATTAATTTCCTTTGACAGGGTACTGCCTGACGGCTTATGAGAACGAGCGCGCAAATAAAATAAATTTTGGGAGAAAAAAATCAGAACGTCGTGTCAATCATTTAATCCCAACTTGCCATTTCACTTATCCATTTTTCAAAAAAATCACCGTAAAAGCACTGATGTGTTGAATATCTTGCTGGTATCGCCACTTGTAACTCATTACCCAGCAGCCTGTCGGTCTTAGTGTAATCAAGCTAAAACCCTTTCGAGACGAGGAAGCGGCAGTCTCGTTTGGATATGAAAGAGCACTTAGAAAGGGTTGATCCAGACATTCCAGACCTAGTTTGCCATCTGAGGAAATAAAAGCCTTGCCACACCGTTTCTTACGTCAGCAGCAAACAGGAATAGCCAGGACCTGTCTGCCCCTCTATGATCAACTCAGCAGCTCCCTGCTCCTTTCACGGTTCTTACACTCGATATGCAAGACGAAACACTTTTCAGAAAAAAAAAAAACTACGCTGACAGGTAGGCTGAACGACTGTTTCTTGGACAGAGAGTCTGCAAATAAATAAACGAAGAAAGCATAAAAAAATATGAAAGATTACAAAAAGAACTTTCTGGACATGTTAATTCTGACTTTTCTAGAAGGCTAGGACTATAAATAGTTACGCCATAAACATACATTTTTGGAAAAGTCGCAACAAGTTCTAGATGTGTTTTTGACTTGGAGGATGTGTTCCCCCCTTTCCCATTCCCATCCGTCTATCCATCCTTCTTTGTCCTACTCTACACAGGCCTAAGACTGAATAAACGAACTGCTGATTCACAGGTATACATATATAGAAAGAAAAATAGAGACCTTGCATGGATGTCACGTGTATCTTAAAATCCTATCGGAGTGATTTAGTTCAATATCTTGTAATGAACAAATGTTTTGGACCCCACTGCATGACTCTGATGTTCTTATAGCGAGATTGGGCGAAGTGAACTGGTGCCTTGCTGAAACCGAAGCTGGCCATTGAGAAGGTCCTCCTCTACCCGCTGACAAAATCCATTTGAATGGCCGACCGCACGCTCCTGTCTGGAAAGACAAAAACTGTTGCCGACCTTTGTCCTCTGTGTGTGTTATCTGGTGTTATCTGGGTGTGCAGACACTATTGTCGTCTGTATGTGCGACTTTTGCCATTTGGAGCTCTCTATCGGACTCTGATTTAGAGTTTGGAAGTAGACAGGGTGTCTTCTCCATCCTAAGTAAAAGACGGACTTATATCCTTTAGGACCACTCAAAATAGATAAAAACTCCAAAAATAATAAGAATGATTACAGCAACTGTCTGTGATATGTGTGTGTGTGTATTTTACATACCTTGTTCTATTCTCAAGACAGATACGACTTTAACGAAGAAAGTTTCACCATTATAACCAAGCCCATGTAAAAATCTTTAGAGTAATTTAAATCCCGGGAATCAGATGGGATTTTCTGTAACAGCTACAGAGCACGGTGCCATGAAGAAACAAACCTCCAAGTTTTTTAAACTTTATGAAAGACTCGAAAAAAGAAAGAGGGAAACTCATTGACACACGTCACGAGAGAAGCTGGGTCCGCGAGTGAACACGAATCCTAACTGCGATGGCCGTTCATTTCTCAAAGCCTGATTAAGGTTTGTCTCTTACCCTGTGACGTCACGTAGGGTCATAAATAACATGTTAAGAATCCTGGCGCCGAGACTGGCCACCGCAGGGATGTTTCATTTTATTGGTGTAACGTCATCAAGTGCTATAGATAACATTGCTTTTTCTATCTTCCGTCCTGCCACTTTCATGGCGCCGTGTAATGACTTTTTTACGCAACGTAAAAACAGCGTGAAAATAACGTAAGAAACACGTCGTTGGCAGACGTTCCCTTAGAGACCGTTAAGACGTAAGGAGGGTGTAGGTCACCAGTTGAACCCTGTCTGGCCAGCAAAAGGAGGGAAGTGTGAGAAACTTGCTTGGCGAAGTGTGAGAGCTGCTTGGGGAAGGTGGAAGGGCACTTGAGCCAGAGTTTCATCACGTGTTCGCAGAAATCGCGATCTTTTGACAAGCACCTGCTTTGGAGACCGCGTGCTTGACCTGGTCGTAACTGGACCCTAAAACACCGCTGATCAGGTTACAAGAACACTTTCACTCGGGCGATAGGGCTCCGGGCCAATACTTTGTGGATCGTGTCAAGGAACTGTCCATCTGTCGATTTTTTGTTACACTTGTTTCCTCGGTAACGCGTGTGTTTATGTTCGTATTAATTCTATACGTATCAACGCATCAAATATTTTTCTTTCTTGGAAGAAAGTTTAAATTCAATAATCAATTACGATGATCAGCAATCGAGACAAGAAAGAAACACGTGTACACAGTGACTGGAATTTCTGGAGACCAGAAGCCAGAAGCTGAGATGTCAGGTGACTCGAGTGTGTTAACCTTATCACTGACATCCGTTGGAAGTCTCATCGAGCCAACGATGTTAACCTCTTCAGTGTCGGCAAACTTCAGCTGAGCATTTGAAATGACATTATGACTAACATGATGAACTGAGATGTATTATTGCTTGATACAAAGAAAAAATGAAGTTTGCCATACTCGAAGTCTTAGGTAGGCAGAAAAAGGTTTTGAAATATATAAACTTCTTAGTCAATCTTGATTGCCAAAATAATAGCAAGAGGAAGGGGCAGAATGCATGCTGTACACAGTGGGTCACGTGATTGTTGCGAGATTTGTCCACAAGTAATGTGGTTGACCTACGAGTCCCTGTGGCTTTTATTCAGGATGGGGATATTTCCCCAAATCTTGGTGAATATCTCGTCTCGGATATACCAGCTAGAACGAGCACCACGCACATCACCAGAACAAGGCGAAAACAAACACAGGTAAGAACTGGAATGATCACAGGCTTGTGTCTTCTTAACGGAAGAGAATTTCAGTTTGGGAATTAGTATCTTTAATTTTTATCTTTCTTAATGAACGAAAACAATTAAGCCTTAAATACCGACACTGCCCACTGCAATGGAGTCTAAATAACATGTTAAAGAACTATCCAAGTCTGACTGTCTGGTAAATGAAGAAAGAGCAAACAGCGCATGAAGACATTAAGCCATGCAGGAAAACGGGAAAAATGGAGGAACAGACTGAGGGCTAAGTTAAACAAAGGTTAAACAGGCAATCGTTGTCTTTTTTTTCTGCGGTTTCTTGTTTGGTTGCTTCAAAAACACAGGACGTATTGCGATTCTCTGTTCCAAGAATTTGTGATAGATGCAGCTTGGCCTTTAGCGGGTGTCCTCCGAGGGCTAGACACAGTGTACCACGCCTGGCGATTTCCCGCTGCGTCGATTTATCGAGGCACAAGATTTCGCTCGTTTTACGCTCGGTTAGCCTCCCCTGAATGACTAGGGGGCGCTGTCTGGCTGATCTATCGTTTGCTTCACCTTTCGACGTGTAAACTATCCGCCGCGCATGCGCAGTGTTAGGTCAGGAGTGACGTCGGCACATAGGTGGCGCTGTCATCACTTATCACACTGTCGGGTGTGACGTACGACTGTTCTTTTTTTTCTTTGTACTTTCAACACGGATCCACTGGAAGGAAACAGGCATGGAGGTGTGATTAGCGAGAGATAAAATACTAAAATTACGATGTCAGCATGCATGATGCTAATATTTGTAAAATGAATATTAATTAGTAATGCCTTCACTTTAATTTGTAGAAATTTTCTTTCGGAAGGCTCTTCCGTTCCCACCGGGTATCACAGTCCCAGTCACAGCTCATGATGAACGAAGAACAAAGACAAAGACATGGCAAGGGAGACCATTGCGGACTGAAAGTCGAAGACATTTCAGAATATCTCCAGAAAACCACTTGTTTGAAAGATTATGAGATATTGATCACTAACAATATAAAATATCATAAATCATAAATAAAAGCGATCATCGCTGGAACCAGTTCACTGCGGCTGTTAAAAAAAAAAAAGGACCGAAGCCAAAGGCAAACTTGAGGCTAGAAAGTCGTTAAACATTTAATCAATCCGCGGAGAAGAATAAATCCAATCTATCTGCAAAATGAAAAGAATCCACAACGAAGATGAGGAAAATGCGGACTTGAAGATCCATCACCGCCACAACACAGAAACAAAATAACGGAAATCTCGTCTCCATCTGCCTACGATGGACCATTGTCATAAAAGCCTGTCAGAATGACAAATGTTTTGGTCGTGCTAGCGGTGTGTAGCCAAGGAACTAACTTACAAACCCTTGTATAGACAGTATACGTATGTAGTCTGTGGAAGTGTAAGACTGTAGTGGGACATGTGTATAACTGTGTACAGATTTTTGAATTTTCAGACAATATATATTTGAGGAGCTATGGTAGTAGAGATGATGGATGCATGCCAGCTCAAGACAGAGTGACGTGTGTGTATAAGACATCAATGTGTAAGTCTGACTTGTGTGTGTATAAGACAGACGTTTATGTGACATTTGATAGGACTGCATGGTGTGAACAGGGCAACATGTTGAACAATTAACTTTGTTTTACGAGGCATATAGACAGGAACGGTAGTAACCTTTAAATTTTTTCTCTTATATTCTCATAAAGGCGACCATTGTTTGCCAACAGATGGCGAACGGTGGCTTGGTGCACATTAAGAAGCACTCTTTCTTACATTCAATCTTTACAAGTGCATAAAGGTTAACGACTCATTAATCTTTCAAGAGATTTGCTTTGACACCCAAACTGAACTGCTTTCGTTGGTATACATGCCAACCTTATTCTCTGCTACACAGCTGGAATTTCCGCCGCCTTTTAAAAAAAAATACTGTCAATAAAAAAAGGTTCCCTACAGTACTTTCCCTACCTGCACAGTGTTTCCTATCGTTTCAGCTGTGTATTTCACTCCGACAGACACGAAGACATAGTGGCAAAGAGGTTTTTGCTTGAGAAACTCCAGGACACTTGTGGTTTTAAGTCCCTCCCCCCGTGGAGGAAACTCCTCAATCCTTTTAGCATTAATTGCCTCCTTGATTTATCCCCGAAAATACTCACGTGCTCGTCTGGGGCAAAATTCGTTCTGTCTTATTCGCTCGTGGGATTCCGCCAAAGCCTGCTTTGTCCAGAGTCTTCGCACTTGGTGAGGAAACATCCTCAGCTCTCTGCCAATAGGCTGTATTAGTGGAGACAATCGACCTGATTGCCTGATACCCATTGAAGGCAAGACGACTGGGGTGGATTAAATGCTCCTTTGCCAGCTGGCATCACAACAAAAGAAGGAATTCAGCCTGGACCGTTTAGGAACGTGAGCTGTTTGAGAATTGCAGACAATTTGCGGACTAGAGCAAATAGGATTTTTTTGGTCTTTTGTTTGAAAAAAGTTTTTTTTTTGGTATTCACTTCAAAGAAGTATTTTTATTTACAAGACTTAGGTGAAATTATTGTATTATGAAATTTCTTCCATTTCCGACACAATAAAGTGTATTTATCATATTTTATATTTTTTAAATTCTGTATGTGTTAGAGAAGCTGTAGGGGAACTGATGATAGTGATGGTACAAGAAGCTATAAAAGAGACGATTTCCAAAAAAAAAAAAAAGTGCTATACAGGGGATATTTTAACGATAAAAAGTGATGAAATAAGATGTGAATACAGTCTGTAGCGGACAATGAAAAGAATTTTTCTGTGTCAGTCCCCGCTGATGATATCAAAATCAAAGATGTCCCACTTGCCTAAAAAAAAGTCAAAAACATTATTCTGTTTGTCCGCATATCCATCTTCTCGGTCTCCTTGTCCTCTCTGTCCTTCTTGTCTTTCTGTCCGTCATGTCTAACCTGATCTAATAACTTGTCATTACAATGTTGGGCTGCGAGAATTTCTAAAAGCGTCCTCTTTAACAGCAATTAAATCTCAATCTACAAGCTTGCTTTGATCAAACAGGCTGGCCGGCGTTTGCATTCCAAAGCAGCACAACACAGTTTGTGGGCCAGGGAACAGCTCAGGCGGTCTTATTAAAAGTGCCTCAAATTAACCCCGCGGGCGCCAACCCGCCCAGCTTTGTTGCCGAACAAATCCGTTTCCCCAAACGGGCGTGATCCTTGAATTGCGCGTGGCAATGTTTGCTACACGCCGACGTCAAGCCGGCTCGGCAAGTCAAACCCCAAGCTTCGATTGGTATCGATCAGCCCGTAAGGTCACTCACTTTACCGGAAGCTGATTCAGCAATTGCCTTCTTTGTTGCCGACAGTGAAAGTGGTTCACCGTTGACAGCTCGGCGGCACCTGTTCCACGAAAACGGGGTCTGCGAGCACAGTGGAGACATTTTCTTTCTTCATGGGAATTTCGGGCAGGACACTTTTTTGCCAGATTGTTACCTGTTACCTGTTTCCTGTGTCCAACATCTTTGAAGAAACTGGACCTTCCGATGATCCTAACGATGAACATACCCCTATCACAGTCTTTCACTAAAGTTGTAATGTCCAGAACCCATCGTTTCCTGTGTGACATTTGTCATAACCTTGTCAAACTTGCTCAAACATTCGACGACACTTGCAGGTGAAGAAAGAAAGACCTTAGCAGTGCTACCATAGCGAAATGTTTTAAAGGCTGCTGTTGATCTTTGTAGAGTGTGGCGATATTTTGCACACAGGATGGGTGGGCAGCGGTTCGAACCTAATAAACTCTACATAATTTGTCCTCCCATTACATCTGGCAAAGAATTTTCCTAATGTTTGGACTTCGGTCATGTTTAGTTGGAGGTTGTTTACTTTCTCAGGTTCAAGAATACCTCCACATTTAAAAAACGCTGCTACAAAATTTGTTAATAAGTCTACTAGTGACGAGAAAATTTGGACAACATCGTAATTTGACAGAGTGGCTAAGCTACAGCGAAAGAAAAACATCATGGGAGAGGGAAAGAAAGCGAGGTTCTTGGTAAATGTCACCATCCCAATTGGTATTTACCTCTTTCCGTCCACGAACACGAGCTGCCAACCTGTCAAGTTCAGAAAGGAGCACTAAGAGCACGTGCTTCACTATTCCGCTACACTGACGTCCTTCATGAATAAGCTTGACACGAATGAAGCTTACATTTAATATTCCCACTACGCAGTTTTCTCGCAAATTCTTTCGTCTTTATTTATTTTTTTTTTCTTTTTACTTTTGCCCAGAGTCAGGCCACCGCTTATCCGCATGTTGTCCATGGAGTGTGTTCTCGGTGAACAATAACCACGCGGACACAGCGACATGTTGATCCCCTCCACCATTATCGGCGATCAAGTTGACATTCTCCAACTGAAATTTCCTTGCGGCCAGGAGGACATAATGCATGACACTCAAGCTTCTGATAACATCTTTCTCAACCAGAAAACAGCGGGTTAAGGCTGGACAACTGGAGCAGACACAAACAGCAGACTGTCCTGTTTCCACTCTTGCTTTCTTGTGTTCCTTCGTTCGAAAATTTTACACGTTCCCAAATCATCATAGCTGGGTAATGAAGCTGATCAATGTAAAAGGCTGGAGAACAATTTTAAGAGTTGATGTCAATTAACCACCTCGATAAATGCCAAATAAAACATCACAAAAAAAGCAAAATAATAAAAAACTTTCAGTAGTTGCCTCCCTTACATTGTTTACGGCCTGCGGATCGCCGTCGTTGCCATAGTTTCCACTCAATCATCGCCGAATCGTTGTTATCACTTTGCTGCTGGACGACGATAAGCAGGGAGCGCCTGCAGGTCTTAAGGGGAGAGCACTGCTCTGTCGTCTATCGCCCCTCCCGGCTCCCCCCCGTCAGCATCACGACGAAGATTCCGGAGCCGTCAGACAGTCTTGCCAGAGAGGAATGGAACGGGACAGCAAGTCTCTTATTGGCATTCCATTCACAAGCCTTTAATCGCAGCAAAGGAGCTGGAAATGATCTGTCAGGGGTGGGGCTGGGTGGCGGGTGTCGTGGCGGCGCGAGGAGAGCGGGTCTTTTGGCGGTTGGTCGGAAATAACCGAGGACACATCACCGATAAAGATTCGGCTCGCTCCACGTCTTCAACATTATCCAAGTCCACTTGGAGTCTACGGTAGTCTTTCCTTCTCTGTTGTTGTGGTTGATGGTGGTGTCGGGAAATACAGAGGGACAAGTTGCAAATATTTCTCCCAGGCGATGTAACAGTTGGGAGTTGTCCAGCTCATCGAACTGACTAACCTGCGAGCCTTCGGATTCTGATACTGTTGCTCTAACCAATAAGCTGTCCGCTTTCCCTGAGATTTCTATAGCGACATCATCAACAAAACTTATTAAAGAGATGAAACTTCTGGAGGTAATGTCCATAACATTTACGAGGAATTTTAGTAAGATAAATACTTTCTCCGACCTCCTGGGATGATACATTGAAAAATACAATTTCCCGTTATAAAAACTTTAGAAAGAAAAAGTTTAACGAACAAAAGAATTCAATAGGAATTGGAAGGAAAAAAATAATGAAATAATAGGTTGTTGATCAAGCTGGAGGTTTTCATGAGTCTAGACCTCAACTTTCATCTGGAAGAGGGCAACCCACCTTTGTGTGTTATCTCCTCTAAGGATGAGTTTATGGCTGTCATACCTCACTACTCCAATCGCTACTATACAACATTACAAGCCGTGGAGCTCATTTTTGTTTGTAAATACTGGCTTCGTGTTCATCAGTTTGAGCACTCCAGAAACTGCTGCTATTGTGTTGATGTCGTTTGTAATCATACAAAACCTTTCATGCCGGGGTCTGAGGCTGCTCTCTAAAGAAAGCAAGAGGAGGATAAACCATTTCATATTGCTGTCCTGGCTCCAAACCGGAATTGCCCATGATATAAACTTTTAGGACAGTTAGGACAGGCATTTATTCACACAACACAGTCATCTCCATCTCTCACTCACTCCCCTTCACATACATTTGTATCTTAATATTTAAAGCTCTTATTCACACAACACTCAGTCATATCTTTCACTTTTTCTCTCGGGCTTCACAATTCTCATATATTAGCAAAAACTTCCATTCAAACAGTTCAGACTTCCTCCCCCGTCTCCACTGCCCTCTCCTGTCCATCTCATGCCCATGTGTACAACACAAGACTCATCATTGCTCGTCCTCATGCACACAGCGCACACTCATACACCACCTCGCCATCGTTTCTTCCTTGGTCTCTCGCCAACAAACATCAACGATAAAAATCATGTATTTATTACACTCGAAACCTCCTTCATCCAGTTGCCCTTGTGCTCCACAATGCCTTAAAAGTCAACATCTCTCCTCGTGAGTCGTTTGATCTTTGACCGCTGCCTCATCCCCTCCCCTCGGCATCAAATCAAACACCGGGAGGATGCCCCGCTCGTGCTCTGTCTCCAGTGAAGTTATCATTACTGACTCGGCCCCTGCTGGCAGGTTCTGCAGACTTTCATGTCAGGAGGCCTGCAGCCCTGTGTGTGCACACAGCACAATGTTATCACAAGCCGAGCTGCGAATCCACGCTGTTTTCATTTCCTGACCCGCTTGTCACCTGCTTTAGTCTCAAAGCACACAGATTGGACGGACATGCAGACATTCCCCATCGAAAAAATAAAATCAATCCCCTCTGTGGAGTGACTTTGAGACAAACAGAGGCCATGAAAACATATTTGTGCAATACAAACACAGCAGTGATTCTGGTTTTCTTTTTTGAAGCCAAGGCTATCTCCTGTGCTTGTATTTCAACCCACCTTTGATCGACAGGTCTTGGGTGGATGAAGTGTATGGACTGGAGGTCTAGAAGTGGTTTGAGTCAGCATTTCTGCCGGATAAAGACAATTTGCAGTGAACTCTGATCTGTTTTTGTCAAAGAATTTTTTCTTGTTCGATGTTTCGAGCACTTGTCTAGCTGAACCACTCTTTGACCGGCTGTCAGGAGGATGGGTTGGGTGGGTTGGGTAGATGCAGCAGGGAAGGGGAGAATTGGTGTTTTAAGAGTCAGAAACTAAGGTTATGTCACGGCAAAGCATCCAGCCAAGAAAATAGATGTCACACGCAGAGAAGGAAAAGCCTGCAAGAAAAAAGATTTGAATCAAAGACAGCCAATCCTGAGTTTGGTGACAGGCGTCAGCCGGTGCGTCATCCGGGTGGATACATCTACGAAGCTCGTCCCAGATGCTTCTAGATGAACCTTTAGGTCCGGCTTTGTGTGATCTGTCCTCTGCTTTATGTTGTCCAGCCAGTTCTTCCTCTGTAGACCTCGGTGTCGACCTCTCTCGAGGGCGCCCCGAAGAAAAATCTTAAACAGAGTTATGTACCTAAACCTGACAAACTCGCGCTGCCATTCTGTTGCCGGGTTCTTGGGGGCTCACCAGGGTGAATACCATATTCCATACATATAGTCATCGGTTTTGTGTTCCAGAAATTCGGTGCACTTTTCTATGGCATTTTGGTCTTGAATGTCCTGGAGTCGATTATCCGTGGAATAGAGTCCATGTCTAGAGCCCGTAAATCATGGTGGAGACTGTGGAGAAACTCGTGCCATCAGAACTGGTTAGCTGTCATTGGTGTTGTCGTGCCAGTGATGTTGCCGGTACTGCAATCTTCATGGCGAGTTTTGCCGGGTGGCTAACATCTTCAGACAGGATGTTCTACAGTTCATTGTTGTTGCCCGGTCATTGCCGTCAGCATGACGGTAGCTGACTGTTGCCTGATCACTGTCATCAGCACAGCAAGAGATGTGTATCGGTCTAAAGAATATAGAAAAATGGAAGTGTGGTGATCACAGACTTTGTGTCTATATGCTGCTCTCTATAACGTTAAATAATAAAGCAGAGAGAGGACCATTGAAGGATGCCGATGTTGCGGGTGACTCTATAACTGTCTATCAGTTCTAACAACAACCGGCACGTCTTACAGGAATTCCACAGCACTGATCATCACTTAAAATAATTAGACTGATGGTTTTACAATTCTAGTACTGTTTTCTTTGTCATGGGAAGTGGTATGGCCAAGAACATTGTCCTTTCCCCTTTAAAAAAAACACACACCACCGACCACGTGATAGTGACGCCATATTGTCCCCCATTGACTGTTCCTGCGAATTAATCATAAACTGGATCTTTGATCCGCTGCACAGTTCCTGTGTGGAGACTCAGAAAAAATATAATTTTCAAAGAAGCGGTTTAAGAGGCTTGCCTTAAAAACAAAAAGAAACAAAAACACGGGTCTGGAAAAAGTCATTGATTTTCAGAAACTCTTACTTGAAAGAACAATAACCAGCAAGGCTTTTATTTCACACCGATAAACCCTATCGTTGGGAACTTGGTTGGGTTCACACAGTTCGAACAGCGGGTGGTGAAAGAAGACACGATAAAAGATAAATTCATGAATGAAAAAAAATAGGTTCAAGGTTTTACAGACGTTGAAGGACGTTGAAAAAAAAGTCTGTTGTCTGTCTGTCTGTCTGTCTGTCTGTCTGTCTGTCTGTCTGTCTGTCTGTCTGTCTGTCATCTCTTGATCAATCATCACTAAGCGTTTAATGTTCCTCCTCTTAAGATTGTGAACTATGACTAACAGCTTGACAATTATTTCTGTGGCTGCAATATTTTTTAGCTTAAGATAAAAGATGACGTCTGCTCTTTAATCAGAGCTGGGGGACAATAAGAATAAAGGAAAAAATAATTAATGAATGAAAGGGAAAAAAGAGATGAAGGAATCAATGAAAATAAAGAAAAGAAGAAAAAAATGATATTATATGTCTTGACACCGCAGCAGGAAAAAAATAAACGAAAAAAGAAAGAGAGATGGAAAAGAGTTAGAAGGGAGAGATGGATGAAAGAAAGAAGGTAGGGTAAAAGAAATATAGAAATAATAAAAGGAGAGAGAAAGGGAGGGGGAAGTCCTAGTAACAGTTTTTACTTCTGTGTAAGACCGACTGACTGTTTCTTCCCTCCGTCAACAGTCTGCGTTATCCGCGCTGACTCACCGTGTTAGAGTGGTGTCTGGGGGACTTTCTTTTTTGGGGGAAACCTTCTCATTATTGGCCCCTGGGCGCTGCTAAACTGACAGATGACTGCGCCTGCTCAGGCGTACCTTTGTCGAGACCGCCTGACATGGCCCGATAGTACACCCGGACCGCCTGACATGGCCGACACCCTGGACCTCTGGTGCGGACTTTGAAAAGAAAACTTCATATTGCTGCGAAACACAGAGATGTTCTTTTTCTGTTCGTTGACTCCGAACTTGGGAAAGGTACATACATTAAAAGTTTTTCCCTTCTCCCAGATGCTGTAGTGAGTTCTTTTGCCATTACCAGGACCTCTGCCGCTTTCAGCCACAGGGGTACACAAACAGTTTTCGCAGAATCGGCGTTGATGTCGTTGACAATGAACACAGCTCATTACTCCAAACCCACCCACAGACATGCACTGCGAGCTTTTCCGTCTTTCTGGGTATTTCAGAATCAGATATAATTTTATCTGTAAACAGCAGCCATTGTGTATAATATTTTTCCGTCTTCTGCAAACCCTCTTGCAATCAGCCCTCGTTTCATTTTTTAATTCTTTGATTTTTCTTCGCCATTCCCCACTCCCTCACTCACTCAGAATGAGTAGTTATCCTATTACTTTCATACTTTCCAAATACTTTCTTTTCACTTTTCTGAATCTTCTTTCGTCGATGTGGAGATTGTATCAGGTCCTCGCTCATCTTCATCATTATATCGTCACTGTTAGTGGTTCGTGCGCCATCTCGCGGTCTCAGTCAAGGCCCGTAATTCTGTAGTGTCGTCACCACCAGACATCTTCAGACCAGCGTCTTCTTCAGTCATCGTGCCGGACTTGAAACAGGAAAATTCCATCCGTGATTCAGCGCGAGTCAAGAGTTTGTACTGACGCTTCCTGCTAGAAGTCGTTCCTCTGCTCGCCACTTGGCGTCGCGTCAGGCAGCAATGACGTTATAAAGGGAGACAAATGCGAAAGCTGAGACGCGATGTTTGGGAGGGGGAAGTAGCTTTCTGGAAATGGTTTAAATTGCTGGATACGTCTGGCACAGCTACTCTCCGCCTGAAGTGTAAGAAACGGAATTTCCTCCGTGGCTGGCTGCTCTGAGTCTGTCTTTGAAAGAGTGGGGACTGGATTCATCCAATTGAAAGTCTGTTAGTCAATGAATCGGAAATACTTTTACAACTTTTTCTTAAAAAAAAATTCTAGCTGTTACGATTCAGTGGCTAGGATGTAAACAGATTGATAGGCGTCTGACATTTCAAGAAGATGATTTACTGGGTACGGTGCGTGAAGTGAAATACTTTTGTTTTTAAACAGACCTTTTCTAGAAAACACAATACACTTTACATCTAGAATTTGACAACGAACTTCTATTACTGGACTGCTTCCAGTAAACTACTAAAACGAGGCCTTAGACGACATAGCTTCCGGTTTATTCACATTCTTTGTTTAGGCTCGCCGAGACTAACAGCGGAGAACTTTATAAGAGGCTAAGCGTTGGTCTCGGCAGACAGGCAGCAGTCCACCTATACACGTCCATAATTTGACCGATTTTAGGGCAGATCTGCGCATGTGCAACCGACAGTGAAGCGGAAGTGCCTGGTATCTCATACCAACAGTGGAATTTGTGGGATTACATGACCAGCGTGACCACTCCATCCTCTGTGTAAACCTATATTTAGGTAGGTTTATCCAGGTCTTTTCATAAAGATTTATAAAAATAAGCTAGCCCTGTCTACTGCATTGATCAGCAGGAGGTTTCAAGTAGCTAGGAGGAGGACGAGCGCCCAAAGAGACCTCGTAGACAGAAATAGCTGGAACATTTTCTGGAACACTTACTAACAACCTTTTTACCAACACCATGAACGCTGTACCGGCATCAGAAGGCAGCAGCAATGTCCTGCTTTCTGTTTCCCTTTCCCCCTTTTTTCACTCTTCGATCTGCTGTCTACCTTCCTAACGAAATCCTTCCACCCTGCGGTCTCTCATCCAGCCACGTGAAACGCCAGAACACTTTCCGTTAGCGAAGCTCGGCTGCCCTCCCTCCCACTGCGGGAGGAATTGCACGAGGCAGATGTTTATGCACGCCCAATCAAGTCGCTGCTAGAAGTAATGAAAGCACCGCACGAGTGGCTTCTGTGTCTGGAGTCATCTGAAGCGCTTGTCAACTCCACGGAACAGGAACAGAGGGCTGCTGGGAATTACAAGTGCGAAGGCTCTTCCGGGACAGTGGGACGATGGGAAGCGTTCAAAGTGCGTTATGAATTATGGCCGCTTTGTTAATCAAGGCTGAGTTTGCGTCTGTCACATTTAATTTCGGGGGATTCGCTGTTTTTCACCAGCAAAGCTGTTTTTTTTTATTATTCACGGAGAGTTCTAATAAGTTATATTTTTCGAAGTAACTCAAAGTGGATATTCAGAGTTTACCGTGCAGCAAGGAAATTTCTTTTGTCAAAGGAAAAAACTACAAAAACAAAATAATAGCAGAGCAAAAGGCTTTAAAATCAGGAAGAAATCATACATTTCTGAACCAAAAGAAATATATATCGACCTATGATTTTTTTTTTTTGGTAATAAGTTGAAACCAGAAAGATTAAAGAAATGCTGTACATGACTCAAAGATTCTAAAATGAGGGAAGTTAACAAAATTTCGTGAACTTCAGCTGGCACATATCAGCTGGAGGACTTGGGCCAACCATTAAATAAAACATCAGATACGAGAAAAATCAGGGAACAAAATACAGCAAATGGTGATCGAGGTTGAAGCAGTCCCTGTAGAAGTGTTTCAACAAAAGTCTCAACGAGACAGCCACCGAATGACCAAGGTGGAATTTTCAGTCTCGCTACCGCCGTTTTGAATGCCAACGAACTTCTCAAACCTTAGAGCTGTTACTGTGTGGCCATTACCTTCTCACGTGACACGCGCATGCGCAGAAGGGAACCATTGTGCTGCTAACGATGAAGACCTTTCAGAATGTCACTCTTGCCCAAGCGAGATGACAATCTGTTTGTAGCGAACAAACTGCTTTCTCCAATGCGAGTAGCAATTATTAAACGAGGCTGTGTCTAGCAGTGACTGAGAATCAAACCACTATGTCACATCCGGGACCCAATGTGACCTGTTAACCTTTTCTCCATTGGTTGCTCTTGTTGACAAGAACCTTGATTCTATTTTTGAAAATCCATGTTTTTTCATAAATAAGTGGAACTGCATTTTAAAACTTTTCCCAACACTTGTTGATTTGTTTACGTCTTTCGAAGCAACAACTGTGAATGTTAAGTAATGGTAAGATTAACAGACACAATCTTTTCTTGATTCTGAAGTTGTGAAGTTGAAAGGTTGTTGAGTCTTTGTTTTCGTTGTGTCGAGGTATGTTGCGGACGGACAAAGAATGCCAAGTGGACAGAGGTAGCCATCACAGCGCCACCTGGATAGATGTAGTTATTACTTCAGTCTTCTACATACCAAACTGTCACGTGGTGTCTTGTTATCTTGTCTAATGTTAGTCATGTCCACGGCCACAGTTGCGATCACCCCAGTCACAGCCATTTCCCCGACCCCCACAACCCACACATTTTCAAAATTCCTGCTTGTCTGGCTTGTCTTATCTCATGTGACACAGACAGAAAGTTAAAATTAAAAAAATCCGAAATACGAGGAAAATTACAGACCTCAAGTTACATTAAAATTATGTGAACAGAGGTGGGAGGGGACTAAAAAAAAATTTAAAAATTAGACCTCCGGACACGTGCATTTTGGGTTGAGGGGGAAAAAACCCAAGAAAACCGCAAATCTCTTCACATTAACATTTTTCTTAGAATTAATACAAAAATCGGATCTCAAATGACAAGCTTTTTTTGAAGGGGAGGGAAGGGAAGCAGGATCAGAAAGAAGAGGAAATAATAAAAAAAAGAGCTGCATATAAATTTGTTATGTCGGGAATGAGATGAAAAACAGAGACACGAAGTCACATTAATGTTTTTGTCAGAAATTTCTTCTTCACGCTGATTCAGCTCTTGCAGCGAGGATTAGTTCCATTAGACTTTATCTAACGATCGGACCAGAACGCAGCTTAGTAATCGCCCTTGTCCTGTCCGGACTCGCTTATGTCCCTTGCGTGTCCGCTTGATGCCCTAATTTTTCTCTCGCAGAGACTTCACAGACTTTTTAAATTAATCGATAGTAGCCCCGCCCACTTAGTACCACGTGGGTCGACCTCAGACAAACATGGCTTCTTGCCGAGCAAACATCTTCTCCCTGGCATGAATTTTGTCGAGACTTTTTATTTAGGTGAGACAAGAAATGGACTGTAAGCTATGTTAGTGAACTGTGAGTTGTTTTTACAAGTAAATTGAATATAGTCAAGAGTATAGTAAGAGTAAGAAAGAGAGAGAGAGAGAGAGACAGCAAGGAAAAGAAGTCATATTGTAATACACAGAGAGACAAACATTATAATTAGTGTTTATTTAGTATACTCTCAGAAACAGCAAGCTTTCCATACCTGTCGTTCACTAATCTCATGTGGGAGGAATTCTCTGCTCGTAACAGGTAGAGAACTCTAGAAATATTTTTTTCTCTCGTTGTTTTTCCAAATAAAGAAATAAATAATCGCGACACCTTAAAAACAACTTTCATGACTGAACAAAAACAAGGGAAAAGTGAGATTTATTGTCATCCACAAATACTCCTCAGATACATCACACGCCCTGGACACTAATGATGCCACGAGTTTTCTTTCATGCAGAGAGGAAAAAGTTAATACTCTTCTTCACTTCTTCTGGGAGCGGGCATTATTAACTGACAGGGATGTGCCAATAATGATGATAACATCGCAATATGTGTCGGTATTTTTGCGATCTAAATCTTTTTAAGATGAAAGGAGGGAAACATTTTACACGCTCGCAAAAAAGGAATGTACTAGAAAGGATTCTGCAGAATTCTTGTTTCTTAAGGCAGCACAGCACCATTATCACAAGAAGTATTTCAAAATCCAGAAATTCAGAACTAATTTACAGACACTGGCATCTCATTTTCTTTTCCCGTGTCCATGTCTTGTGACAGTTTCCGTGGTTGTAGTTCAGGATTATGAAACACAGAACAGAAATGACGAGTCAAGCAATCATATCTATAAAGAAATTCCAGTTTGGTATACTGTCATTTCTTACAGTAAATTCTTAATTATAAATATAGGCATATGAGAAATTGTTGTACTTATAATCTCCCACAGTCGAGGACCGGAAGTGTTGAAGATTTCCATGTTGAATGGGCATGCGCTCAACATATTTTACGAAAGGCAAAACGTTTTGAAAACACATCACATTAAATAACAACAGGAGTAACCAGACTAAGATAACAAAGACGAAAAGAATATTTACAAACTTATCAACAAGATGGCAGCAGTTTGTTACTCTTTGGAGAGTTTCCTGTACGGTAGAGGGGACAGCAAGCACGTGAAACTAGTTCTAGCTGTTGTTGTTTATTCTGGAGGTAATTTGTTTTCTAAAGGTTTCCTTGAAATGGACGTAGCGGGTGTTAAGTGCAACAGGAAGAACACAATACACACGCCGATACACGTCACTGCAGTCGTTGTTATGACGTCAGTACGAAGGAGGTCAACGGTAGAGGTGACGTCACCACAGTGATGAGATCAGGAACAACTTTATCAACCGCTGAAAGCAAAACAACTTTTGTTTACACCTCGGAAAACATAACTGTCGCTAGGTGTGAAGCAAGGACGAGAGGAGAGAGTTTTGCATGACCTCAGAAGGGAGACTGTCGGTCGCCATTTTGTGACTGCTGTCCTTCTTTATTGGTAACAGGAACATGAAAGATGTCGGGTTCTTTTTTTTGTTTTTTCTTTTGTTTTTTTTGTTCGCTGTCGGTATTCAAATTAAGTAACATTTACGTTGGGTTGGCACGAAAGCAAACCTCAGGTTCTACATTTTGCATGATGATACCCAGTGCTTCCACGTTGCGTTCGCGTTGAACGGAAATGAGCCACAAAGATATCCTGCACAAAAAGAAAGACAAATAAATAAACAAACAGAAATAAGAACGAGAGCACTTTAAAGTCCTGGGAAGGGTGGTAACCAGGAGAAAAACGACACAGAAGGACTTAATAATACTAATAATACTAGAAGCAAGGGGTTGTGCTCGGAAGTAGAGCCAAGTGAACCAAAGACACTTAACCAAATGAACAAATAAGGGGAAAATATCGAAATTTTCGAACCTTTATTAATTTTTTTCCTGTTTTTTCTTCCTTACTTTTAAAAAAATCCTCTTATCGTCTTTCTTTGGTGGCGAGGTTATCAGAAACAGGCCTGTCAAGTTAGAGGAACGAGGATGACCAATCCTCCAGACCTGCTTTTAGTCACTGCACTGGCCGACTGTGGAAATGCTGTGAGGTCAGAGGTCAGAGGGGAACTGGCGCAATAGTTGACCTGTTTGCTTGCGAACAAAGAATGGCGGCACTTCATAGCCTGCTGCAGTCTCGCGAAACTCGTTTCATTTTTGGGGGAACCCTCCTTCGCACCACCATCGACTGGGAGGCCAACATCAGAAAGTGCTCTACGGCAGACGAAACTGAAGAATATAAAACTGATACGGGCACTGAAACGGAATTAATTAGCACTTTCGTACGTGATTTCCCTCAGGAAATCTAATGAATTATTCAAAGTATGATAGCTCTAAACTTTTGGCCAAAGAAATGCTATAAATAATAAAACTTAAAACCGAGGGTGAATGAATTGATTTCTCCCTATTAAGGTTTTTGTTGTAATTTTTCCTTCATTTCCCTCTCCGCTGCCTATTTTTCAAAAGATGAATAGAAGTGGAAAGGTTATTTATCAACCCAAGCTAGCTTTCAATTTCATCTCTCAAATTGCTCATGTAAAGTTACACGGCTTAAAAAATACAAAGTGTGTTTCTTTATTTCTTTTATTCTTCCCGCTAGTTTATTTTGATCGTTGAGAAATGGAGTGATTTGTCTGTCTGTCTATTTACTGTGTCTAAATCGTAGAACATGCATCTTCGTGGGTCATAAAAATTAGGAATTAAAAAAAAGTTGGTATTAAGAAGAAAGTAAAAAGAAAGCATCAAAGTGGACAACTTTGCGCTTGCCATCCAGCCAGAATCCAGACCCTTTAAAGGAATGGAGTACAACTTTTTTTCCAAATGATTTTGGGTACAAGTCAGTGCAAGATATCATTTTCTCAAAGATGGGTGAACAGAGCTTACGTTCTCGAATACAAACTTACAAACATCAGTATGAAAAGAGGTAAAAAAACCAGATAACAGACTGTACATGGATACGGGGACATTGTCAAGGCAATAGTCTTTAGCTGGACCGTATGTTAATGAGGACTGTCCTTTTTTATATAAAATATACTATAAAGTGTATTATGATCAGTGTACTATTTTTTGTATACGGTGACTCTTTTAGACATGTATCTTGATAATAGAAAAGAGAATAGAGGAATTTACTCAGACTTAGAGAATTAGAATCTTGTACAGAGCGTTATCTAGTCATTATGGAGAAATTTGTTTTACATTCTACTACACCAAGAGTAGCGAGTTGGGTATTTCTGAGTGCGTGGGTTTAGCAAACTGGGTAAAAACAAATTGTATTTGTGTTTGAAAAAAAAAAAAAATTTCCTAAGCTTCAATTCTGGCCGCAGCAAAAATCTCTTTTGACAAGGCCAGCCAGGAGCTGAGACTCAGGGTGTTATTGGAGCCCGCGAGAGCTTTATGCAAGTGGGCAATCAGCGAATCTCGATGAATTGAAATCCCTGCCTTGGCATATTGCTTGGATGCCAATAAGGACGCCACGGAAACGCTTTGTTAATGACTTTTGGTAAAGCAGAAAGCTGCTTTAAGCACACAGCCAAGGGTAGAGAAAGAAATGAGTTTATGAAAGTGCACAGTTGATTGCCTCGCCTCCTCCTCTCATCCCATGGAAAAAAAAGCAGGTCATTCTGGCGATGTGTTACTGGAGGTCAGTAAGTTAACACCAATGGACTCAGCCAAGGAAATCTGCCCAGCAGGAGGCTATCAAGGCATCCAAAAAGATTTCTCACGGGTTTCATGGAGGCAGTCAGTTGATGAACGACTAAACTATAAGAATGCTGTGTCGACCTTTTAATACGGGACGACCTTTGGAGAACTCCGTGAACAGTCTAAACTTGGCACAGCTGAAAAAAGCGAAAAACCATCTGAACAAAGCAGATTAAAAAAAAACTTTCATCGTTAAGGAAGATATTTTAGCAGACAATGTATCCAGGGATAAAAAGTCATAATTGCGGTTAAAAATGTTATTTAAATGTAACGTTCCTTTCTTGAACACGGGATCATAATTAGAGAAAAAGTTTCACGAGTTTAACTAGTTCCAGGAGGCAGAAATCCCCCTGATGTCATTATGAAACTAAATTAATGATGTCTGCTTGTTTTTGGCTTCACATGATATGCTCACGGCCTCGCGCAAACCGTCAAGGAAGTGTGAAGGATGAGCATATCACGTGACCAAATTTGTCCAAATTTGCGCACGTCCGTTCGGAAAGCACTTTGCTATTTATTTTAAGGTAAAATATTCAGTCTACCTTTATACAAGAAGAAAATAATAAGAAAAATAAGCAAGGGGTACGCTTGGTGGTGCAGTGGATACAAGAGAGATTCTGGTGTGGTGGGTTCGGATTTCGTTTCGCCTGTCTCTGGATATGACACCTGTTTACAAGACCGACCGTTGGTGGTTTTTTTCTGGGTACCCCCAGTTTCCTCTGCGGTGTGTATGTGTGTGTGTGTGTGTGTGTGTGTGTGTGTGTGTGTGTGTGTGTGTGTGTGTGTGTGTGTGTGTGTGTGTGTGTGTGTGTGTGTGTGTGTGCGCGTGCGTGTTCCCAATCATTAGTTGTCTACATCTGGCTCTTCTACCCCAAGGGTCCTGCCCCTCTCCCGAGTCTTCGCCCTCTTCGCTCAAATCTCAGTCTCGAAGAGACATTCCTTGGCGTTAAGAGAAACCTGAAGACATGTCGACCACTCCCTACAAGATCAACAACTCCTTTCGCTTTGACGAAGCACCGAGAGGTACCTTGCAAAGTTCTTGTTCCTCTTATCTAAACTTCATACATTCACAGACACTACATGCAACTGGACAAACAACCAGCATCCCGCAACCAATCATCAATTATTCAACGTTAACAGGTAGGAAAACCAATAATTAGCTCTACCAACACCTTACAGGTGACAGGGAAGGGTAGAAAGACTTTCTTTCACCGTTCTACCAGGTGTAAACTGACCTCCGATGTTTTCTCTCCACCCAGCCGTCAGACACAACCGTCGCGACCCTCCGCTCTGAACGCCACCACACGCGCCATCGAGCGCTGATGTCTCCATTGGCTTTCTCTGGTCACTTAAGCCCTCTACTTTAAATAATTGCTCTTCGAAATCTTGTACAAGAGGGAATTAATTACTTAAGGGCTCTTTGGCTGTGGACGCGAGGTCTCCTTTAGTCTAGACTTCAATTGTGGAATATTTTTATCCCCTCCCCCAAAAAAACTACAACTTGAATAAATCAGTTTAATTATGAAAAATTCTCCCCCAGCCATCTGTAAGTCAGACCTAAAAAAAAAAAATTAAACCGGAATGTTTGAACATGGACAAAAACATTGCCATCAGGCCACAGGTTCAAGAAGTGCCAGAAGTATATGATCTCTCATAGAGAGAGAGAGAGAAAGAGAGAAAGAAAGTTGGATGGGCAATTGTGAAGCTCTGTCAGACGGCCATCGAGTGTGCTCTACCAGAATAAGCTGGAAGTTAGTAATTATTTCTTCGACGGATTCGCCGCAGCTGTACCATTGCCGCTTATTCATCCTCTACTCGCAAGAAAGAAAGATGGAGGAGAGAGCAGTGGCTTAAAGAATCTTATGAACTCGGATCGCAGCCATAAATGTGAAAAAGGAGGGAAAAAGTGTCGAAGGAAAGTGTGGAAAATAACCGCTTATTGATCACTGGCTGGAATTTACTGTTGGACGATGAGAGGAGATCTTGGAGATTAGTCGTCGCACGTACGTCACTTCCGCGAAAATCAGTATTAGTAAACTTTTTCCAAGATTAAAAAAGAAGCAGAAGAAGGAAATGGTAAAGATTATTGAGGAAAAGAAGAACAAACAAAGAAAAGAAGAAATAAAGAACAAAAGAAAAAGCCTGTGAGCACGAAAGATAAGGAAGTGTGACGCGTTTTTTGGAGTGGACACTTCCTTGATTAAAGAAATAATTAAGAAAGAGCATACAAGAAAAGACTTAAGAAGGAAGAGCGGGGAAAAGAAGAGAAAAAGGAGTACTAAAACAAGAAGTAAAATAAATGACAAAGAAGATGATGACGGTAGCGACCACGACGACGGTGCGCCAAGATGACGATAACGACAAATACGACGACTATGATAATTTTAACGATGACATTGGGGAAGAGGGAATAATTAGTGCTTCGTGCTGAGCTAGGAACTAAGGGAATATCCCGGCAAAACAGTCAGCCCTGTAACTGCCACATGCAGCATGCTCGAGACGAGATCTGAACCCAGGACATCCAGCTTGACTGTATTGATGACAGGTGTTAACATCGTCATTTTGTCAAGAGTCATCTTAACGATATTTTTGAATGATATACCCATCTGAGTGATGCTAATGGCTGGTTTTACGAACTTTCAAAGAAAAAAAAAAAACGATTGTGGAAAATGAAACAGTAGCGGAATAAAAAATAGATTAGATAAAACAATTTGAAATATATATTATCTCTTAACTTTGCCTACACCACCAGGGCAGACTCATGAAAGATTGATTAACAGAATCAGACAGAAGTGGACAGACAATACAGAAGTTAATTTTGAAATAAAAAATAATACCAGGCACCCAGACAGAGAGCTTTACACCCAGACAGAGAACATTGCAACCGAGGGTAGATTCATGAATAAAATTAATCTTAAGACTTGTTAGAGAAAGATAGAAGAAAGGAAAAAAATAAAGAAATAGAACATATCGCGGCTTGTCTTAATTCGGGTTCGTAATTTTTTTCAGACAAGCGTAAATCCAGACAAACATCGAGCCATTATTGGTCTAGACTTCCACATAGATAATGCCAAGATAATAAAGAATTCCTCGGCCCTTGCAATCTTGGCAAACGTTCGCTTTGATCCGCTTGAGCAGCCACTGTGACGACAGCTCGAGCGGTTCTTGTGAATGAAAGAACTTAATTTTGAAATAAAGTTGCTGAAATATGTTTATGAACAGGAGGGAAAGTCAGGAATTGAAAGCAGACTTGGCACCTTTACAGAATTATTTTCTTAAATTTTAGTCTGTTGATACGCCAGTGTTGCTGATAAATTAACCGATGGTGGGGTAGGTGCGACTGGATTGTGGATGTGGCTGGTCTGGACAGAAACGTTTTTACTTCAAGAAGGAATGATTACAGTAATCTTGTGATTTGTAATGTGCTGATGTGTAATCATATCATCATGTCCATTTTCCTCCTTTTTTCCCCCATGCTGCATAAATCATCATCATCATCATCATTTTTTTCCCAGGTGCTGGATAGGTTGCGCTGGGTGTTTTTTGAGGCTAAAGGATAAAAGGATAATAGATGGGTGAGGATAATAAAGGGAAGAAGACAGTAGGTTTCCCTTGATGTCACCTGGTTCATTCCTCAAACATTTTGCTGTGGCTGGTGAAGACGAGTAACGCACTACACAAATTCCACCGGAAATACCCTTTCCCCCCAGCGCATGACATGAAAGGGTTGCAATCTACGTCTTTTCTTTTCTCGTTGCCTTTCTTCCATTCTCTTTGATCAACGATCACAAAAGATGCGACCAAGCACGCAGTCTTTTCCGACTCTTGAAGAAGCTCGTTTGCAGCCTTCCGCATCTCCGCCTTGTCTTTACAGCAACACTTCCGTCTGGAATCCTTTTCCGGAGTTAATCGTCGTCTGAAAGAGAAGAGAAAGAACTCTTCTTCTCATCATCATCATCATCATCATCATCATCATCATCATCATCATCATCATCAAAGTAGAAAAGTTATGAGAAGCAGACCTGTGTTCACCTATTTTAAATGCATGTCAAAGAAAGAACTTGGAATCGAAGAAGTGACTGATGTGAGTGAGGATCACGTGGTATAAAAACGTTTTCTCAGTGTACAGACAGTGATGTGTGCGTGGGTGGTGGAAAAAGTGGAAAAGTTTTTACCTGAGGCCTGTTTTATGGACGAGCGACAAGACCAGTCAATGAGGATGCTGATATCAGAGCTCACACAGCTGGGCGCTGACATCTGAACTACAGCTGCTATCAGAGCTCAGCTGGACACTGACGTCACAGGCCAGACAGCTGTATGCCCTGCCTCCCATTCGGTTTTTTTTTTAGAGACAAAACTCCAAATCTCGTAATCACGACGATGCTCTCGACGGCAACAATGGCCTGTGGTTCATCATGTAACATAAATCCTCAACCAAAAGACAGACATTCGCTCGGGGTATCCATGTCTTCACATTCGCAGGATGCGACATGGAGGCTGGGAGACAGCAGGGGAGATAACAAACTCGCGTTCTGTTACCAGAACAATCGATGCTGAGAGCCGGGTGGGTCCGCGCTGGTGAGACGACCTATCAGCGGGGTACATTGCGCCAGAAATCGCATCCAACCCACGCCAGGAATAAACACCCATCTACAAAAGGTTCGATAACCTCCTCCCCTCCTGACCCTGTTACATACCTTCTTCTTTTATCCCTCCCGACAGCCCCTGTAACAAAAGCTCTGTTCCTGCAAAAGGGAAGCGACGCGTGTATTTGTGCTAAAATATTTTCATAACGAGGCTCAGCATCCCGTTGGTCTGTAAAACCAAACGACAGAAGTAATATCCCAGTGGATGAACTACTGGCCGACAATTTGCAGCACCGAGGGGTTAGGGAGCTTTGCACTGTTAACCTACACTGTTAGCCTGTCTGAGGATTTTATTTTAGTTTATTGGAGCTTACTGGATTCGTAGCCAGGGACCATAGCAGTCAGCTAAACCGATCATACAATACTACAAGCTTTGCTGGCTGACAGAGGTTAGCAAGCAGCTAGCGTGTTGGGGAAGTGAGCTAAACTTTAAATCAAAAGATGGCTGTTTCGAAACCTGCCTGGAGCTAAAAAATTTCATCCTGACCCAGCGTGCGGCTAGGCATAGATGGGGAGGAGATCTGATTTAATAAAGAACGGACAAAGAAAGATTTGGGCTTCACTGACTTATTATCGAAATGTTGTGTCTTATTTCCACTGCCCCTTCGACCACTCAGCTGAGGGGGACTATTTGCTTTTATTCTTGTACTTCTCTACTGTTGCATTTAGGATAAGCACGGAGACTTGACCATCCATGATCAAGGACCTCGATGTCGGTCCATTAGTAACATCCACGACGGAGCGAGAACCTCTTGTAGCGACTGAAGGACTAAGCCAGGCGTCCACGTCCTTCTACCCTCCGCCGTGGAGAGTTCCTGTTGCTAGGGAGACAAGAAGGTGGAGTGGGTCAACGGACGACGACTGGTGCAACGACTGTCGTCTGCATCCTAGATGTAGCGGAAGAGACTTGTGGTATCATTGTAGGGCGTTCTTACTTTTCAGAACCTTAGGGTGACTTGACTTTGTCCACGTGACTGGGCGGCTTGACAATAGATGAACAATTATATGGCTTAACGGATGCTTTAATCTGTTGCAGTCCGGTGATAAAATACGTTTCCCCTCTTTGTTCTAAAGTAATGGGTTCGATTCTAACATCGTTATATGCTTGTTTTTGCTACTTGTCTACATCTTTTTGTTATGGATATCCTTCGTGTGTATTTTCTTTTCTTAACTTTTAGTTCGTTGGCTTAAGAAGTTCAAGTCTGAGATTGCTGCACAAATTATCGTTAGAGTATGGGTTAGGACTCGCAAAAACGAAATACACTGTTTAGCCTGGTGGGAAAAGGAAAGTAGCCAACGAACTGTTCAAAGAGGATGACGATGAGCTGCAGCAACAACCATCAGCATCAGAGTGACAAAAAAAAAAAAAAAATGAGGATTGAGACGATGGGGTAAAAATGACTGGAATGACCGCCATTGGAGACGTCTCCTTACCAGGAACGGAGTCAGTAATTTCAGAAACTTGTAGACTTTTAAAATATAGAATCCTTGTGATGGGAAAAACCTCTTTTCTCACGTGGCTGACACGTGACTTTAGGGAGATGGTGTTGAGGTTGTGACAGACGCTGCTGCTTCGTGACAAACTCTTTAGCTGCGATCCCACCAGGCACCGCGTGGCTTCCGAAATGAGTTATTCTCTTCTTCCTGGTTTTTTTTGCAGATGTTATGTAACATTTACTGCCTGGTCTTTTTGCCATGTGTCAGCCTTCCATGTGTCCCGCTGGTAGACGAGTAAACTTGCTGGACATCCCGCTGACAGCGACGACAACATAATATCCAGCGAAGACCTTCAACGATTGGCTCAGCTTTCGCATCTCGGTTGGAGATGGCGGGGCGATAGAAGGTTCCAATGTTTTCTCGCAGTAAGGTTCTCTGATAGACTTCATCGTTTTTCTTCAAAGTCTCTCCTTTATTTATCGTCAAGAATGGGAGCTGCAAATAACCCACCGAGGCTTAGTTCTGTGGCTGGTGCACTTTAGTTTTAAGCAGAAGGTCGGAAAATTGTGGCTCGAACGGGTCTGATTGGACTTCTAAATTTTGTCCAGAAGGATATCAGGACAGATAAAGGGCAGTGGAAGGGAGAGAACTCTGCTAAGCTGTGCCCTAAATTTGATGAGCCACTTTGCAGGTCACTGACCCAAGGGTTGTTGCTCCACTAACCTTCATCAATGATTGTTAAAGAGACTTATGAACAGTTAAAGCAAGGTAAAACTGTAAACCAGGGGAAATAAATCATCCAAAGGTACAAACAACAGCACACAGAGACATATATATAAAATAAATATCAGCAACAAAGAAAGAAAAAAAAGGAAGTATGTTATTGAAAGAGAAAAACTTGCGGGTTTAGTTACATCATGATGGCTGATGCTCTAGTCAGGTCAAGCGCAGCATCTAGGGGCAGACCCTTCTTCTGACACTTCCACTGCGGTAATCCTCGGTGTTAAGGGCTTTACCCTGAGATCTGGCAATCCCAGTGCATGTCCACCGCAATTTCCTCTACTCCCCTCTTTCTGTTTCTTCGACATGCGCACGCAGTCATTCTATTTTTGAAGTCGGAAAATAACTTCCTTCTGCCTGCAAGATTTTGTAATGTTTGACTAAAGTGCAAAATACTATTTTTCACAATCAAGAGAATATTCATGTCTTATTGTGGAGAGTTATGACTACGAACATCACACTAACGTCGTGATTGTAGATGAATACGTTGTCAAGGTTACAGACAAAGGGAGAGCTGAGACCATCAGTTAATTGTGTGATTCTGATGACAAACATGTCACCATAGGTGAGTGTATATCACAAGAATGGAAGATAGGCGTTGTCCTAGATTTTAGAAAAACGTATTTAGCCTTGTGTTGTACCGAGTCGTTAAAAAGAAGGAAATGACATCACTTGACCTTTTAGCATTGTTGCTAAACGGAAAAATCTCATTCCCTCATAAATAAATAAATTAGTCATTGGTTGAATGCACAAGCGATGACACCACGTGACACTCAAGTCATCAATGATTCCCGTTCTTCAAACAAATTATTTCCCTTTCACACAAGCATACACACTCAAAGCACGTCATCAACGCAGGCACGCAGCTAATTTCACACTAAATACCCAATAAGTTTTACAAACTTTATGAAAACAAGCGAAAAACGTACAATATGAGAATCGAGGGAACACAGTCCTGCACAAAGACATTTTCAACAGAAAAGAAACCAACAGCAGTCGTAACAGCAACAACTGGCAAAAACCGAGTTTTCACTTTCATCGTCATTCACAAAAATAAGTCATAACAGTATGACGACAATTATGCTGATGTCGGTAGTGATGCAACAGATGACGTCGCTAACATGGTCATAGCACGTGATTTCTTTCCAGGATAACTTTTGTTGCAGAATTCGGCTTCATGTGAACAGCAGAGAGCTGGACAACATGCTGAGGAAGATGAACATCCGGATGGCTGTCCAGCGAGAGTGAGGATACAGCAGCAGCAGTGACGTGGTCGCTGGAGACAAGCTTCAGAGGCCATCAGGAACGAGACAAGTATCAGGTAACCTTTGACCGGGTTTGGCAGTGTCTGAAGGCAGAGGTCACAGAAATCCAGAAGTTTGGAGCCAACGCTCGGAACACTGAAACTTTGGTCGACATGCTAAGTCCAAACTTAGTTGCCAATATGTTTGTCAATATTACTGGACCTCGGTCCACACGTAATGACGAAAAGACATTGGCCAACACTGCAGGACTTTGTGGCACTTGTGAGGTTCGACTCATCAACACTTGGCCTTTACAGGAAAGAAAGGAACTCAGTACTTACCAAATAGTAGGTATATGAAACATTGCAATTCACAGTTTGCTTTACCATTCGATGGGGTTATGAGTATGAGTATGACAACAAATCATTTAGAAATCTGAACAAAATATTATTATTCATTCAAGAAACCAATTTGCAATGAGACAATGTCATACACAAAGCAGAGTGCCAAAACTAACAGTCCTTCACCTCTTGCCTCTCTATTCTCAAAACATTAGAAGGTACAATCGGGAACTAAGTTGTACATGAAGGTAGCCAGACATTGTTTCTTGAAACAAAAAAGCGAAGTGGTTTTAATGTAAACATTTGGTCAGTCAAAACTTACTCCCAGAATAAGATTCACCCTTTAAAATTCTCTGACAGTGATGGTAAACTACAATACCATTGTCTTTCAAAGATTTAGAACCATAAGATAGAGCATACGTTTTCTTTCAAATGTATCTATGATGATTTTTTTTTTAATTCTTTAACTTCACAAACAGTTTGTGTGTGTGTGTGTGTGTGTGTGTGTGTGTGTGATTTTTTTATTACATATCCAATATAAATAACTTAACATACAGTATACAAAATACATAAATCAACAGGTAATGTAACAGAACCAGCATTCCACCTGGCAACATAAATTCGTAAAAATTCGTGCAAGATGGAGAAAGGAGCTTGTCTAGAAAATTTCAACGCTTTCTCCAATTCTTGATCAGATAGCCATGAACTGAATTTTTCATAAATAAGTTTAACAATAATAGATCTACACTGATACTTCACGACAGCATGCACGAAAAGGTTAACAAAGAAAAACTCAAGGCTTGAAGCCGGAGGACATGACACACTTCAGTGTCCTGAATTTTGAGCATTTCTGACATTTTTGGACAGCACCGTTTATATCACACAACGCCTGTAGCAGTTATCACGGTAAAGCTCCGAGAAAATAAGTTCCATAAATTGAAGGGGTAGAAATCAAGCAAACTATATACCCAGACTATAATTAGTGTAAAGATTCATAGCGCAGGTAAGAGCGAGAGACAAGAATACAGGGTAAGTAATTCAGAGGATGAGCAGACAGGAAATGGAGAAATAGAGCGTTTGAATATGGGGGAAAGGGTGAGGGTGGATAGAGCTGATAGGAAAGAGAAAGAGAGAAAGAAGGAAGGAGAAAGAAAATCAGGAAGAGAAGAAGAGAGCGCATGCGTGTGTCTGCAAGAGAGAGAGAAAGAGACTTTAGCTGCCAGCGAGGGCTCCGATTATCGCACCTTCATACTTTTGCTGGAAAAAAAAATCACGGTTACTTATAAAGTGACCTTAAGCAAAATGTATACTTATATTAAAACCCTTTGCTCTATGGGTCCTTGTCATCTGTAGTTTAGACACTGGAAAAATGTCTCCTGTGTTCTACAACTAAGAACATTGTTTTGTCTCGCTTATTTACGGGTATTCTTTCCCCAAATAAAACAAATTGTATGTTGTACTAAATTATAAAGGTTTGATGCACTGTTTTCTGGGAATTCTAAATAATTCTTCGGAAGTACTGAAAAGAAAGAGTGGTTAAAGTGTATTGTCCGGGGTAGAGTGTTCGCGATAGAACCTTTTGATATCCAGCGAAAATTTACTTCACCAGACGTTTTGCCCATTACCAACACTGGAGAAACCCCCCTTTCAATTTGCCTGATGGGAACAAAAGATGTTTGTGTGTCTAGAGGTATGCAGTAGGTCCCCCCATGCGGGAAATAGTTGCGCAGTTTAGCAATTTGTGCCTTTACTTCCGATTACCCCATTCCCAAGGCAAAAGCTTTTTCTTGTGGGTTTTCCTCCGACGGAGAAGCCGGCGAGGTTCTTGTCTTGAACCTCGGGAAACGCGTGAATTTATTTATCTCCCATGGTACCCGTCCGCATAAAAGGAATGAGCTGCAATCACTCGTCTCGGAGAGGTTTACTGGAAATCCGAGTGTGAGGGTCTGCCAGCAGCCTCTGCTTTGAGCATCAGGGAGGTGATGGGCGCAGAGGGTTCAGTCAGCCCCTGTTTCGTTGCTCGTGCATCGTTTTGCGTGTTACAAGTTTGAGAAAAAGAAAAAAAAATGACCAGCAAAAATAACAACCAGGTTTAGCAGCGGCTGCAAAAAAATAACACAACTCAACATGTACGCCAACGATAAAAATAAAGGGCTGGCACAGCATCTTTGATTTAGAAACACACTGACTGGGGTTTGAGGAAGGGAGAAAGCAGAACTTCAGTGGGTCATGAACTGGATGGGATGTGGTGTGTCTGATTGAAGAATAGCTGAGGAGTTGAATAGTACACTGCCAAA
>SRHC01000856.1:317164-369933 GCA_004794325.1 Pomacea maculata
AAGTAGCTTCTAAGAGTTAAAAAAGCAAGAGAAGTTGAAATTCAGGACTTGTGGAGTCATTTTGACACCCTTCCACCCTGACATCCCTCCTGTCTAATGATAGATTCTCTCTAGTGATCGATCTCCTGTCTGTCTGGTCTGTCAGATTTCTGGTAATAACGGACCCGCTGCCTCGTTGGCTTCCTCAGATTTCATTTAACAAGCTGAGCTTGGATCCGTATAGTGCAAGTCCCATTCCCTCCCACACCGCCCTTTACCTCCCAGGAGTATGGATGGATCTGTGGCTCAACGGTCCAGCCCTAGAGATAAGCTTTGCTGGAGAAATACGCCTGGAGTTTGCAGACAGATTTTCTTTTTGAATGGATTGCCGTTATGATTGGCTGTTTCTTTACTATGAGTTAGGTTTGATGTTGGAAGAGAGAGAGAGAGAGAGAGAGAAAAAAAAATGTGTGAGCCTCTCTCACTCCACTAAAACACCGATGTATCAAGGTTAGCGTTGATGTGACTTCCAGACTACCTACCTGAAGCACAGAAAATAGAAGACAATAGAAAACAAAACAAATAAAATAATAATAATAAAAAGTGTGGTATACTTTTAGCTTTCCTCGTGAAACAAGAGAACCAGACAATTGCCAGACAATGTCCCACCCTCTCCACACGGCCTGGGTATTGCATCTCCAGGTTGTGCTTATCTCTGGCATCAACAGTGTTTTTGTTAATATGTTTTCACTGGTGAGGGCGAATGAACCTGTTTAAGCTGAATGGATTACTCTGAATATCAGCAGGTCACACAGAAAAGGAACCGGAAAATGCGAGCGAAGCAGTCAGTAAGCCAGTTAGGAGTGAACACGAAGACTACAGACACATGCTTTCTCTAATTCATGCGACACGTGATTCCAACTGTCTGCAGATGGAGAAGCCCATTCCTAAACAAAACACATCTCAGCTAGAGAAAGATGCAAAATCAACACATCCAGTGGGCGGATACACACAGATTTATCAGCAACGTGTGGCACCTGACTCCCACATCAAAAAGAAAATAAACCATTTTTTGGTTAAAAACATAACAATTCTACACATTGAAAAAGAGAATAAAAAGGTCGTGAACCTGATGAAATCCTACCACCGTCCCTCTAACAAAGATCTGGCCATTTCGACATTTTCAGAGAAAACTCAAAATAAAATGTAATGAAGATTTAGTTTTTCCAAGATAAATGTAAAGTTTGTCTTTCTTAACAATGTCAAAAGATGGCTGGAGCAACGACCTACAAAAATGTCATTTAAGCCAAGAAACAACAGTTTTGATTAAAATATTTCCGACCTCATCTGAAACATATTTCTTGGTGAGAAATTCTAGACACTCCTTTGCTCCGGCACCAGACTTGTCAACTGAAGAGGTTGATGAAGGAATGTTTGTTGTGAGAGGTCGTGTCGAATGTGTGTGAATGTTTACTTGAATGTAGAATGTGTGGAACAGGTATGATGGACACTGTACTGCAACTGTCTTTAATTCAGGGGAGTGTTTACTTTACGCAAAGATAAATAAATGTCATGACCATCATCTTCAGAAGAGTAATTATGAACTGAAGGTATTGACATACTGAAACCGATAACATGATGAGTTGTGACAGGTAATTTGCACATAAAATCTGCATAATGAATTTTATAATTTTGATGAGTTCGTGTACGAATAGTTTTCGGAGGAGGTGACGGACAAGAGCAGGGAATTTTTGCACTGCAAAAGGTTTGGAAAGAAACTAAAATGGCGATGGGATGGCAAATTGATGTATCGCAATATTTCGTGTTACTTTCAGAGTCTTTTGTTTACATCATCAGCTGAACTGATTATTTTGATTACAATATTTGTCACTCATGGCAGTCTTTAAGCAAGCAATATCTCATTTCGCCAGGCACGTCTCGAGTGGACATAAAATAAAGAAGAGCAGTTAAAGCGTGAAAAGCGACTTCATGGAATGCTTCTTCAGCATCCGAAAAAATGTTTATCACAACTGGCATCACTCTTCAACCCGTACGAATCTAGGAAAATGCAAGATTTCTTGTGCCAGACATGACAAAAAGTAGGAATCATTAAAGAAACTTGTCAGACCAGTCACCCGTCGGTTTTTTTTTTTCTCGACCATACCTTTGGAAGTCGCCGAGTAGGGTTCGTAAAATTCCGTACTCCCTGTGAGTACTTAGAAGTTTCGAGAGTTTCTCGTTGAATCTCTTTACTGTCTAGACCGACCATAAAAGGTAAGAGTTCTTCTCTTGTCCAGATGTTTGAGTACTGTAAGGCCTGACATTAACTTTGGGTGTGTTTAGACCGAATTTCACAACTGAATATTTAGGCTTTTAAAAGCCACCCTGGAGAGCAAATACAAATTCCCTCTCAGAATTCAGGGTGAATACAATATGTTTGTCTTCGATTAAAGAATGGATTAATGCTCTGGTCTCTGAAATGTTCTGGATTTGTATTACTGGGGTCCTTGAGTAACAAATACCATTTGCACATGAATCAAGATCTGTAAACAGCCAGTCGAGCAGCCCACAACAACCGTCAACAAACAAGCGCGTGTGGTAACAGCATCGCGAGTTAATGATATCGAGTTCAAAATTAATACAATCTAACGATGATTCAACGTATCTTTCTCCAGCGTCCACCTCAGCAATGAAAAAAAAGATACAGCCACAACATAAAGACGAGACATTCAAAATACCATAATGTAGACCCGTTACAATGCACCACATAAACAGTTGGCGAAGTGACGTCACACCAAGCCTATCCACCGTGTGTTGACTCAACACGTCACCGGGGGACAGTCCAGCCTCGTTTGAGATTCCGCTCTTGGACTTGACAGAAAGTTAAGAAGCACTTTATTTTTTTTTTTTTTTTTTACTTAGCACTTCGTCGTCTTTTGAATAGGTCGATGACAAAGTCTCACAGGGCATTACTCTGTCGTCGTGGTGCAATGTGTCATTATCACATAGTCATCGCCTTCATCCTCCAGACGAGTAACTCACAAATCATGTTCAAATGGGTTTTGGGAGGGAGGAAGGGAATAAAGGTCATGCCAAAACTATCTTGATGACTCTCAGAAAATCAGAAGGTAATGTCAAAACCAATTCATGCTCTTCCATAAATAGTTTGTACCTGCATCTTTAAACATCAATCACTCTGCTTCCCACCAGCCACAAATTAAAATGCGTGAAAAGATCTGATTATTTCAATGACAGGATCACCCATTGAGTGCACGGGGTGTTCTAGATGTCAGATTCCGAATGGGAGTTAAGAGGTGATCTGTTGAGACTTCGCATACGTATTAAATCCATCTGCCGATACGGCGATTTCCGGTCATAGTAAGAGTTCGTTGTTCGATCGTCTACAATGACAGAAAAAAAGGAAAGTGGTAAATTTTTTTTTAACAAAGAGGACAATAAAAAATGAAGTCATTTTCAATATTGTTAAAACATGTAACAGTAAACATGCTTGTGATAAATATATCTGCAAATATAAAAAAATGACGGAAACGAGAGGGGGTCTTCAGCTGACTGTAGTGTATAAAGTACATTCAAAATGACAAATAGAAGAAAAAAGGTAGGAGAAGAACGAGAAGAACACTAAGAAGAAAAAAAAGATAAGAAATATAACAAGATCATCTCGTGAATTAGAGGGTTATTAGAAGAAAGGATGCTGTAGAATTTGCAGGAAAGAGAACTAAAAACAGCAAAAGAAAAAAAAAAAAAAAAGAAATAAATAAAATAAATAAATAAAATAAAAAAAGACAAAACAAACTGATTTCAAGAATAAAACATACTGTATTTCAAATGTTAAAAAAACAAACAAACAAACAAGAAACAAACACAAAAAAACAACCAAAATACAAACTCACACAAAACGGCAAGAATAAAACTAAAACAGCAATAAACAGAGGCACAAGAAGATAAACATGGAGACTTAAAAAGGAAAAGACGAATATGGAGAAGATTTGGCAAAGATATGTAGGAGATATGGAAGATGGGAAGAGGTATAATGAAATATAGGGGAGAAATGGGAGAGATATGAAGGAGGGATAAAGGTGTAGCTATGAGAAAGACATGGCGGAGATATGACAGAAATGTGGGGACGATGTGTTAAAAGATAGTAGAGAAGGGAGGAACGTACCGACGTAACTGTGTTTGGTATTGTCCATGGTGAAAGAGCTGATGAAGGACTTGCGGAACCTCGACGCCCGCTTGCGGACGTTGCCTAAAAAAGGCGCCGTGGAGATGGTGTAGAGGATGGGGTTGATGGCGGAGTTGAGAGGCAGCACGAAGACGGCAATCCATGCATACACCTGGATGGACCAATCAGAAACGACTATCACAATAGTCATGGTGGACCAGTCAGAAACGACCATCTGACACCAGCGTGTGTACGTATGCCACATTTTTGTGTGTATGAGCGCGTGTCCACGTTTTCTCACCTCATTACTAGAGCGCGCTCCACCCAGCGAGGCGAAGCCGAGGAGGATGATGGGAACCCAGCAGCAGAAGTCCGTCATGACGATGAGGGTCATTCGTCTGGCCATGGCCGAGTCATTCTTGGACTCGCTGGACCGGACGGCGCTCCTCGTTCGCTTGGCGATGAAGAACATCCATAGGTACGAGAAGAAGATGAGGAGGAAAGAGGCGAAGTTTAGAACCTGCAGGTCAAATGGAAAAACCAGAAACCGTAAAGAGAAGCTAGGTATCAGTAGCATGTTGACGAATGCAACTAGGTGATTCCACAAAGCTTGTAAAAGAAAAGAAAAGAAAAGAAAAGAAAAGAAAAGAAAAGAAAAGAAAAGAAAAGAAAAGAAAAGAAAAGAAAAGAAAAGAAAAGAAAAGAAAAGAAAAGAATGAAGAAGATAAAGAAGATGGGGTAGTCAGTGTTTTCCTACGAAATACGTATTTAATAATATGTTCTAATATAAAGTAATACTAACAAATAGCATCAATAAAAAAGGGTTTTATTCTCTATTTTTCTCTTTGTTTCTGTCTCTCATTATACCTCACTACTGACGTTATTTTTACCGATGTCATAATGACGTCATTGTTTTTCCGAATGTGTAACTAATGATGTCATAGATGCCGTCTATTTTTATAACAGTCCATCATCAGCTATTTATATTACTGTCACAGCCCCGAAACATCCGGTCCTCACTACGATTTCTTGTCATTGCCATAAAAGATACCGTATCCAGTCGTCAATAGAGGCTACTTCCTATATAATAAATAAATATAGTAGCTTTCACGTTCATGGCCGGATTATTATTTTCCCACATCCGGGGCTGGATGCAGAGAAGAGATGTAGTCGCTGGATTTGGACTCCTATCAGCTGCTAATGTTAGCTGATTGCTAAGAGTGACTTTGCAGCCGGCCCCAGGTCTTTCCCTTCCGTACTTCACTCAGTTCTCTGAACACGTATCACAGTTCACCACGTAGTGTCAAAAACGTCTTCACGTATATGTCAACATTTCCCCCTAGGTAAGTAGCCTAAGCACAGCTGCCGGAAGCGCTCTCACCAAGAAGATGGCCACAGAGTACTCCCAGCCTGGAGGCCTGTCCGGAGTCACGTGGAGGGCCAGACACACTCCCGAGCGACCGTAGAACTCCCGGAAGTAGTCGAAGCCAAGGAGCGGCAGGATGGAGACGATGAAGACTGCGAGCCACACCATCAGCATGACGATGGTGGCCTGCTTCAGGCCCAGACGCTTGAGCTGAGGAAAGGTGAGACAGGACAGGTGAGACAAGACGACAGGTGACACAGAGTTAATGAGTCTGCCAAGGCGGGTGTGACAGGGAAGGCGAAGCAGGTTTACAGGTGAGACAGGACAGACGAGAAAGGGTAGATGTGACATAGCAGTTCAATGAAAATGGTTAAAAGAACAGGTGAGAAAGAGAAGACAGGGGAGACAGCAAGCATGTGAAGGAAGGGAAAGTGATTTCAAGGATAGTTGAGACTAGAAAAGTAAGGCAGGATAGATGAGGCACACATAATAGGTAAGATAAGACAGTCGCGACAGGACAGTTAGGCAAACAGAACAGGGTTTGTGTGATCGGTAAGTGTGACAGACAGGACATGAGACAGACAGGCCCACGCGAAACCAAACAACCACATTACACATCACTAAAAGGCTATGAACACATCCCACCCCCTACTTCAAACCCCGACAAGGCTTTTTGCTTCCGTCCCTCAAAGTCTGAGGTCAACGGTCATAACCCTTCCTTTCTCACCTTCAAAGGGAAGATGATGCAGACGAGGCGGTCCAAAGTGATGACTGTCAGCGTGAAGACCGACAGCTCGCTGGAGAAGGTCGAGATGAAGCCTGAGAAGCGACAGAGGTCAGACGTGCGCCACGACCGGTCGTAGATAATGTAGACTCCGCGATAATACGAGTCGACAACTGCGATGATGAGGAGGTACACGCCCATGAAGAAGTCTCCCAAAGCGAGGTTAGTGATGAGGAACGAGTGAACCTTTGACAAAAAGGAAAAGGTCGTGTTGGTTCGCTTCTCGTTCAACTCTTGGGGAGAATAATTACGACGCGAAAAAATTAGATGTCGGAGCCGAGGTTAAAGGATTGAAAAGGAAAATAGATGAGATGTGATGAGAGTAAGAGTTTTTATAAAGGCTGGAAAGAATCAGCGCCGAGGCGGCTAGAGGGGGTGAGCTGTGATCACTGACACTCGCAGCAAGAAAGCATGGCGACGTGCAGTTTGCTCAGGCTCTGGGCAGACAGTGTGTCTCCCGAGGAGTCTTTTTAGTTGTCACGGACGATATTTATTGAAACATGTACTCAAACACCTAAGGATTCTCTCTCTCTTTCTCTCTTGCTCACCCAATCTGAAGATACACGAGTCTAGTCTTAGTTTATGACAGTTTAATCAAACGATTACCTTTCCACACCGCATGTCACGTGCCCGCCAGCCAATCACAAGCAGGTTGCCAAAGGATGCCACCATCCCCAGCACCCAGATGCTGACCCGCAAGACGTAGTTGGACATGAGGTCCTCGCACGAAGAGAACTCGTCGGGTTCCGGGTAGCAGTGGGGTACACGTCCGGCCAGACAACAGAACCAGAAGCCGTCTGTGTACCTGGATGTCCGTGACACGGTCAAAGAAACCAAACAAGAAACAAAACTGCGAGTTATCTCCTTGGATAGGGGAAACCTGTCTGGAATAATTTAACACCTAGCTACTTTAGGGAAACAGATCCCTCCAATGACTCTTGCTTTATCGCTTACTCGCTCGATTAATGGAGGGTCTGGTGTAAAGAAAAGAGAAGGATGGAGTACTGTGGGATGGGGGAGGGAATCTTAAGAATATTTCACTTACAGTGTGTCCAGCTTTCCCATTCCGTGAAAAACATTCTTTTCCACCAAGACGATGACATTCTGTGACAGGTCACTGAAAATATTCAAAGGAAATGGTCTACTGAAACTTTGCTTGGTACTTGCTAGCTACAACAGTTCTAGAAGCAACAGCAGCAGAGCATTTGCAAACACTTTCATTGAAAACCCGCTATAAAGAAGTGCAATTATCTTTCTCTACGTTTGATGTTTTTATTGCAGGTATCATCAGCAAGATGTGGGGAAACTCCAAAACTTTTTTGATTTGCGAAGATGTATTTGAATGTAAGAACAGACAATTTATGACCGTTTTGGTGGATATCGTTTTCATTGTACACATAAAAAAATGAAACAATATTGGACAAAATAAAAACAGTAGCTAGAAAATGCAAGTAGTCTTCATTATCAGTTACAAAACTGAGACAAAGGATCTCCACAAAAATGCGGCACCAAAAACAAGTTCAAACTTACAGATTCAGTAAATTGTCGAGTCCATTAAAAGCACCATTTGCTATGGTGTCTATGAGGTTTTGAGACAAAGATCTGAAACAATTAAAATTGATCAGCGATACGTAAATAATTGAAAATAATATACTATAAGAACATCAGGGTAATTAAGATGTAAATAATTAATCACGGGTATTTCAAAGAAAACCTCCTTTAAAAAGAAGACAACGAAGAAAGTAAAATATTACCAAATGATTAAAATTGATAATTAAAATGATTAATGACTAACAAATAACTTTAAAGACATCATTGAACTTTTTCAATGTTGTTTTATCTTCTTTTATTTTTCAAGGCGTTGTCTGTTAAAGATAGTAGGTCTAGCTGTGTAGCAGGTCTAGCAGTCCAAACACTCACAGTACGTGGAGGTTACGAAGTCCAACAAAGGCATTTTGTGGAATCTTGCTCAGGCGGTGCTTACTCAAGTCTCTGGAACACAAACACACACACACAAACACAAATACAAACACAAACACAAACACAAGCACAAGCACAAGCACAAGAAGAAACAAACAAACACACACACACACATATCAATGATAGGACGAATAGTGACGACAATTCAACCGATAAACCGTGTATGTCTGCGTGTGCGAGTGGATGTTGTGTATCCATCCGCGTGTCAAAAAGAAGAGACCTTCTAAAATCATCAATCATCAACAAACCATCATCCATCAATCATCATCATTCAATCATCATCATCATCATCGCCACGAAAAGAAAAACCCAAGAATGGATAATGAAACAGGTATGAACAAATGAAACACTTTTCACTTACAAGGACGTGAGAGATGCCAGTCCAACAAACGCATGAGGAACAATTGTGCCAATTTCGTTCCCTTCCAGAAATCTGCAACCAGAGGTTCCTTATAAGTAAAAAAACCCCAACCTATTCCAAGAAGAGTTTCAGCTACATCAGAGCTGTAAATCTGTCTGTTTATCCGCCTTGCTACACATCCAAACACAGCTAATGGGGAAGTCAAAAAAGGACACGAAGACAAAAACCACCATGAAGGCTAGAGACCGTTATTTCCTTTTGGGTCCCTGTTAAATCTCTAACAGTGGCAAAACAACAAAAACATTTTCCCCTTTAGGCCTTCTCCATTAGAAAAAATGCCAAGAACTTGAAATACTACTGAGGATTTCAGTTTTTACAGCTAGACTGGCCGGCGTCAGCGCGGCGGATCATTAGGACTTTCTGAAAGCCAAGAATCCAGTCGTTAGCAAGTTCTTTATGGACCGCTCAGCATGTATTTAAAGCAACAACAAATTTCGATAAAAATCAAAGAGATGATTGAAGAATGCTTTTATTTTATTATTTTGTTACCCTCCCACTGTTACCACCCCCAACCCTTTCAACCCCCTATTTTCATTCCAATAGTCAAATTTCATTTATTTTCGGAGATGCCAGACTCGGACAGACGGCACTTCATGTTTGTGGTCTCAGGTTCGAGACTTGCTTTCATCTCCACCTCGAAACGACCCACAGCGCCGCGGTGCTGCGCACACGTGACACGTTTTATCGAAACGTTTGACTTCGTCCGTCTCAGATAACCCGTTCTTCCAGCCTGCACTTCCTGCAGACAGTCCTTCTCTCACTTGCAGGAGAGCGTGGCACCGTGGAGCCAACTCCACAACAACTCGACTCGAGTTTCCTCTTCGTCTGTTATCAGCTCCATTGCCGATCATTTTCATCATGACGGTTTAATGGCGCCACCCTCTTTTTCAACCGTGAATAATATTTTCCTCTTCAGGTCGCAGGAATTCAACTTTTTTATTGTTGTTGAAAAGGAGTGCACAGTTTTCAAGGTCTCTTGATATTAAAGTGTAATAAATAAAATAGCAAAGCCTTAAAAATAACAATAACAACAATACCAACAATAAAGATTTACTGCGTTATGCACTCTCAATACAATAGCCTTGTCCTTCCTCCCCGTGTCATTTTTCGATTTGGCTGACACAAATTTGTCATTTCTGAATGACATTCATAACCTTTTGACCATTTTTTCACATTATAAGATGGAAAAGCCGCGAAAGAAATGGAGATATTGACTCACAGTGTCCTTAGATTGGACAGCCCTTGAAATGTTCCGTTCGTTAGTATGTGAATTTTGTTGTTTTTGAGATTTCTGAAAAGAAAAAAACAAAACAAAACAAGGAGGAAGCCGAATTAAATTTTGCTAAGGACACATAAAGAGAAATTTAAATTTGTAATCGATCGCACACAAAACAATTTATTCAGGCTAGGAACAGGGAATTGTTGTCATTTCTATTCTGTCACTAATGGATTACTCTCGTTTAAGTTTCTAATGGTGCAATGATTGTCGCAAAAAGGTTTTATTCTATTGGAGATTAGAAAACTGTAGCCATTTAATTTAGTAATTTAACTTTTAATTAAAAGTGTAATTGAGAGCAAAAATCTTTTAAAAATAAGCTGACAAATGTCAGTAAAAGTTATAATTTTCTGAAACCTTAATTTACACCATCTGGCTCTCAAGGTACAAGTACAATGGCGCAGGATCGTACTTCGAGAATGGAAAGGAGTTTTTAAGTCAGAATGTGGAAAATAGTATATCAACATAGTTATTTGAAGTGAAACCTTTAAATCGTAAGCTATTACAAACGTAAGTACATGAGTGTAAATATAATAGACAATGGATACTCACAGGTAAACTAGCCTCCAGAGTTTTTGGAAGCACCCGTCTGGTATGGACTCTAAAGAATTGTTACTGAGGTCCCTGAAAAAGTTAGAAGTATTCTGAAAATACAACATAGTGGACAATGCAAAAAAAAAAAAAAAAAAAAGAAAAAAAAAGAAAAAAACAACAAAAAACAAAACAAAAAAAAAAAACCCCAGGAAAACGGACAGTCGTAATCCTTTACAAACTAGACATCTGTAAAATGCAAACACTTCTAAAAGCAGGCCTGTAAAACGTACACAAAGTCCACACGAGCAACAAGCAGATAAAGTCGGGTAATGTGATCACAATTTAATCTCTTGCGTATCTAGATTCCCTCCCTTGTCACCACTTCAAAGGTGTGAAGCCAAACGAACTGTAACCGAGGCTTCTGAATTATCCATGACGATCTAAGGTCACTAGGCAATGATTGGCCTGATGTTTGTTTTCATGACTACATCTGTCACTAGAACTTCATCTTCCACAGCTGTTGCCAAGACTCCAGTCATTCGGTAATTGATAGACAGGGTCATCGCACCTAAAGAATGCAGGACATGATTGTAAAATGTGTCCTGCACCAGGTAATGAAGGACAGAGGTCTCTTCCTTCTCTCTATATTCGAGAATAACCTATCTGGATCACGTGATTTTCACTGTTCACCGGTAAGAAATTACTACGAGTACACTTACAGGTAGGTCATTCTGTCCAGCCCCACAAAGGTGTCTGCCGTCAATTCTAGACGATTACCAGAAAAGTGGCTGAAAAGAAAAACAAAGAGGATAAATAAGAGACTGAAAAATCTTTTCATCTTATTTCTTTCTTGATAACATTTTATCACAAGAATTGGTTCTGAGCTGGTGTAGAACAGTTTGTTCTGTCTGCTGCGTGTGAATTCCAGTGTCAAAGACGTTAGCCGGCCTCGCTTTGGCCACTTTTCAGGACGAATTACAGCTGGACATAACAACGACTGTTTCACCTTTCTACTCACATCCCCTAAAACACTTTATCATCAATCAGTGGGGATTATACTGGTCACACATGATGTGTAGAGCTGGCCAAGCGAAGCCAACACTCTAACTAATTGTTCCCGGTAATGAAGGACTTTACAGTTTGATTGTCTGCCCGTTCGCTCGTCAGGGACCAAGAGAACTTACAACTTAGAGAAGGGCTCAGCTTTCCGCTGGATGTGTGGCAGGGTTGTCAGCTGTTTGTTCTCACAGTGGATATCCTCCCCCTCACAGATGCAAACCGGAGAATAATACGGACACTTGAAAGCTGAAAACAACAACAACAAAAATATTCCAGACGAAGGGTGAAAAGTATTTAACACTCCTTGAGACAAAGACACGAGTCGAGATCCTGCTGAAACAAATTTGATTATTTTATCACAAAATAGTCATCATTCCGCTCATTCAACTATTTGCTTATCATTTATTCGTCCACAGTTCTCCGGGTAGTTCATATCATATCTGTTTGTACACTCGTACAGCCTTTCTCGCAGGAAAGCATGTTTGGCCACAAACATTGTGTTGACAGGTCATCAGCAGTATTCAGAAGTAGTTCCCACCCAAAGGCAAAATTGCAAAATCCAGGAGAGGTGCTTTTCGCCTTAATTACAAAACATTGTCCTGAACTGTTTTTACACTGACTACTCCCACACGTGTACATCGTCTTCTGATGTGTTCTTTTATGTTTTCTAGTGGGAAGAGCAAGGGAGGCATCGAAAAAAATACTTATAGAGCAAAAATATTTGTTTTGCACTCGCCACCTCCGCTCACCCAGTGCTTGAGATGTCATTCTTCACAAAGTAAAAAAAAGATAGAAGAGCCGAGATGGAAAGACAAAGAGAGAAATGACAAATTTTCATTTACGAGGGCAACAGAATAACCCAGAATGACACTTTATTACATCTTGCCCTCGATCTTATAGAAAGGAAAAAGAAACATGATTACAAAACAAAGACATCAATCAAAGAAGACGCAGGTTTCTTTTTCCTATGTCACACTGACTTGCAAACCTTGAATGTGATTGAATATGGTTACAAGGTTCATCTTATTCTGAAAAGTACACAATTTCTTGATGGGCACGACACGGTCAGTCATTTTTAATGGGTTTTGTTTCTTGTTAAGCGTTGCTTTGTCGTTTAACACTCCTCAAAGCCAAGCATCTTTCCTGTCCTTCTGATTCATCCCAGAGCATCTGTGTCACTACATCACAACAACTGAGTGAAGCAACATTTTCGAGGACTGAACACCGATTAATGACCACGGAGATAAGACTCATGGCCTCGATTTTTCCCGTGTTGCCACGGGGCAGTGACTTTGCTTTACAACTATGACCCCTAATAAAGGGTCACCAGGAGGACTCACCACAGCCATGCTCATCCCACGCCGCCATCAAACAGTCCACGACTCCGTCACAGCGCTGACCGCTGTCCACACAGTAAGACCGCCGGCACTTGAACTGCCCCTCCTTGCATGAGTGGGTCGCTAGTGCAAAAAGGTCAGAGAAGACAAAGCTGACGCTGGTATGTCCAGCAGAAATGCGCATGCCTACAAAGCAAGCGGTACGGAACAATACAAAAATAAAATAAAAATAAATGTGTAATAAGGAAGATTATTAATAAATAGGCGATAAAGAGAAATATAATAATAAACATGAGGTACGGAACAGGTCCACGTATGCGCGATTCACTACAGAGAAGCCAGGCATCAGAGCTCCCCATGTCCAGCTTCCCTTCCATGACATCTTGAAGACCTTGTACTCAAAGAAGGGGCTCACTGCCCAGCTTCCCCTTGCTCCTCGCGACCGTTTAACTGGCCTCAGCTGACGTCACTGGACAGACAGAGACACATAAGGTGGAAGAACCTGGAGTCTGAGTCACTTACTGCAGTTGATGAGATGGGAGTTGTCTTTGCATCCTCGGTTCTTGGCCGCCTTTCCATCGTAGCAGACGACGTCTTGGTCAACGCACTGCCCACTGCTGCACCGGAACTGCGAGGCAGTGCATTGTGGGTACACTGAAATTGTAACAGAGTTTTAGAAGATTAAATTTGGGGTTTAACATGTCTGCAAGTTAGCATCAGGCAGCCTGCCAACACGGATCACTGTAGAAACTAGGAGTACAACAGAAAACTTGACTTCCAGTGGTTAGAGATAACAAGGAATTTCAAACAAACCCAAACAGAAACCATAGGGTACAGTAACCATAGTAACCATGTATAAGAGGAAATGAGGGAGGTGGTAATAATGATGCTTGCTACAAACCAAAGTGTTTGCCAAATCATGTGTGTGTGTTTTGACTGGATGACCTGTCATTTCTTTTTTGAGGACCTGTCTGTGCTCATATGGGTAAAATGTTTCTGTCAATGCCTGGTCACCTCCCTCTCTACGTGCGTGCGTGAGTGTGCATGAGAATTCACACTATTGGGTCATCTAAGATGGCCACTGATCTCTATCTCTCTCTTCATACACACTCTCTGGTCTGCAGCTCATTTCATCAGAGCCATCAGGACAGTCCCGCTCGAAGTCGCACCACTTGGTCTCCGACACGCACTGGCCGCCCCCGCACCTGCGCGTGTGTTCTGGACACGGCTCGTCGGCTGCAGCAGAAACAACAGACATCAACATCTGTCTCGGCATCCACATTTATCACATCATAGATATTTAAATCACAATGGTGTCTGAAAGACAAGGATATGAAAGTAAAGGTCGTCTGCCACCCAAGTAACGAACTGTAAGGTTTGCAGCTCCGTCTTGGAGGATTAGAATCTGGATCGGTCACTAACAGACTGACACGACTCCAAATTCGTCGACAAAAACAAAAACAAAAACAAAAACAAAAACACAAAAAAAGCGAGCTAGAAAAATGGTTGCAAAACAATTTTCCACAAATTAAGTTTTAACAGATACAATTAAAGGATACAAGAAGACGATTGTCAATTAGTCAACCTCATTATTGCAGTTTATTGCCACAATACGAGGCTAGAGTTCTTTGATCTGTGTTCAATCTGTAATTTTTTTTAATTGTCTGCTCTCCTTCCAGAAATAGAACTAATGATTAGATTATATTGCTCTCCAAATTCAAAGTCAAGTATTTTTTTAATTGAGTGCTCTACTTCCAAAAATAAAACTAATGTTTCACTTGATGCTAGAGTTCTATGTGCTTCAGCACAGTCTTGTTATTTAATCTGTATTCTACCTGTAGTTATTGTTAACACACTCTTATCTGGGGGATATGGTTAGGTTAGATCATACTTGTGGTCTTCAGCCAAGTGATTACAACACAGATGCTAGAGACTGGAGGTCAACAGTCAACGGTTCGATGCCCTTGTGGAGCAAACTGCTTCTGTTCATTGACCTATGACCCTATGTGTTGAACGGATATCTGACCCCGCAGAGGGTTAGAGAAAGGCAGCAAGGTAGTGGAGATGGGTAACACTAATAAAAGAACTGCCTTTCATTTAACATGAATATCTCTAACATTCTCCCAAACGACCGAAAAAGATTTATTTTTACTTTTACCTTTGTGTACAAAATAACACTAGAATATTTTCTGAGGTCAATGTTCTTTAGTCTAAACTTTCCCCATAGTAAAATCCATTTTTATTTTATTTTGAGACTTTTTATCTGTGTGCTGGCCTATGTGTTTGTGTGTGTTTGCGTGTGTGTGTGTGTGTGAGAGAGAGAAAACCCCATCATGACACCTACCACAGTCCACCTCGTCTGTCCTGTCGATGCAGTCTGGTTTCCCATCACACCTCGCGCTTTTATGAATGCACTGTTTGTTTGAGCACTGGAACTGATTTTCTTCACACGGTTTGAATGTTGAATCTATAGAAAGTTCATAAGCGCTCATTGTAAGTGTCACAAATGCATCCACCAATCCCATTTCCGGAATTTAATTAAATGACAAAGAAGGAAGTGTGTTCCCCAGAGGTGTATTAACGGGTTTGAGGCTAACCTTTAAACTTTGCTCTAACATTTGCAGGAAAATGGTTTTAGCCAATTGGCTAGAGTCAGGGGCGAGAAAGTACTGTTAGTAATTCTTTAAATATCGGCGTTCCCTACAAAGAAAAAAAACCCCACAAAGATGTCGGCAAAATTTCATTGGTAATTGAGATGAAGTCTTTTATTAAAATGCTTTTTGAATTGCTTGTATGCGAATGTAAACTACAATAGGATATATATATATACACCCATTACTGCTCCTTTGATGCATCCATTATCTAATTACCTGTGCATGGGAAAAGTGCTTGGGCTTATTTAATAGAGTGTTTACCACATTAAATTTTTACATGCTTGAATTATTAATAGGACATCACACAGAGTGACAGTCGATGACATCGGACATGTCCATCACCTGTCAATCACCTGGAAAAGCTCTCCCCATGCGCAATTGATGAATCATTACCATTTCAAACATTTTAGACGAAGGTTCACTTTGTCCTCTCACACGCAAATCCAGAGACCAAAACATGACAAACACGTGACCGAGGGAAAGACGAATGTTGAGGTGTCAATATCTAAACAAAGTCAGTTTTGACAGTTGGTGTCTGGGGAAGCACGCCCCTTACCACAATTCTCCTCGTCTTTGCCATCCAGACAGTCCATGTAGTGGTCACATTTGGTGGAGTCTGGAACACACTGACCGCTGTCGCACAGAATAGGGTTCGGACCGAATTCGGCCTCAGGAAGACCGTTGCAGTTGGTCCTGTTACCTGAAAAACAAGATCAGATGTCAACACTGTCGAGCAGCCATTTTACAGGTCAGATGTCAACACATTCACCCTTTTGCACTGAGCTCAATGCGCTTGTATAGAACTGCTGGAAGATCACACGGTATGCCAATGAAGGATAGAAAATTAAAAAAAAGGCTGAAAATAAAGATCGTCATTTACTGGAGGTGTTCAAGAAAGAGGTCGGTCTTAAGACAACTTCGAAAGTGGTCACAATGACAATCGACAGAGCCAAGACATTCTACCCACGGACCATAGAAGAAGAGAAAACCCTCACATAAGTCTCGTCGGATGCCAGGCACATACAGGGTTCGTATGAGCAGGACAGGGGTCACCGACTAGGCTGGTAAGGTCATCCCTACCCACCCCGCCCCTCACATTTTAAAGTATCGATGGCGGCAAGATCATGGACGCAACTGATGGCATAGTATGGACACTTTGTAGTCAAAGCGAATCCCAACTGTCTATCAGTTCTGCAGCTCACGGGAGAAGATTGGTGAGGTATGGCCGTGTTTGGGTGGATAGCTTCTCACCCCATCGCCATGGACGCAAGCCTTATTATCACCAAGATAAGCCCGTCCACAAACTGCAATGAAAGCTCTCGTTGACTGCCGTCGTTTCGTCCTGATGAATGCTTTGCTTCACTCGTCGTAACGAGGATCACTTGGGTGGCTTTAATTTAATACACAGCTGGAAATAAGGGGAAAAAGTAATTCTGTCGTCGATCTCCATAACCTACGCATAGATGCTTACAAAGTTTGCAAATGGGTTTTTATATTTGCATGATCAGACCCCGGGTCTCTGCTGTGGGTCCGAGAAACTTGAGAGACCATGTCTTATGAAGGTTATGTAAACACGGGGGTGGAGAGACAGCGAGACAGAGAGAGAGAGACAAAGAGAGAGAGGGAGAGAGAGAAACAGAGAGCTTGATTTTTATTCATGTCCTGTTGAAAGGAAGGATGAAAACGTAGCAACGAAAACAAACATGTCGCCAAGAGACCATCCAATTAAGAGATTACTGTTTCCCTCATTCGAAGAGAGCACAAGAAGGCGAGAGAAAGAGAGTGACAGGGAAGTGGGGAGAGGGGAGGAGGAGCGAGTGCAGCACATTGCCTGAAGGAACACTTCTTGTCATTGTACATAATTTTATATGGCCACGCCAACCGTTTGGCCTCCCGCGGTATTTATTTTGCAAACATCCTTCGCATTTCAAGCCATAGCTGTCCTCGTCCTCCTGGGACCACAAAAGGGCAAACTGCAACTTCAACTTCTCACGTGCTCTTGGCAGCAGAGAGCTCTTCCATGACACAAGAAGAAAGAAAGAATGAAGGAAAGAAGGAATGAATGAAACGAAACAAGATTACAGACGAAGAATAAGAAGAAAACACAGTTAAGCCCATGCTCTATCTGCCCTCAAGGAAAACGTTTGTAGAATGGGCAACAAGGGCATCGCATCCTGCGGTCAAGGCCGCTCTCTTATTCCTGAGTCTTTTTTTTTTTTTTCAATCCTTCGGAAGCTTATTTCCGGCCACATCTGCATTAACACGTGCATGGCGTTTGTCACATGCGTCCGTCTGAGAGCCTGTTGTGCGACCAGAATATTATCTGTGATATCATCAGTCAGCGGCAACAGCGCCCAGACAGCTGAGAAGCAATGCAATATCTATAATGTCGTAAACTGACGCAAGCGAACGGTTGAGCAGGGTAGAAAAGTGGACACGGGTGACGTCACACGGTCGCCGATGTTGTCGAGAAGCAGAAATGACAACATTCATAAAGCCTGGAATTTAAAGCAACTGATTCGAGAAATAAAGGAAAAGAAATAAAGAATAAACAGAAGAAAAGTGAGAAAGAACAAAAGAAAAGAACAAGAAAGAGAGAATGAACGAAAGAAAGAAAAAAAGACGGACAGAAAGAATGATATAAAAAAGGAACAAAAGAAAAAGGAAAGAAATAAAGAATAAACCAGCAACTAAAAGGCTATATCACGGCAACGGAGCCAGCCTTGTAAACAGATGCTACACGCAAAGAAAAAAAAGCGTGCCCGAGACGAGATTTGAACCCAAGGAAGCCAATCCTCGCTGTATTGGTGACAGGCGCTAAACGCTGAGCTTCCGTGCCGCCTGAGAAGACATGAGAACGAGACGGAAGGTGGGAGAAACTAAAGGAAAGAAGCTTTATTAAAAAACATGGGTGAAAAAAGAATCCAGGCTGACATAAAGAATGCTCACAATATTAGGTTGCAGATTATTGAGGATTTAGCTTTGAGGCAAGCAAGCACGTTGCCATCACTTTGGACTTTTTTTTGGAAAATTTAAAAAAGTTTTCTTCCTCTTGCAATAAGCTCCTCTGCTTCGATTACATTGGCTGAAACGTTGCCCGTGTAAACCATCTCGCCCCGGGCAATGAAACTCCGTCCTCGCTCCTCCAGACGTTGCCATTGGTCACGAGCCGCTGTCAAAGGTTAACGTGAGGACGTCAACTTACAGCACCAAGGAGTCTTGCTAGTCTGAACACTGAGGGATGGGCTTCAAATAGTTAAATGTGCAAAAAGGAGCTCGCTTGTCACACTAAAATTATTTGAGCTCCGCAAAATTTGATCATGGATAGAAACAAAAGTCTTATTTGGAGCTTTACCCAGCGGGGTAAAATTATACCAAACACGGGAGACTAAATCATCAAAAAAAAAAAAAAAAAAAAGTGCTGTCGACCTTAATTAACCCTTTCTTCCCTCTAGATTGATTTTAAAACAGACATAAGTTATATGCAATCTAAACTGATGAATATGCAATAATTGTAGATCACTTTAAAGATGGCATAAACCAAGTGATGTAATAGGACTATCAAACAATTTTTAATTAAATTCTCTCCTATTATGTTGACGCAGCTACACATTATTAAAAAAGAATCATGGAATCATGTAAGTTAGAGAACATGATACCTAAAATAAAATGATATTCAGAACCCTTGCCAGCTAATTTAAAATCCTCTGTCGCATTTTTTCTTCACGAAATATATCTTTTTGGGAAAAAAAGACTTTTTATTTTCTTTAAACGGTCTTCATTTGCCAAACCGAGTCCGTTTGTAGCTGTAGCTTGAGAGATTGTAGCACGACTGAATGTAAGTTTACAGTAAGAGGTTTGTCTTATCAAAGTTTGTAAGGTAAGAACCACAACCAGCCAAGCGAGCGCCATTTTTTTTTGGTCCTGCCAAAAAGTTGGCGTCAGCGAATGTTCGCGAACCCTCCGTGTTGCTGTGGCTATCAGCAGCAACTCTGCTCACCCACTTTCATGTCACAAAACATGTATTCCCGATGCCGGAGAGGCACGTGCAGGGGAGATAAAAAGACAGCAATGACATTCTAGAATGTCTCGGCGCCATTGGTTAGTCAGCGTCATGTGCAGCGTGACCTTTCACTCTTGGCCAGAACCAACGGTCTACATTACAGATGCAAATGCAAAAAGGCCTTTGATGAGAATGCAGCGAAGATAACTGCGTACCGTTATCTGGGGAGGGGGAGGGGTGGGACCGCAGGAAGGGCCATGCTCTTCAGAATGGGACAACATCAAGTTGGGGGAATTGATCTGACGAAAAAAGGAAGAAGAGAAGGAAAGGGAACAGGACTTGGAGAACAGTATACAGACACAAGAAAAAAGCAAACATTTCTCTTCTTCCTCCTCAAAATGTTATTTTTGTGTTTGATGTTGTTATTGTTGTTGTTGTTGCTCTTCTTTTTATTTTTTCTTCTTCAGTGAGGATTGACAGTCCAAGGTTCATATCTCGATTCCGGAGTGCAATTTCTTCTCAGCATGTGGCATCTGTTTACAGGGATGGCTGATCGTCAGTGCTTTAGTTGCTGACAGAGTAAAACAAATTCCTCCTTCGTCTTTCTCCTCCTCACACAAACAGTCTAACCTGTTGTAATGTAGAAAGTTCTCTCCAAGAGTAAAGTTAAAAAAACTGAGAAAAACTTCACAGAAAGCAGCACTTAGTTGCTGAAGAAATGTGTAGCTTCAGTCCATTCAGAATGTTTAAAAGCAGATTATCTGTCAGAGAATAATGCACTCCAGAACTTGAAGGTGTCGACCAATTAGCAACAGCTTTTTCCCATCCTTCCAGCAAGCCGTCCACTGCAACATCATCTGCCACGATCTGTTAATGAACAATGGTGTGCGAGAGAAGTAGTGAAAGAGCCTGCCAATCACCTGCTTTTGTCCAAAAATATAAAAAAAGAAACCGAAAAATGAGGCCGAAATGGAAGCGAGGCTGATGAAAGGGTAGATGACACTCATCTATTGATGTAGGAGCAGTCTACAGAGCGAAAACTAAAAGGTAGGAATAACTCTCACCATCTACAGTAACATTGTTATTCTCTTTTCTTTTCTCGATTCTTTGTTTATTTTCTGCTTGATATGTTTTTTTCATTGTTTCATTCAATCCGTAATTAAATCATTCTATTTACCTACTAGGTGTAACGCTATATTTCGATGTTGTTTTTAATTAATTTTGTGTAAAGCATAATGAATCTGCTCTGAAGTGTGAGAAAAGCGCTATATAAACATCATCATTATTGCTACTACTACTACTACTGCGGCTGCTGTTGCTATGGTAACAAGCCACTTCTGCTGCTATTTTAGCACTGCTTTTCCTTCTCAAGATTTCTACTTCTGCTGCTTTACAACTGTAGTACTACTGTCTCCCCTGCTGTAGTACATCTACTACTGTTGTTGTCTCCCCTGCTGTAGTACATCTACTACTGTCACTGTCTCCCCTGCTGTAGTACATCTACTACTGTCACTGTCTCCCCTGCTGTAGTACATCTACTACTGTTGTTGTCTCCCCTGCTGTAGTACATCTACTACTGTCGCTGTCTCTCCAACACAATTTCCCATTGACGTCAAACAGTTTAACCGTCACTTTCCATCACGCCAACCCAAACGACAAGCAGGGAAATGTGGTCATTGAGAGGCAAATGATGTTTCGCCGTGTTTGTTAACCTCACTACTGCAGTCACCTGAAACATTTCCCAGGTCTTCAGTATGCAAATGTCGTTTGCATGTTGTCACACCGCCATCGTCATACAGACCCTCGCCTCCTGTCAGAAGCAAAGGTTTCATCGCAGGGCATCGAGAACTGTTCACTTCCCAAACTTTTATAATATGCATCATTGGTTATTTATTTTTGGATACAGTTCGTTTGCTGTTTTAAGGCAATATAAGCCCATGAAGGAAATAAATTTCAATATCATCTGACTTTTATTAACAGCATATTAGTGAAAATATGGACATGCTCGCCAGGTTCACCTTTTAAATATAAATGCTGCTTGTTAAATTTATAATCATTTTATATTGAGGCTTACTCATAAATCAGAGTCTAGAGAGTTTCATAAGCTCAGAGGCTTTCAGAAAGAATCATAAAGGATAGAATAAAACAATAAATCAAAAGTGAGATATTCAGAAATAACGGTTAAACTATCATTAAAAAGTTACAGTTGGTTGCAAAGATAACTTCGCTTGACTCCTATCTTGCTTTTGTCTCATTTAGTCTGAGATTTTTGATAACAGAAAAAAGACCAGGAAACCGAAGAGGAGCAAATCTTCCAGTTTTATCGCACCCTGGGCCAGCTTGGGTCCGCGAGAGTCTTAATTTGAGCAGACACGTGCGTTTTTTTCCCGCCAATCATTGCGCAGCGTTTCTAGCGCGCCCTCTGGCACGTGACACCGGCCGTGCACTGCAAATGAAATCAGAGTTTTTGCCCTTAGCAAGATACAGCAACAAGTGCTGTCACGGGCAAGATGCGGGCCATCGATTTCACGTGCTCACACTCACTCGCGAACGCTCGTGCGCACGAATACGCATATTCGAAGCATTGTGCTCTTTATCCCCTCCATGAACTGTTGAAACATCACGATATATATATATATATCCTTTAATTAAATACACATATATGCCAACATATTTCTCCACAAATAGCTGGACATCCTCATTGGCAATGCACGTGGCATCCCCATTCACAAGTTCTGATAATAGTCAACTAACATTATTAGACCATAGACAAGTTTTCTGAAAAAAAAATTTCATATACACTGTTCTCAAGTCTATCTAATAAGTAGAGTGGATAGGGTCTTGTATATCAGTTCTAAACCTGGACTAAGTCAAGAACAGTCTCAGAGACAGATGAACTGACTGGAAAACATATGTTGACCATGTTTACCTTAAAATTACCATTGGCCAAAAAATTCTTTGCAGACATTGGCATTAAAATGTGCAAAATCCTATATTCCCTTTGAACTAATAAACACTACAGTTGTGTAAACTGCAACATTATTTTTCTCTCCCCCATACCTCCTGTCCTCAGTTTCATCAGAAATATGATTGGCTTTCACCAACTCTCTCATCTGCGACCAAGCGATGGGATGAGAGTTGGACGCGAAGACCAAAGATGATGGTGCCACTCGCCGCACCGGACACATCGGGTGCAGAATCAATTGCCTAAACTGCTTTCCACCCGGCAGAACCCAGCCCCTTGCTGGTAATCAAGTTACAATTTTCATGGGCTCAGTGCCTGGGCTTGAAGTTTGGTTGCGTTTTGCCAAAAAAAGTTGTAAATAAATAAAAATGAAAAAATGAAGCTGGTCTTGCAAAACCTGAGAGATGGGAGGCTGAAGCAGCCAGGCAAACTACCACTGGCATGTCAGAAATAACCTTTTCTCTACTCAATATTTCAGCGGCTGTGGTGAGTTGATGGTGGCGATGATGGGTGGGAGTGGGGTGGGGAGCAGTAAAGCTTTTGCTTCTCGAGGTATTTCTTGGACATCGCAGGTCCGTGCTGGAAGGTTTGTGGAGACCGGGACAAAAATAATGTGTAGAAAAGTGCAATGGCTCGAGGGTCAGCACCATTCATGGCGAAGCTATAGCCATAAAATACACATTTATTGTGTTCGTTCAGCGGAAAGGAGGAAACGAACATGAAGGAAACTTCTCTCTCTCTGTATATTGATATATAATAAAAAGAAGAAAATCTTTAGCTGCAACCACAGACGACAGGTAACTTGTATTTTATGAGTTATTGAATTAAACACGCAATGTTATCGATTCAAACAACAACAACAACAACAACAACAACAACAACAACAACAACAACAACAACAACAACAACAGCAACAACAACAACAGCAACAACAACAACAGCAGCAGCAGCAACAGCAGCAACAGTAACAGTAACAGTAACAGCAACAACAACAAACAACACATTGTAATCTTCGATTCACAAAAGTGAAAGCCTCGTTCGTTTGTCGTTTGGTTCTAATAAGATCCAATATCAACAACTCGATTAATCAACTAAACTAACTAATGTTACAGGCATATGAGAAAATATTTGGCAGAAAGTGATAGACTGGCAAACACTGATGACAGAACAGATCAGAACTCAGTTGCACAATGTATTTAGAATTATAAACACTTAGGTTTTCAGTGAAAACAATAAAAGGCTTAAAAGTAGTGTGACAAAGGCACTTCCAAATTTGCTTTTAAAAAAGGCAGTTTTAAAATTTAGACATGCGCAACGAAGTCCAGAACAACAGATGCGAAGAAATAAAATACCTCATAATGGAACGAAGCAAACAATGAGAGGACAAGAAAAAAAACATTTAAAAGTGAAAGAAAGAAATGAGAGAGAAAGATCGAACTGAAAGAAAATACGAGAAGGATGAAGATAGAAAATCAAGGAAAATGTGAGGAGGAAAAGAAATATAAAAAAGCAAAAGGAAAGCAAGAGTGCGAGAAAAATAGAGAGAGAGGAAAAGGGAGATACAAAATGAAGAAAACAGATTATAGGGAAGAGAGAAAGCGAGCGAAAAACAGAAGAGTTAAAAATACAAAAATAGGTAGGGATCTAGGACAGAGGGAACAACAAAAGAGAGAGGGGGACAAATAAAATAAAGAAAAAATTGGAGAGAGAGAGAGAGAAAGAGAAAATTTTAAAAGTGCAAATGTATCAAAGAATGAAGGGACAAAGCCGGCAGAGGAGAGAGAGAGAGAATGATAAAAGCAAATATTAGAGCAAGAAAAGTGCACAGGACATGGAAGGAAGGATAGACTACTGTGAGGAGAGTGGGCCGAGAGCAACTACCGCTATGCCGGTCGATGAAGACGATAATGTTAAAACGTAATTACGACGTTAAACACCGTCTTATTCCTCCCCCGTCGTGCAGACGACCACGGCGACCAGTCCCGGCAATCACTCGGCAACAAGGATGGCGACACGGCCTGACACTCAGGCTTCTGTCATTGCCGCCCATAGTTTAGTCCCCTACCAACCCATCAAAAAATACAGGACAGGGACCACCGCTGCAATCAAACCTTCCAGTCTTCTTTACGGCGGTCTTGATTTATTCATTTCCCCTTTCACTCACTCTCAAACAGATCAACGCACATTTATTTATCGTTTTGTGTTTTTCATCTGTTTCACTGTTTGTCTCTATTTTTCCAGATTTGTTTCTCTATCGACCACCCTTCATTGTATCCGGAAGGATGGTCTTCATTGTGTCGTGCCACGTGCCACAAGCTTGCAGACTACAATGTTGCCAGAAGTTCTTTTGTAGCCCACCAGGGTTCCACCTTGCGATTCGAACATATTTCTTGGTATTTTGGAGAAGACTTGGAGCAGCTGCGTGAAAAAGAAACTAAATGGTTATCATAAAAGAATAGACTAAGAAGAAGTCCTTACCGCTCCACCAGACAGGTGTGAGTGGCCAACCCTGTCAACCGCTGAGTCCATTAAGGACCCTCCCTCCAACCACAAACTCCTGCTGCCCAACATAGCTGGACTTCAGTTGATACAAGTCAAGGGATAAACGAATGAATGTAAATAAACTGATTTTCAATTTTCCAGGCTGGCTGCTTGTCTACCCCTGTTTTGCTGTTTGTTTTCCCATTCAATTGTTTGACGGTTTGTTTGTCTCTAATTTCCGTCACTTGTTTCGCTCGCTGCTTGTCTTTAATTGTTGTTATTCTCAAACTGCGGGCTTCATCGTCCAACGTTGCTGCATACATCACGTGACCATGACGACATTTTAAAATTCTCGCGAGACATTCAACTACAAGTACGAGTGGTGTCCCTTGCGTGTAACACGTGTGGCGCCTCCTAGTGGGCTACCCAACATGGTCGCACAGGTTGCAAATATACATTGACCACTGTTTGAACACTCGTCCGATATCATTCTGAACTGCGAAGGTTCCAGAACTCGACCATCACCGGGATCAAGTCTTCTCCCACAGAAGCGGTGACACACATCGACCTCCTCATTTCCTGTTCAGCCGCCACTGACATCTGTCTCCCTCTGGCTTCCAGGGATTGTAAACGAAGATGATTCCTCTGTCAATGAAGGGATGTGGGAATTTCGTCAACACCTAATTGTGAACTTGTAATGAGTGAGTCTTCCACAGCAAGACCGTCGCGTCCCAGAAGAATGTTTGAAAACTTACAGGATGTCACGCTTTACAGTCACGTGATGTGGCGACAATTTTTGTTTTTTTAATTTTAAAAAGTTTCTGCTAACGTTGTTACTTTGGTTGTTGATACGATAAAAGTCACAGGTTGTCAGTCACGTGACTTACCTGTCTGGCAGAAGTGCTCGTCCATCCCGTTCTGCGTGTTCTTGCAGTCGTTGTGTCCGTCGCAAACGAGATCCGGTGCTAGACACCGGTGTGTGGTGCGACACAAGTAACCTTCGCCCAGCTTGCAGCCGTAGTTACCTGGACGACAGCACGAAATAAAGGGAGGCAATGGCGTGGGCTGCTGTATGGGAAGATGATCACGTGACACAAGAGTTTTGAAACCCTGCACGTTAGTCAGACAGGCATTCAGGCAGACACTAGTTCAGAAACCCCAGCAGACATAAACAGACACAACATGAGAGTAACGATCGCATACACACTGACGTGGTTAAAGGAGGAGGGACGGGGATGTAGAAAGAAAGAAAAGAAGGGAAGAAAAAAAGAGAAACAAAGAACGAAAGAAAGATGAACATATGGACAGACAGAGTAAACACACTCAGATAGAGGAAACGATAAGCAAGGGAAGAAACTACGGAGAGAAATTAAGAAAGGAAGGAAGAGATAACCAAGGGGTGAATCTGCAGAAACCTCAAGACAGCAGGATACAGCGAAACACCGATTGTGATGAAAATGTTCACCTGCTGGACCCAGGACACAAATGTCCATAAAGTATCTAAATACAAACGAACACAAACAAACAAACAAACAAAAAAACAACCCCCCCCCCAAAAAAAAAGCAAACAAACACGCACACACACAAACACAATCAAACAAATAAACAAACACAAAAACAAACAAATAAACACACACAAGCACACAAACAAACATACAAACAAGAAAAAAAAAAAACCCAAAAAAACACACAAGCAAACACACACAGAACAGCACCGCTTCTAACGATATGGGTGCCTCGAGGAAAGGACGAGCTTGGCGATGAGTGACGACTACTTACGACAGCCGTTCTCGTCCTCACAGGTGTTGAGGCAGTCGCACACTCCGTCACACACGGCGTTGCGGCTGATACAACGGGAACTGTTACACCGGAACTCGTCACTCCGACACACTCGACCTGCAAACAGTAGCTTTGTAACCTTCACCTTGCATACCTGATGCCTTGTTCTATCCACCTGTTAGCGGGTCTGTTCGTTTAGCTGAGCTAGAAAAACCTAGTCTACTTTCCACTTCGGCCTATCAAAAGTATCCGCGTAATTCACTAGAGATGGAAGACAACAAAGTGCAATGACGATAGCACAACTATTATTTTACGATCAAATATTGTTTAATCAGCTTAAAAATCAAATATATTTTATGTTTTTGTACGAGACTACAGTGAAATACAAGGTGCCCAGCGGGGAAAACGGACGAATTACTGCCCATCATTAAACCTCATTCAGTTCTGCTGTCCTTGTTTAGCTTCACACAAAGAAAATTTATTGTCTGCTGACCTTTGAAAGAACGCTTGACCCACCTTGACAGAACTTTTAAATGACCAGCAGACAAAAACTATGCCAGACTTGGTGAAATGTTAGTTCCTAGTTGTCCTGGTAACAACGGTCTTTAGTATGTGGAACTGATCTTCACATGGGAAGGACCTTCTTAACCCGGACACAAACTGTTAAATATTTTATTTCTTTTTATGTACATCCACATGAAGGTACTAGTCTTACACAGCACCCGTCATTTATTTGTCATTTTAGTAATTAATGCTCACTAGAAAAACTTTAGTATAAAGTTTTGATCATCCAGTGAAAATATTTAGCGTTGACTTTTATGACATCAAGAATAAACAGTTTTAATTTATTTATTCCGTGAATACATCAAATAATTTTAGAGTAGGTTTTTCTAGTCGGGATGGTGAGTGCGTGCGTGTGTGTATACAATTTTGAAGCAGCTCACAGTGGAACTCGTCAGCATGTGTGAAAACGCAGTCCTCCCACCCGTCACACACCAGCGACTGCAGGATGTACAGGCCAGTGGGACACTTGAAGTTCCGCTCTGGAAAAGGACAAGGTCCAGGTCTCAACATGACAAAACAAATGCCTGAAAAATGTTTACAATACAACAGAGAATTTACAATTGAATTTTTACAATCGAAAAGCTGCAGGTTGCTGGGTTCGGGTCTTGTGTGGAGCGAATGATCCTTTCTGCCACCCACAATGCTCATCTTTTCATCTTGTGCGCCAAGAACGGTTTACAATTATTTTCCCTGATATGCGCACTGTTCATAATGTGCTGATAACCTCGACAGTCCCGGTCTCGGTGGATGGTTATGACTGCTGACCTGTTGCTGCCACCAATTATACGGTTATAATGAAGTAATTAACAGCTGAACAGGCTGACCAATGAAAACCTTCAGAACGATGGAAAAAATGTGATCCAATCATGAGAGTAAATATTGAATCCCAAATAACAATAAGAAACACCAAACGAGATATGAGCTACAGCTGGCAGACATAAAAATGAACACACACACGGATATGCAAGCAGATACAAAGACACGCATACGCAAGCGCATGTATGTAGATATATCCACACGCGTGCGCGCTCGCATCCAAACATATTTTCTCTTTCTCCGCCTACAGACCTCTCTTCCTCATTCACATGAAGGCAAGTCTGCTGGAATTACAACTTGGAGCAGAATGCCAAGTCAGACACAATTATTGTTGCACCTGAACGTAGCCCCCCTCATAAGTCTCAGATAACTGAAAAATCCCACACGGCGCACGTGGGGGCACAGAGTGGGGCACAGAGTGGGGCAGAGAGTGGGCACAGAGGGGGGCACAGAGGGGGGCACAGAGGGGGGCACAGAGTGGGACACAGAGGGTGGCAAAGAATGGGGCACAGAGTGGGGCACAAAAGAAGAAGCAGGGTGCACGAGAGGGGAGAACTCGGGACCGCCGAGGTATTAGACTCTTTTTAGTCCTCCATTTGTGGAAGTCGTAAACTCGGATTGTCTCGGTCTCTGCCTCGAATATCTGTGAAGACCTGTCGGCCGTGTTTGCTTTAAGGACCCGAGTTCCGTTCTACTAGACTCTGGGAATTCTGGGAATAATTTCTCCTGTTACTAACGGGCTGTGGGTGGCGATCCCCTTGCTGCTGCATGAGATAGAGGAGGGTCAGTAGCTGAGTCTACCAGTAGAGATAGAGGAGGGTTAGTAGTTGAATCTGCCAGTATCCACACTTGGTGAACCTCGGCGTAGTATGGCGGCGGTGTGTGGATTATAATTTATAACCAACCTACTGTCTCTGCTACACATTGGCGAGGACACGTTATATACAGTTCAAAATAATTTGATATATACAGTTCTAAATAAGAAAGGAAGAAGGACCGTGTTACCACGCGAGAGTACAAAGAGTTAAATAGAACTTTCTCGAGTCCTGGCTGATCAGTGTATTCACTAAGGGAGGACACAGGAAATTTATGTGTTGGCGAGTGTGTGGAGATGATCATTGTGCTTGTAAGACGTGTAACAGAGTGAATGAAGCTATAACCTCGTGTAATAGGATAAACACAGGGTACAGCGTTTTTATGTTATTACCTATAGACGGATAAATGTGAGTCTTTTTTCAGGTATTTTTGTATCATTACTTAAAGATGTCTGAATGAAATTCGTGATTATGCATAGCCTATGTGATGCGAATTTGTGTTAACGGGCATTCCAGATCATGTGTGTGTTGTAAAAAGTTCTCCAAGACAGGCAAGGGTTCCATTGAAGAGGTGTGATTCCCGAAACATTTTCAAACGACGGTCATTCATAACTTTCTCGAAATCTCGATGTGTATCGCACATTTCATTCGAATAACTCAATCATCGATGCATATTGCAGCCTTACAATAATCAGAAAGCTACCGGAAGCTCATTTGTAAACGTATGTCCCACTCAACGGAGCTTTACCGTGTAAGTGGTTTCATCAACCTCTGTGGATCGAGTCTGTCTCGTTCATCAATGCCTGGTTCCAACATGGCAGCTCACACGTGGTTCGGCAGCCGCCATCTTGTCTAGTCCTCTCGCTTATAAAATTGCTGCTGATTATGTCTGGGGACCGGCATCCTGACCGGCCGAAGATAACCTGACATGTCTCCAGTTTCTTTCGTCCATTAGCTCGCGCTCTCTCTGTAGCATGCTTCCTACATTGTCTGCTGCTACTCTGTCCTCCATCCCCATCCCCATCCTCTCTCTCTCTTGTTGGCTCATTATTTCTCCTGCTGTCTCTAGCTGTCAATCTTTCTCCAGTTGCTTTGCCAGACATTTTAACAAATCATTTCTGCTCCTACATATTCAATGCTTCGTTGTTTTGACAAGCTCGGAGGAAAAGCACGGGTGGAACAATTGAAGGAAACGAAGTTCATCACCAGAAACTTCCCAGTGTTGATTCATGCCATGGTGGTGTTCTTCAAGTTGTCCATCTTAACGGCTGACAGATTCTTTAGTGGAACGTTATGTTTAATGCATTCACGGCTTACCTTTAATAACAAAGATACATCACCTCAGGACATTCGCTGTTTGAATCCATCACAAACTTATGAAAGTTGTTAAAGTATTTAGTGTTCTTCTGGAGCCAAGCCAGGAAGCTTATCTTGTTAAAAAAAATGTTCTGGGATTTTGTTTTTGGACGAAGCAATAAATTTAAGAACATGATGCAAAGCTGTGGGGTGGGGGAGAGAGAGAGAGAGACCCAGACATCTCCCAAAATATTCCTTTTCATGATTATGTGAGTTGTCAGCAAGGGGTTATGAAGAAGCGAAGGACTGAGAGATGAGTTCTGTCCCCGGGGGTCGCTTCCCTGCAGGTCACAATGACAGAGATGTAAACTTCAGTTATTTTATAATCAACCGTTCCAGAGTTAGGACCTTCATCCGATGGGTCACCGGGGATTTACTATCAGAAAATAATTTACATTCGTATGAAAATAACTTCGGGAGAAGGAGTGGAAGGCAGACGACAGTCCCATGCAAAAGCTCGCATGTTACTGGAATTTAAAAAATATTTTTAACTGAACTTGGAAAGGAATCGGATTTCTGGTAGGCTGTCTGTCTGACACGTCTGCTGCTTTTCTTATTTTTACATCCTAGTGTTTAAAAATTTATTTTCAGTCAAATTGATTAACACTTTCATCGTCTCTCTCATAGTCGAGGCCTCGATGCACTTAATTTATAAGTTGATTAAATGACTGACTTATCGATAGATATGTCAGCTGATAAACGATGGATCGGCTGATTAATATTGATCTGCACGGTCGTTCCTTCTAGTGGAGAACGCCAGTATTCATATTTGAGTAATAACATCGTTAGATGTGACATCAAAGCCGATGCTTCCGCAGCAAAGTCAAACATCAGAGTCGCTGCAGCACAGGTAGAACGACGTAGTCACGGCAGACGTTGTAGTCGTCACCCACGTGACACGTAGTGTGACAGTTGTGCATCAGCTACTGTCAACTACCTGCTTCCCTGGATTTTCTGAACTGGGCTTTGACATGGAAGAGAGAATGAAGGAAGATGTCAAAGCAATAGATGATAAGATAAGACGAGGCCTAGTCGAGGAGAGATAACATTAAATGTCATGCAAGTCCAGAATCTGAAAAAAACTTGTCATGCATGTGTGCAAATGTTGTTGGACTTAAGGTTATTCATGACAGAATGTGATCAGTGTCAGTTTGTGTTTGTGGCTCGGAGCTAGCATCGCCAACGTAGTGTGAACAATGATAACCTCGGTTATCACTGCGGCAGGTCCGTTACAGGGTCGCCATGACTACAGTTAAGACGCATGATGTGGAAGAACTGATAGCTGATACCAGTCAATGTAGTGCGTAGGGATGGTGGTGATGAGGGGGAGGATGAATTCCAAACATCCGGGAACTACGATCCTGAGACCCTCCGCCCACGACACTTCTGTGTTACCGCTGACCAGCGCCTGCGTCAGCAGCACGTGACTCAAACTGCTGGAGGGGACGGGCAGGGAGGGCACAGAGATGATGATGATGCTTTTGGTGAAATCAGTTTTTACAGATGCACGAATCACTGGAAGGAAAATTTTATCTACCCACTTTGTGGACATGCTAAGAAGACAAAATCTTTTTTTCTGTCTGTCTGTCTGCCTACCCGTCTCTCACTAGCCTCAGGACAGAATTCATCGATCGTAAATATTTTAGAAACCCAAGTCTCTTCCGATTTTTCCACTACTTCTGTCGGAACATACGGGCAAGCAGCGTGTAGAAAATCATGTTCTTTTATGAGTTTGAAGCCACAGAGGAGAGTAGTCTTAGAAATGGAAATACTCTTTTATCCTGTGGTTGCAGTTGTACAGATTTATAGATCTTCCCTGTACGCCTTGTCAGGCCTATGGTACAAATCCATCCGTCCATCCATCCATTCATCCACCCATCCATCCATCAACCACCTGCTTTGAACGCTTTGTTACTTCTGACTAGTTTACTGACTAGGGATGATGGCGCCCATGTGTTTGAGGATTATGATGGAGAGTAAATCGGGGGTAGGGAAGAGGGAGACGTTTGAACATTTACACACATACACACTGGCATCATTCTCTGGTTTTGTTTTGTGTCCAATGCTCGCCATACACTTCGTGTGAGAATCTGTGGTCAATGCTCGTGATGTGCAAGTTCTCGCTCTCTTTGAGACTCACATAACGCGCATGCAATAATGCATGGACACACGCACGGACACGCTCGCTTCCTCATGCACAGGCACATACAAACATACAAACATACAAACATACAAACATACAAACATACACTCATTTACAGCATGGGGTATGAACTACGACACTCGCCAGCATCTCAGATTTTCTATACAGACACCTGCTACCAATTACTGATGACAAGCGTGCACCTCACTAATATAAGCTCAAACTACAATATATAACTGGCCTTACAGTCTACACCGATAATATCTTTACACTATTCATAGCTACCTTTGGCAGTGCATGGACAAATAGCTAGGACCTCAAAGTGTAAAGTGACAATAAGAAGGTCGCAGTCTATCTTGACCAGAACCTTCGATGTTTGTACTCACCGCAGCTTTCTGGGAGCTCGTCACTGTGGTCCTTGCAGTCTGGCTGACCGTCACAGATGTAGTTCATGGACACACACTCAGAGTTGTTGCACCGGAACTCGGTCTGAGCGCACTCTCTTGGCTCTACACAGAAAAACTACTGACTGAGTTTGTAGACACAGACAGTTGTAAACAAAGTATTCTGGATTTCTTCAACGCACTAACATGTTGATAAAACTTCCAGTGAAAAAAAACCACACACACAAATAAATAAACAAACACAAACAAAGAAACAAACACACTCACAAACAAATAAAGAAACACAAACAAAGAAACAAACACACTCACAAACAAATAAAGAAACAAACAAAGAAACAAACACACAAACAAATAAAGAAACACAAACAAAGAAACAAACACACTCACAAACAAATAAAGAAACAAACAAAGAAACAAACACACTCACAAACAAATAAAGAAACACAAACAAAGAAACAAACACACTCACAAACAAATAAAGAAACACAAACAAAGAAACAAACACACACACAAACAAATAAACAAACACAAACAAAGGAACAAACACAAACAAACAAACATAGACACAAACTAACAAACAAACAAACACACATATATGCATCCATGGGATTGAGACAAGGAGAATTTTTATACACACCGCACTGTGCTTCATCAGAATTATCGCCGCAGTCGTCGACGTAATCGCACATGAGATCTCGAGGAACGCAGAAATGGTTGGTACATTTGACGTGTGTCAAGGGGCAAAGGTAGGTTTCTGTTTAAAATAAAATGTGATTCGTTTCCAGTAATCAGCACAGACTCAGTTCTTCTTCGCACTTAATCACGCTCTCTAGGAATAAACCTCTTAATTAGGGAGACAACACTCAGCAAGGGTTTATTTAGGGAGCTTTTAATTGTCAAAAAGCTTTTTGTCAGAAACTTGTGCAGGACGAAAATATTTCAGTCGTGGTGATAGGAATCTTTACCCAAAGAAACTTCAGACATGATCAGGCCATGACTCTCTCCCTAACAAGGAACTCAGAATTTCAAGTGTCTGGGAACTATCGCAATTTGCAGGCACCATTGAGAGAGTAGACTAAAAATATATGTCCTCCACTTTAATAATGTTCATTTTTGTGTGTCTGATGAAGTACTTTTATAGTGCGACCTTTCATTTCATTGAATGTTTGCACCTGGTTTCTTACGACCTTTGATCTAAACGAAATGTTTCATTCAGTTATTTACAGCTAGACAAGAAAGCTATCAAATTCTACAAAAAGAGGCAAATATAAACTCTGATGTTTGATGAGCTGATGATAAAAAAATAAAAATGCATTTTGTACATTTTAAAGTTTGAAGTTCTGTAAGTTCAAAGTATATGGCTAACGGAATGAGAAAATGAGAGAGAGAGAAAAAAAAAGAGAAAGACAAACAGTAAAGGGTATTCTCTTACCTTTCAACACAACGTGAAATTGTTTTTAGTTTTACAGAACATATCTCTGAAGATAGCGAGATTTTTCAATCTTGGAATCCTGGATACAAAAACTCCATTTTTTAAATGACACTTACCGCAGTTCCTTTCATCACTTCCATCTTGGCAATCGTCAGTCAAGTCACATCGCTTGATGACGTCGATGCAGTGAGAGCGATTGCACTGAAACTCGTTGGGCAGGCAGCCTGGTGGGTGAAGGTAAATAAAATATAAATACTAGAAAGGAAGTAAGGATACAAGATGGCGAAATATTAAAAAACGTATTTGATTGGTTGTAAGAAAATAATGACATTCTAACATTACGAAAAACACACGTGCGAACTATCTTCTTCGTTTTTTCCCCCCCTCTCTCACTCCCACACAACCATTCAAGCATATGCGCGCACAGAGAGAGAGAGAGAAAGGAGAAAAAGTGATCCGATGATCTACTAATTCTTTTTTATGGTTGTAATTGTATCCTTAAACTAATCAACATATCTGAAACTTTAAAGACGAAACATGGGCAATAATAATAAAAAACAAACAAACAAACAAACAAACAAACAAACAAAAAAGCAGTCTCAAACACCTGCACACCTGCATTAAATTTGTCCTTAGAGACGCCGTCGTCAGTACCACGGAGGAGGGCGGAGTGATAGTTTGAGTTTTTACATATTATCTATACTTAGATATCTATATCACATTTCACTGAGCTTGCGCTTCTGTGTTTCATTCTATTTTTAATTTCTGTTAGTTCTGTAGGTCAGTCTGCATCTGTCCTAAAGATAAGTCAAAAATAAAGGTTTGAGTCATTTCCTGAAGACAAAGAGAAGGTGGAGAGGAGGCGGATAGAGTAGCCACGCAGTTGACATGTACTTTCTTTTGATTTTCTGGATCAGAGAGAGAGAACGTTGGAGAGATATTGAGAGAGGAAGAGAGAGAAAATGGGGATTTGCCCCACGCCTTCAGGGAAAACAGCTTCATAGTCACCCCTCTATTTTGAGGGAAGTTGTTTTATGGTTGTCGCTCATGAAACTTTGTTTTATCTTTTCTTACTCTTCATCAACTTTAGTACATATGAACTGTCGCAGAGAGAAAGATGAGACGATACCTTAAAAAAACCTGTTATAAATCTTCTCTACACTTGAATCACTCCGTGATATTTTCAGCCTTTCCCCGAGAACGCCTCTGCCGATGATTGAAAATACAATATTTTTTTCTTCACGCCTGATTCGTAAACGCTCACCTGCAGCTTTTTCTGGAATGTAATTCTCTTCTGGAGCACGGAACTTAAAATTAAAATCCATTTTTACTATTGAATGATTGAAATCTTCCGTAAACGAAACAGGAAACGCTTTCAGATTATTTATAGTGTGAGGACGGAGGTGATCATCATGGCGATGGCGGATCTCACGCCTCAGATCCTGGACTGGCCAATGTACTGTGCGGCATGGCAATGAAAAGCCAGGTGGCTTACGAAGTATTATAAGCTAATATAAGTCAGAAACAGCATTCACCTGCTAGCAAGATATAACAGAACATATGGTAGGGTTAGTTTGTTACAAAAATGTGATTTTAGCACTCGTGAATTGATATTACGAGTGTTGACACAGGTTATCCAACATAAGCACTTTGAGCTAATTAGGCATTACCCAACCAATTAACATATTTTTGGGATGTAGAAAGGGTAAAAGAAACTGTTTCCAATCCCCAGGCAAAACTTGCGATGTGTGAGGTGAAGTATAAAACAGATTTCACTGAAACGGAGACTGATGTCACGTGGTTAATCAAACCCAGTCATTTGAAAGCAATTTTTCGCTCGGGTTTGCCTTTAAATTTATCCGCGATGGCATCGACTCCACCTCGTTACCCCTACCTGCAAATTTCCTACCTCCCCATCACCCCTCCAATATCTGTCCCGACATGCCTTGCGCCGTTGCCAGATGAGCGGCAGATGTTGCCAGTGTTGTTGTGGGCAAGTGCTTCCACCGGTGGCTAGCCTCACACAGGGGTGGATGGGGTTGTGTGGAAAGGGGTGGAAGGGTGATGTACATGTGAGGAATTTGGGGGAATGTCAGGGAATCTGTTGTTGTCTGACTTCCGGTAGACCGTGCTGTGGAGTTGTAGTTTACTGTCGTCCATCTTGCCTGCATGTACAGCTTTGTTCTCAGGAAGGTTTCGGGAGATGTCTTCGATAGAAGTGAACTGTTTGTATATTTTAATCATTCAGAGATCCTTACATTATTTAAGTTCTCAGTTTTCAGCTAGAAATAACCTCGACTCGAATGAATCTCATCTCTCATCACCGCCACCCCGCAAAGCTAAGGTTTGTTATTTTCATAATCGATTTCCTTTACCTCGATGAATCTGACTTTTTAAAAATCATGTTGATGAAATATTTACAGGGAGGATTATTTTTCTTGTTTCCTCTTCTTTCTTTCCCCTTTTAATTGTATCTATTTCTCGTTAACCGATTAAACGCACTCGGGTATCTGGCTTGTGAAGCGCCCGTCAGACCCTGGTGCAGCTGCTCGCCCACATCACTCACGTGGCTGGCTGCAGCTTCAAGGGATGCACATTAAAGGGTCGTAACATCCAGATTTCAGACAGCCACTGGGAGGCTTTCAAGCAAAGGGAGGAGGTAGAACTGGGTTTTGTGGGAAGAGAAGGGAGAGAGACATGGGGGTGGCTAGATGGATGGATAGAAAAATGGACAAATATACTCACAAACAGATTGATAGATACACACATCCACACACCAATCAATAGATACATAATAAGTAGTTTAGTAGTTTATTCCTTGTTACTCCTTGAGGAGTGTAGGACGCACGGAATAAGTACATCAACATAAAATTACATATATAGATACTGATATATATATATATTCATAAATGTGTACATATACAGACAGGTAGATATATGGATAGATAAATGAATGAAAGATAAAAGGGAGATAAAAGATAAATATTAAAGACAGAAAGAGAGAGAGAGAAAATTCTTGTATATCCACGTGTTAGCAAGAAGTAGAGTTGTGACAGAAGAAAAAGATGAGAAAGTGATGACCTTCCATTCGGGGCATGCAGGGTTCGGGGTGTCACTAGTGCCGCGGACACGCATCCGGACCTCGTGAAAGGATTCATTAGTTTATTAAGTCTGACACAGGAGAAGGGGTCACCCACACAGAATCATCGGCCTTACGCTACTTCTCATGCGAGGAGACTCGTGGGCGATCGGTTCCTGTCCTCGCCATTAGTCGTTTGAAGTAGGCGGCGTGGCTGTCGTGGCTGTCGTGGCTTCTTTTCAATTTACGTAATGCGTCTTAAATCATACTCAGGTGTTGAAAATGTCTAAATACGGGAGGAAAAGGGGGAAATGGAACACAAACACCAAAGTGACACGATCTGAAGCATAGTGGGTGAGCATGATTAAATTTATAACTGAAAGCATAAACACATACATGCACGCATGAGCTCGTGCTCTCTCTCTCTCTCTCACACACACACATCCATACACACGCACGCGCACATACAGACACACAGACACAAGCACACGCATCCACACACATGGACACAGATTTTTAAAGGTATATAAAGGCTGTGACGGTGATAAGGCTGTGGTGTGGTGTGTGACGTCAGCGAGGGACAGGAAGTGTCGGTCGTTGTAAGGATTTGAACTCAAGAGATCGGTGGTGTGTCCTTAGTTGGATTAGTGATAAATGTTAGTAATAACAATCAAGATGGCTATGAGCAATGTCCAACCATATCATTTCATCAGCTCACACTGGGATCCAGTGACGTCATTGGAGGAAGAGACTTCATTGAGGCAAACGAAAGAGTCTCGTGTAATTTTTTTTAATTAAACACTACATCCTATAAAACATTCAACTTTCTGCACGTGAACAGACACGAAAATAGACGAGATTCAAACTGATCCTACTCTTTACGAAATTCTAGTTTTATTTTGCCTTTACAATCCTTTTAAATCATTTTATATGAGGATGGGATTTTGTTTGCTTAGGTTTCAACTGCACGTTTGCAATAAATATTTTGGAAGTCTGTTTTTCATTTGTTTTCCTTTTGCGTTCTCCTCTATCCCTAGAAATATTGGGTTCAAAAGACTGCTATTGATGAACTATCTGATACAAGTCTCCATCTAAGTAAAATTCTCACTTTTTCACACGACTGTCTCCATTTTTGTAAAAAAAAAAATGTAACCACTATACAACTTTAAAATAGTCTAACACACCACTTTCTTTGGTGAGGTCTTCAGTATGCTCTGTTCTAGTCTGATAAGACTCGTCATCGTCTGACCTTTTCAAACTCCTTTTGCGCCTGACTAACGTACGTCAGTTTGGACTCACGTGATGAATGTGACGCACTTCCGCCCAGACACACCACACAGACTGTTTGACTCTAGTCCTGCTACAACTGGTCAGTGGCGTAGGAAGAGCCTCGGTTTTGCGGGGGTGGGGTCAGGGTTGAAGTGGCGATGGGGTCAAACCATTCTGACAGTGAACGACGTTCATATTCTAGTCATCATGATCTCGTCACTTACCGCACTGCTCCACGCTCTCGTCGCGACCGTTGAGGCACTCAGAGACCCCGTTGCACAGAAACTTGGGGTCAATGCACTCCTGCATGCTCTCATCACACTTGAAGCTCCAGTTCTCTGCGCAGAGAGATTTCGTTGCGTCCTCGTCCTCAACCACCTCGCCATTTGTAAATGTCCCGTCAGCCCCTGGTACGAAAAGAGAAATCCTGGTGTTACAAAACCCAGTGAACGGAAATGACACGAAAAACGCTCGAGGGGTCGTGCGAGCGAGGGACACTGCGACGGAAAGTTGATAGAAATGTTGAGAGAGAGAGAGAAAGATGGTAGTATTGTGCAGAAAGTGATGTACAGGAAGAAATGACAAGTATGATGTTTATCCTTTAGTTTGGGAAGGTGAAAACTATTGTGTTGTTAGAGAATTCTGTGTTCATCCATGCCACAATATTGTGAGCGCGTTGAGTGTTGTTCAAAACAACAGTTTTCATGTTACAAACATCAAGAAATGCAACATCAGATAATAGGAATGCCTATGTGTCAAAACAGCACAACAAACAAACAAAAACAAACAAAAAAGCAAACAAGCAAGCAAACAAACAAACAAACAAACAACCCCAAGAGATTTGTGTCGGTTCAGTGAATAAAATGGTAGATTATATTCTCAGTTAATATCTATCAAATCCAACAATGGTCGATGGGGCTGCCATTAAGACACCATCTTATTTTGAAATATCTACAACATTAAATTAAAAACCAAACAAAAAATATAAAGCGAAACAACAAGCGAATAAAAAAAACAATAATAACATTAAGAAAGAACAGAAAGACTTAACAAAATGAAGGTATCGCCTCGCAGTCTCTTTCCATAATCTATTAATATACATCAATAATATATAATAGATAGTCCATCATGAGGTTGTGAGTCACATTCAGAGTTGTTCCTGTCAGAGATGATAATGAAACACTCTTCTGACCCTTCATGTTTGTCTTAATTCCAGAATAAAACAATGGATTAACACTCCGACAAAGAAGATGGAATGAATCTGGAATGAGCGAGGGAGAAATTGGACCAAAGAACAAAAAAAGAAGAGATTGAATGTTTTTTATTTTATGCAAGAAAGGAAATTAAAACACAGAGGGAATGAGAGAACGAAATAAAAAAAAAAGAAAGAAAAAACGCAGAAGATAAGAAGGAAGCATATTTTTAAATAATGTACTAAATATTAGGAGACAGGATATTTCATAATGTATTAAATATCAGCGAAGAAAAAGAGATTCAAGGTAAGAGAAGGGTTTGTATTGTCAAATCCAGCTGTCAAACAAACCTTTTCACGCCTGGCCTCTTATCAACAAACCACACAACAGCTTGACATCAGGTCAAAGGAAAAGATGGTTGGAAACAATGCAGCAGAAATGGCTTAAAACCCCAGGGATGGAGAGAGAGAGAAAGAAAAAAAAAAACACCAACCAGAAGCAAAAGGAAAAAAAGAAAGAGTGTCTAGAAATCTGCTTTAAAAACTGGATTTAAACTCCACTGCCTTATCTCAAGATGATTCCTAAGCCGGGGACAGGCTTTCATTGGGATTACACACTTTCTCAGCTGTTGCCGGCTGTCTGGGAGGCATGTCCTGTCAACAACTTCCACCGAGTGCAGCTTGTTGAGGTTTGTTGAGGTTTGAGGCGGGGAGGCAAGCACACCACCGCACACATCAAGGCAATTGAATGCGAGACTCATTCTTCTGCACTCCATCCTTCCTCAAGCTCCAGAATGTTCCCGTCCGCACTCATCCACCCCTATCATTCGCCGGGTAGATATTTTTATCTTTTGGAAGAGGGGAGGAGGCTGAGCTCTTTATTGTGATGACAAGAGTTATGGGGGGAGGGTAGGGGAGGTGGAAGGATAGAGAGTACAGTACCCGGGATATCAAGGGCCTCATCTCTGTGATCTATCGTCACAACCCTGACTTGATTTCTCGCTGTCCGTCTACTCGGTGTTTTATTTTGTGATCTGTGATATAAGAGGCACGTGGGGTGTCGGGTATAAAGTTGTATATCAGGAGGCTGACACTGGAGTTGGTTTAAAAAAAAATTAGTATTATTTTTGGTGGTTTTAGTGGGGAATATATCGGTCGGAAAGACAAGACCAAAGACCGTACATCTTTGACAAACGCTGGTAGGTGATGCTAAGGGTTGGATGGAGAAGATATGGTTAAAAAGGAAAAATAATATTTAAAGGAGAATATAAACAAAAAAGTGGAGGAAAAAGAAAATGAGAAAAAGAGATGAAAAAGGAAAGAAGAGAATAATGATGATGATGATGATGATGATTGTTATTATTAACTAGTACAAACAAAAAAAGTGTGTCAATTTATAATAAGTACTTACTGTAGTTAAGTAGTTATTGCTTGCCAAAATAATGCAAAGATAATTTTCTTTATGCGGCAAAGCAAATATTAAATAATCAAAAAACAAAGATCGATAGACAGATAGATAGAGATGTTGGTCTTTGATATTTTTTACACCCAGCCAGCAACTAAAGCTATATCATGGAAGAGCAGCCGGCCCTGTAAACACGCTACATGCAGAGAAAGAACAGCGTGCCCGAGACGAGAGCTGAACCCAGGACAGTCAACGTTCACTGTATTGGTGACAGGCATCAACCTTTGCGCCACCGGGCCGCCCTGAGAGAGAGAGAGGGGGGGGGAGAGAAAGAGAGAGAGAAAGAGTGTGAGTCACGTCACAACCACCAACGACAGCGGCAGACATGTGTCGATGGTGTCGTGAGCGGATCTGTTGATCGAGTACAAGATCAAAAGCCTAGCGGATGAGGCAGCTGCTCAGGACAGTTTGCTGAGCTCGACTAGTCCTCTCATGGTTTCTGTGGCTTCCTCCAGTTTCCCTGGCAGCACTCACAGACTGCAGCAGCTCCACTCTCACCCTCCCACTCCCAACTCTCACAGAACTCAACAATTCAAAAGGTGCAGTCAGTATCTTGGCCAACAACTTGCATGGGATTTGAGAGCCAACATTTAGCCAACATTTAGCCAATGTGGCCAACAGGAGAGGTACAGGAGAAAGCTATGATATCTAGGAGTAGGTGCGACTCTAGACTGAGACAAGGAGACATGGTGAGAGAGAGAGATGGGGAGGGGAAAAATTCGCCTTCATCGAATTTATTGTTTCTGTTGATGCTCTTCTAGTTTTTGTTCGAGGACTGAATCCGGTCTGATAACTTTCTTGCCTAGGGTACATCTATATGAGAAACTTCTTGTTCTTAAAACTGAGCATTTTCTATTAAAGTAGCATCGAAACAAACATTCAGCTCACAAGGAGATTGGACTATCGTCTTAGGATATCAACCCATGTTACCTCCAATCGGACACATTTCCTATTCGAGATTTCGGCATCAAGCGCGTTAGAAGAGGGGAGAGAGGGCAAAGGTTTTTTTTTTCTTTTAATACCGCGGTTCCAGAAAAAAGATGTTGATGCATCTACGCAACTTGATTTACTGGGAAAAAAACATACGTGTGGGATCATCAGGTTACACATTTCATTTTTATAGTTCGTGCGGAGCGCACTTGGCGAGGGTTCTTCTTGACTGCAGGTCAAGATTTACATCTTTGGTGTGTGCGTGCGTGAGTGTGTGTGTGCGTGCGTGAGTGTGTGTGTGTGTGCGTGCGTGTGTGGGTGAGGGAGAGAGAGAGAGATCGTACGCCGTATACTCGCTCACACACACACATGCGCGTGCGCATGACTCATGAATTTTCCTTTGCTGCTGGGAAATGGTGGGTAAACTCAACCCTCCACACAAGAGTATGAAAGATGCTGCATCCAACTTTGCAAACCCTTTTCCTCTCTTTACCTAGTACTCCTGACCTTTACAAATATTCATCCTACTCTTTAAAGGCCTTCTTGTCACCTCGGAGTTGCTTTTACTTTATTGAGTGTGAGCCCGTTACGCCGAGACAGGGAAACAAAATTTAGGAGTCCGAAAATTGTGCGCCTCGGTCCGGTGACGTCACAAGGGTGAGACGATGCCCCTGCAGCGAATGCCGTGCAATCTGTCACAGAACTACGGACAACAAGGATGCTGATGATGAGTGGACGGGTGGTCAATTATATCGTCTCATTTGAAGTCGTCCATTCCATTGGGAAGATTGCCATCACGACTTCCGTTGGAAACAGCGACGCAGAATGCAGTTTCTCTCCCTCAACCCCTCGACACTCTGCAGACGAATGAGACGTGAACAAAAATACGAATGCGAAGACATCGCAGAGAATTCCGCTTTGTGGAAACGAATAAAGAACACACACCTTAAGCGCCCTTCGTCCCCAGAAGCATTCCTGCAATAGGCAGACTATTTATGGACCATTTATTTCCCAGGATTGACTGTTCCTTTGGAGAAAAGGGGAGACAATTCAACGGCTATCGCCGAGAAAAGCAGGAGTTGTTTATTTGCTGGCGATGGTGGTGTGTCAGCAGCAGAGGTCGTCTGAAACTGCCTTCCTGTGACCTCGTCGTGTTTTATTTTCCTTTATTTTTCAGCATTTTATTTTATGTGATGGTCAACATTGGTAATGACGATGACCAGGATGACTATTTTCATGTCCGCTCTATAAAGTGTTAAAGATGTTTTGGGTATGAGTGCGTGAGTGTTTGCTTGCTTGTTATGTGTTACAGAAGAACCAGTAGATGTAGACTAACAAAATGACAAACTGAAGAATTGATCAAGAATTAATTGACGATAATGCAACACACAAAGGACACAAATACCACAAAAAAAGGACACAAATACCAGTCAAAAAAAAAAAAAAATCAACCATTCCACGGCCATGTGATCGACACAACAACGCCGCCGGAAGTAGAGCATCAATTTACAGAATGACACCACAATAAACAACAAACCAAGACATTGAAGTGACACACGACAAGTGACCGTAGCAAGAAAAAAAAAAAAATAATAAACATAAAACAACAAACCCTTCTTCCCCCTCCCCCAGCTCCTCTCCCCTTCCTCCCACAGCAGCACAAAGCTGTGACGCGTTAACCGCCAGGAAGCTGGCCGAGCGCTAGCACGCGCTGACGCGCGAAGCCAACTTGTAATCACGTCAGCTCGCCTGACGTCCTCCTCATCAGCACCACTCGGCCGTGAAGCTCGGCCATCCATGCACTTTCCGTGCGCAGTATGGCGCTGGTGGGCGGGAGCCGGGGCCGTGGAGGAGCGGGCAAATGCTCCTGTTGCCACTCTGGCAGCGAAAACAACAGAGATGTTTATGAACAACAACCATGGCTGGTCCTCAGCCAAGCCGCCTGACGGCCACAGTCATTAACAGAAGCAAACTACGGGGTTTGAGTTAACAGTCCTTTCCTCTTTTCATTATTTGGGCATGCGATACGGTTACTGGGGGATGGGGATGGTGGGGTTAAAATAACTATAAACATTTAATTTGTTTTTATCTTATATAGTTTTGTTTGCAAATTATGTGATGACAAGATAAAAGATCTTTAAGAGCAGTTGGATTGTATAATACTACCAGCCTTGAAAGAATACATAGCATAGAGTTGTTTTTGTCATCCTCATTAGGGTTAATGATCTTTATGAAAGCTTTTTTTGTCCTGGATGAGTAATATAATGCCGATGTTTGTGAAAAAGAAGGACAGAAGAGTCACGTGATGACAAAGTAGAAGGAGTAAAACATGGAGTAGATACAGCGCCTTGCATCCGCAGGATCAACAAAATGGTGGACACACAACAAACTGTATGCTACATCTCTTTGAGTGGTACTATGGTCATATATATATATCTAAGCCGCTTTATGTTTGTTTGTTTGTTCGTTTGTTTATTTGTGTGACCATATATACCTCAGAATTACTGAATACTCAGAAATATGTATTTCTGAACACTGTCTAAAGCTCCCACAGTCTACTTCGTCATTTATTGAAGACGTTCATAAGGCTACTTACACCCAAACTAAACTCTCGCGTCTTCTCGCGTCTTCTCGCGTCTTCTCGCGTCTTCTCGCGGGAACCTCCTCTTCACAGAAAATCAGTTCGGAACCTCGGCGTTTCTCGTTTTAAATTGACTCGTTATGTTCCCCATTCCTTTTCTTCTCCCCCTCATGTCTTGGAGGCAGGAGCGCTAGCTTTACTTTTTAAACCAGTTTTTCAGCTGTCAGTAACATTTTCCATCTCATGGCCGGTGCCCCAGATATTAGTTTGCTATTCTCAGCTCGAAAGTATTGAGCTAAGGTTAGACTGTATCTCACTTCATGCAACCTTTTTTTTTCTTCTTGCTCATTAGAAAACTATCTGAAGTAACTGTTGTATGAATAAATATTTTTATGTGGTAAATTTCTCGCCATGTAACCTTCCAAGTGACATGACAAGAGTATGAGCTGGATAGGTTATTTAAAAAAAAATTGTTCCCACTATTGCTTTATGACCTCCTTGCTTTATATATATATATTTACCTCCTTAAAGATATTATCGCCTCAACCCTTTGTTAATGAAAATGTGCCTATCATTGGTGTCCATCTCATTGTGTAAAGGATATTTCACTGTAATTCAGTGGGGGTTAATTTTGCTTAATAAGAGTTTGATGCAAATATTATGCATAGAGCGATGTTGTTAGAATGCGATACATGCGAGACAATAATTTCAGGTCACACAGACATAATTTCTAACAAACAAAATCAAAACACACCTGACTCCTCTCTTTGATGTTCATGAGAAATTTGGAGGCTAACCCCTTTTTGTAATCAATCATTATCCGACCTCTGATGACTGTAGAGCGGCTCCCACCCTGAGAAGGATGCCGTGGCTACCCGACCCCATCTACCCCCTTAGTGTTGCCTCCCGACTGCCAGCAAAATGTGTTTGTCACTGACACTGAGGCGCGCATTTCATCGATCTTCTTTATATTACAGTTTGTTTTTTCTACCGAAAGTGAAAAAAGATAATAATTTATTGATGAACGCTATCTCACTAGTCCCAGACGAGATTCGGGTAGAAAATGTGCATTTATTTACGCATGAAGTCCGAAAAACAAACACCTTGACAGGTAGCTAGTTGCTTCCAGAGCAAAAGGCACTTCTTGAGCATTTCAGGTAAGTAAACATAGACAAAAGAACCCCTGGCTCATTCCAAAAGAAACTATTAAGATTTGTGGAAACTACTAGGAGAGCAGGTACTGCTGAATACATGGCCAGTAGACTAACTGTACAGAAGAAACAACAACTTTAAGACTAGAAATAAAATTTCTCCCCAAACCCGCGAAATTCTCTGAATGAGTGTGGTTGAGGATTGTGTATTTCTTTCATCGCTGAAGCACGGACTCGTGTCGACAATTCTGTTTTGACAATTCTCTCATCTTGTCTGTACTGCGACAAGAGCGCCGGAAGCGATTGCCTAAAAAGCGGTTATAAAGGTGATACCTGGTGGCAGTGATGGAGTGAATCCATTTTCAAAATTGAGCGGTTGGCGTCCCAAGCGGCTGAGCAGCTGCTCACACTCTTACGTCACTCACAGGGAAGACAACTCGCATTCCTTTACTTCCGGAAACAAATAGAGTTAAATGCAAAGTATTTTTTTTTCCTGAGTTCAAATGTTTGCGATTGGTGTAAGAGAAATTTGTGTATTCTTTATAAACTGGGGGTTTGTTTCTAGTTCATATCTAGTCCCGACAGGTTGTCCCGTGGGTACCACACGTTAGTCCAGACAGCTTGGACAGGCAAAGGGGGAGTTGTAGGATGTGTTATGGGTTTGGGATACTTGTTCATCACACACACATGTCTGAGACTCACAACTGCTTTGCTCGTACTAATAATTTGAAGTTAAAATAGACAAAAAAAAATCTTTGTGCGTGTAGCAAATTTCCGATGGACCCCAACGTCCCCATTTGTCAAGACAACCAGAAATCCTCACACTGCCACCTAATGCAGACCGAGGCAAAGATGTGTGGAATAAAACAAGAAGTTTTTTTTTCCAGCAGGAGCAAAATGCCGAAAAAGGGTGAAAAACCTACAGCCACCAATCAGATGGGCTCAGATGGTCCATCGTAAAGCACGAGCACAGAAGCTGTGGCCGGTCGGCGCTGGCCTGGAGTGAACGTGGCAGACATGACTGCTGTTCACTTAACGCCTGACTTTTCCTGCGGCATAAAAACCTTCTCACCCTCCTCGGGCCACATCAGGTCTGGCTGCGGCTGTCTTAATGCGCGCTTCTTCCTGCCTGTAAAAACCACGGCATCGACCTGCAGAGCTGTTTTACAATCATCACAAGATTTCTGGACATCTGAGAATCCTCCACCACCAGTTCTTCTTTTTTTTTTCTTGTTTTTTTTTTTACTCTCTAACTCACCCTCCCGAGAACTTTCCTACATATAAGGAAACTTCGAACTTTTAGAAGCAAATCGCCTGTCCTACTCTCATCACAAGCTCTAATTTTACTCTATTCCGCATGTACCGTTGGATTATTTGCTCTTAGCTGACGACACAAACGGGAGGTGAGGTATGACTGGGGAGGGAGGGTGAAGAGTGAGGGAGGAGGATGAAGAGTGAGGAAGGAGGATGAAGAGTGAGGGAGGAAGTAGGGGCCAGCTCTGTGTGTCGAAGTCATCTGCACTGTCTCTCACCGAAGAGGTGATCGTGGACTGCTTTCAGCGGCAATCGTATCGCCGGAGGGAATAAGTTATTAATAAATGGCTGACGACTAATGGAGTTGTCCGCCGGCCTGCAAGTCCAAACAATCGCCTCGGATTTGTGGCGCGGGGTGGGAGTCCGGGGTGGAACAGTGGATGGGTGGAGAGGGGGAGGGGGAGTAGAAAAATGGACGGGATGTCTGTCCAGCAAACAGGAAGCTGGGGTCTCGGGGCGGCAATGTTTGCCCATGTACTTGCGCGCTCTCACTGTGGCTGGGGGCAGATCGATCATCCAAAGGGTTAACCCGTCCAAACTGACCTTGACACGCTGAGGTGACAATGGAGACTTATGGGACGAAATTACTGCTCGACAGGGAGGGTCCGCCATGCGCATGACAAGTGTGGCTTTGATAAAGGAAGGCTAGTCCGCAGTGTTATTTTTATTTATTTTTTTAAACCTGAGTGTAGGTAAAGGTTATTTACTTGGGCGGAATGTGGAAATAGATTGTGATAAATATTTAACAAAAAATAATTTATGGCAAAAATTTCAAGTAATACAAGATAACAGTGAGACGAATTCAAAAGCGTGTGCAAGTGTGTTTGAGAGAGAGAGAGAGAGAGAAAGTGCGAGAGTTTGGGGATGGAGGAGTAAGGTGGCCAGACCGAGAAGTGTAGAATTATTGGTCTTTGTACATTTCTTATTTCTCACCCAGTCTCCAGACAGCCTTGTCTTGATTGAAAGTCTCGCGAGACCTCGTCCTTCTGTCCAAGCACGAGATTCGGCGAGACTCTTGTGTCTCATTCCTCTGGACCCGAGCAACCCAGGCTCGGGTTGAGTAACTTTTCTCTAGAAGTTTTTTTCTCTCTGTCCACCAACACTTGAGAGTTCGCAAGATGGAGAGAAAAAAAATTATTTGCAGAAACGCATTTTGTCATGTCCCCTGCCACGCCGTGTTTGAAAATATTTAACTGTGCAACCGAAGAGAAATTCCATGGATCAAAAGCTTAAACGACTGGTGGGATGTATTTTTTCCAGAATGTTTGGGCAAAGCTCAGTGCAATATCTGGGCAGATACAAGCTGTTATGTTTTGGAGATAGACGCCTACAGGCATTGGCGTGTACAGAGAGAGGTCAGCATCTTGAGGTCTGCACACAGATATCCTACAGCAACATGTCCTCCTTCCCAATGTAAACTCTTCCAGGTTCCATTCCGACATCTGGGATGTTGACCTTTTTCTTTACCTGGAGTCTGTAGGCGTGTGTCTTGAGAACAGAAGACAGAGAGAGGGAGAGAGAGAGAACGTGTGTGGTCTCCGTTAAACAATCCATTATATAATGGGTTTTCCACTTTTCTATGGCAGAATGTGTAAAAACTGCACTCATCCTCTCGGGATATTTTTTTTTTAGGTTTAGCTTGCTATATTTCTGCTTTCCCTCTTCCCACCTCCTATAAAAGCTGTCAGAAATGCATTACGAAAAGAGAGGGAGAGATATGCTTTTCAATATCTCACGGACAAATACTGGGCTGACATTCAGGTTGGATTAATGTCCCCTGCCCAATATGTTGGCTAGAGTGGGGAAAAAGGAGAGAAAAGGATGAAATGGAACTGCGACAGAAATTTTAAAAAAAGCACACACACACACAATAGTACTCACAGAAACACACAATAGGAAACAAACAAATAGAGCAAAAAAATAGGAAGAATAGAAAACAGTTAAAAATATGATAGAAAGAAAAGAAGAAAGAATATCTAGATAAAATAAAGCCTTGGCATCTTTAAAGGACAAAATTCTAATCGCTGGAACAACATAGCGATAGGCATAGAAATACAGACAAGAGGTAGTTAGAATCACAGCTAAACAACATTTTTTTTTGTCAATTTAATTAAACTAACCGCATGAAATGCAGTCCAGCACCAGCCACTCAGCAGTACATTTTTGTTTTGCCAGGTACTGCCTTCCATCTCCAATATCGGCGACATGGAAGCGTAAATCATTTAAATTGCTCTTTGATGGGCGATTCGACTGAAGCCCTGATTTCTCCCTCGCTCCCGCCACCCGCCAGCACAACCAGCACCAGCACTACCTCCTCCTCCTGCTCCTGCTCCCCCTGCTCCTCCTCCTCAAATCGAAAGTAGAGCTCGCAGCCCAACCCAGGGTTCGACATTCTAGACCGACAGCATTTGGATGCCGATTCAGGGATGATGCCTTTTGGGAATTGCACTCTCCTTGCCAAGGGGTAGACGGGATGGCGCCAGGAGGGTTAATTGTGCCGGCCATTGTTCCAGCCAAGCATCGAATGAGTCTTTGGGGTGCGTGGGGCTACCGGAGAGATAGGGGTGCTGCGACATAACTTTACTGAATGTTTGATAACTACAGGAAGCTGTAGATGTCAAGCATGCGATGCTTCAAACGGATGTGGAGGAAGGAAAACAAATGAAAACGAGACAAAGAAATGCAGGAAGGAATGAGGGATGGAACAGAAGAAGAGATCCAACATGGAGCAGAGAGGATAAAAACAGGGACACTTGAAGAGCAATGGATACAGTTTTTAAATGTCGCCAGGGGTGTTGCCCATGGGGGTAGACCAGTAGCTTTACGTGTACCTGAGATAGAGGATATTTTTTTCGATCATTGCCAGGTGTAATTTTTCATGTTCCTTCATACACTACTTCAAGTCACGTGTATACGTGATTTTGCTCTTGACATTTCGAACGAACCGATGAAAAACATGGCGGCTTTGAAACCACGGGATCGTTCAGTTGAGAAGGCGTGGACCGGGTGGACCGGGTGATTTTGTGGGAAAATACAGGAAATCCAAAGCATGGTCCATTGCGCATGCGCAAGTAAAGAAGTGAAACTTTATACGAGGGTCAGAAAGTGCACGCAGAAATCCATCTCTGGTATTAAAGTGTCAAACATAAACTATTCCGACCTTTAAATCCGTGGCATTAAACCCACCCACTGAGGTAACCGCACACTATATAGAAGGATTATGATATGAAAGGATACATTATCCACAAATACTCTGTCCGCTGGAAGTCCCACCACCAACTCTGGTCAAGTGTACTCCCTCCCACTGGATTCCCATTCTCCTCCCCACATCCTATTCCATGCCAACGTGAGTCTCATTCTTAGGTTCGTGTTTCAGTTTCGTAAACGTGTAAAGGCCTTTCTTACACAGACGAATGTTTGACCAAGTTTGGAAAAGCTTTTATGTAAAGACTGTGTACAAAACATTCGCCAAACTTGAGAAGCGATTTGTACGAATTTATTCTGTTAACAACTCCATTAAAGCTTAGGTTAAATAAAGATGTTCAGACACTGTATTTCTCTCTCTCCTTCTTGTGATCGCAAGTGTGTGAGTGAGAGAGAGAGAGACAGAAAGACACAGGATGGTGTTTTACGCCCTCAGCATCCATTTGAAGAAAATGTCTGACAATGACTTAGAAATTCGTCTAATAGAAGTTTGGAGAAATCCGAAGAAATCCTTGAAAAAATAAATAAAAACCGCGCATAACATGTCGACTACTTGAAGCTTTTGCCAGTAAAACATAAAAATAAAATGACCCTCACGTGTTTTGGTGCTTGGTTGTATTTCAACTCTCTTGATCAAGAAGCTTCTTTTGAGTTACCACACGGCATGAACCCATCCCTCAAAGACTGCGTGGCTGCTCACGTGCCGTGAACTCACATGTCAAACGCACGTGCAGCGAGCCACGCACGAGCCGCCAAGTCTTCCTTCTCTCTCTCTTACTCACGTGCAACGTACTTCACGTGCAGTCGCCTCTACCAACACCGCCACTTCAAGAAAAAGACTTCATCAAAAGTTTGAACTCCACCTGAGGTACGTGTAAGCATATAAAACGACGACGACGACGACGGCGACGATGATGATAAAGAAGACAAAAACCATCAAGGAAAGAAAGCAGGAAATATAAACAGAATCAGAGTGGGTGCATCCCACCACCAGTGAGAGAAAACAAGAAACTGCAATTCACAATTTTAAAAAAGTCATCACAAACTATTAATTCTTTTCTTTTGGCACAAGCAGGAAACGAAAGAGAAGATAAGACTGATGACTATATAAACGAGGGAGAACTCATTGCTGTAAGGAGTTGTTAACTCGTTCAAGACACGAAGTCTCTTCAAAAAAACCGATTGCAGAAAAAAATGTTTCCTCAAAGTAAGCTTTATCAACTCAATCAAAATTCTTTCACCAGTAGTGTGAACTGATCACCGCCACAGACCCGTCACGATATTTCCTGAGAACGAGATCGTCAGCAGGTGATAAGCAGCACCTTGCGCCCCCTAGTGGCGTGGAAATCCGTGCAGGGTGGGCAAAGGTGGTGGTGGTGGGGAAGACATGTCAGGCTCCGCTATTTTCACCTGACGAGATAAGAAAATAAATAGACAGAGCTTACCTGACCCGGAGAAGGTGTAGGAAAATAAACACATACCTGGCAGGTGGAGGCAACGAACTGGCTAATCGTCGCTATGGGATTTAATCACGTGGGCTGGGGCTCAGCCATTAGGTAGAGTGCTCGCATCCCAGTCCTGCTCCAGACTTACTTTTAGGCCAAAAACAATTTTAAGGAACGAGGATTAGATGGCATGGATAACATGGAGGAAGAGTTGTGTCGGAACGTTTGAATTTACTTATTTTAGTATAGCATCAAGTGTGTGTGTGTGTTTGTGTGTGTGTGTGGGGCTATGTTTGACATGTCTATTTGCTTGTTCTTTTGCAGACGTCTGTCCACCCACCATTTCTTCATTCTCATTCTGCATTTATCTCTATCTGGCGCATTCATCTGCGACCTCGTTTCTCATGCGCCCTCTGACAATCATGACTGCTTGAATTTTTCACCTGTTGCCAGACCGAACCTATCAGCGCCTAAGTCTCGGGCGATATCAGGGGCTGGCGAGATGTTAGTAGTCGTCGTCATCCTCCCTGTGTTATTGCAGACGTCCTGGGTTATCTCCCCCTGTCTCCCCGCCAGACGCCTAATTACTTCAGAAACTGACCAAATGCTGAGAGAGTGCAGAAAGTTCGAGAGTTAGGAAACAGCCAGACACATGGTTAGAGAAGAACCACCCAACGAAATGCAGATGCGGTGAAACAATGTTCCTTCAGCTGTTGAAGTATACATCGCTGACGTCACAGCATTGTCAAAGTCTAACACTCGTCTCAGTCCATACACACAGGTCCCCGAAGGACATACTCTATATAAT
>SRHC01000856.1:370012-471415 GCA_004794325.1 Pomacea maculata
AATAAAAAAATAAAAATAATAATATTCCATCCTTCAAATTTCTCTTTACTGAATTATTCTTTAAAGCACGAACGAGCGATGTCTTCACTATCATACATTCGACATCATGATGATGGAGGAGATAGAGGATCGAAAGGAGGAAGCCAGACATGCGCACAAACGGAGCCAGCTCATGAAGAAGGTCAGAGCAAATGAGTTAACTAGGGAGCGCCTGGAAGTCTTTCAGGGGAGCGAAATCTAGCGTAAAACAAGAGTAATCTCCCGCCTTACTAGATCAATGAGGAAGAAAGGACACAGCAGCCGCCAGAGCACGGCGCGCACTTTAAGGCAGGGCGAGGATGGAATGGAAGCCTTGGGAGGCTGCGGTTCTTCTGGCGTGCGAAAGACGTTAATTGCCGTTTAATCTCTGCCCGCATTAACGTCTTGACGGTAAAAATAGAAAGATGGGAGGAGGAGGAAGAGGAGGTTGCCAATCTTTTATCTTCCTACCTTCTCCCTTTTTCAGAGAGAAACCTGTAAATCGTAATGGTCTAGAACGAAGCACACCACGAAACTCCAAACCAGTGTTACTTTATGAAAGCGAAAACATGTCCATGCACGTGTGTCAGTTAGTATGTTCGTTCCTGAATATGAATGATTTCTAGAGACTTCTACTGCTGACGTGGTGTTGACTATCTGCTCCTCATTCTGTAGAGGTAGGGTCACCTGCAAACCTTGTTGGCTTTACCAAGGTTCATGAAGCCATGTATGTATAAGCATCACGTGACAGATGTAGCAGTAAATTCTTTAAATCAAATAAAAACTTTTCTCAGTAACTAAAAAGCTGTGAAGCTTTTCTCTGCATAAGGGTAAACTGTTGATATGAGTGAAGTTTATTAGTATACGTGATATGATATAGTTCAACTGTGTGTTTTTTTTTTTTTTTTTTTTTTTATGAAGAGAACAAACGGACACACACACATGTAACATAATATAACTTTGCCACCATAGCGATTAAGCCTATCATATTAACCTAATATCATTTATCTTTAGATGGCTTCACATCTGATTTGATGGATGGAGTTTTCATTTCTGTAAAGGTTTAATCCTGGCTAAAAGCTGCACTTTAGTAAACAGATACTCACCCCTACACTTAACAAATGGATTTGGGTGATGCCACACTTTTATGAACGAGGGCTGATTTTGTATCAGAAGATTAGGTTTTTAGTTAGATATCTCCCACGTAAAAATAATCTAACAAGTAATAATTTGTTTCGTTAAAATAATAAGATGAACAACGAGTTTTATTACTCCGATGACAAGAAAAGTTAAAGAAAACATAGAGAAGAAGAAATAGAGGACAAAGAAAAATATAGATGATGATGATGATGATGATGACTTCAGAAAGGTCCTCCTCCTCCTCCTTCTCATCATCATCATCATCATCACCACGATTATAACAAAGATGCCATGACATGGAACTCTATGAAACTGCAAGAAAACAAAGTTCTCGGATATTTCCTTCATTAAAGACAGCGGATGGATTCATTCACAGTCGTCCCTCCCTCACTCGCCACGCCGCTCGCTAAGATGCTCCGAGGACAATCAAAGTCCAGGCACACAGACCCGAGAGGAGCCGGCGTTGAGTTTTCTCACGTAATTATCCATCATCGACGATGAGCCTCAATATTTGGGCCCAAAGGAAATTGTCTTTGCGCAAAAACTTTGTGCTTTTCATGCTTTTCTTGCAAGCCTGGCCCAGAGGGTCGGTTCCAGAGTAATAGAAACAAGGAATTCTTGTTGCCTGTGGGTCATTTATTAGTTTTGATGCAGGCAGGAGAAGAGGAAAGGGATAGCCGGTGCTCCCCCGGGGCCTGTCGTTATGGAGGTGGGTCGAGGAAGTGAAAAAAAAAAGAAAGGAAGGTAAAGAATAGCAAGGGGCTATCATTGCAGAATTAGCACTTGACAAATGGGCCATTTTCGTCTCGAGGGATGGTGCAATAATGGCCCATGCTCATCGGACCGCTGCAGATTCAACTGACCCAATGCCAGAAGGAAATTCCACTTTGAATCGGATTCACAAATATGTAATTTGTAAGTTTTTTGAAAAAAAAAATACAGGCTAGACAGCACGAAATGCAGGCGAGACAGCGGGTCAAGCAATCAATCAGTCCTTCAATGCATCGGTGGGTTACTCATGCTGCATTCCTCGTGTAGCCATACAAATGCACATCCTCAAGTCAGGCAGAGAGGGAAAGAGACAGAAACCATCATGAGAAGATTGACGATGAATGAAATTGCATTAACAAATAATATTTATTGCAAACAGCGCTCTCACATACATAAGGTAAAGCATGGACGTGTGTAGGTGGACTGCTGTCTGTCTGCCAAGACTAACGAAGTTCTCCGCTGTTAGTCCCGGCGAGCCTAAATAAAGAATGTGAGTAAACCGGAAGCTTTGTACACTCCTGCCTCGTTTTAGTGGTTAACTGGGGAAAAAATGGTCTGCTAGCAGTCCAGTAATAAAAGTTCGTAGTAAAGCTGTACCACCGAACTTTACATCAGTTAATACTTTGGAAAGTTTCGCATCCTCATGTTCTGAGTAACACGTGTTTTAGAGATGGCTACATGGCTACATTCAATCATCTCGGCCACATCACCAAAGCCTTATAGTCACACTCAGATCTTCAGTCGTGTTGGCGAGCACGTTATTCTGTGCTTTTCCTTCGGTGAACTATGTGGCCGGGAGCTAATGACAGATCCACTAAAAGGGAACTAGGTCTGTTTTCATCTGGGGCCTTAAGAGAAAATTTCCGAAGAAAACAATCCCAAGACATGTGATCTGTAAAGCTGTAACCTGACTCCCAGTATCCACAAACTCTTCTTTCACTACACGAAGTCTTCGTCATCTTCAGCCCTCGATACACGTGGGACAAACATGTCCTGGAACTCCATTTGTTTCAGTAATTGTGTCCATGCGGCGTTTTTCACCAACTCGAACCAAAATAGAACTCAGAATGAGAAAGTAGGAGAAGAAAAGAGAAGCGAACAAGAAAGAAGATGAAGAAATTAAAACGGACGAGAAAAGAAAGGTAGACGAAAGAAGAGAAAGAAACAAAGAACCGATACGAGTGTTGAGCACACGATTGAAAGGAGAGTAGGATCAAAAGCGAGTTGGCTCTGTATAAATCGAAATCACAGAAATCGACGGCCGGAAACGTAAATAGAAGTTGGCAGTAATTATACACGACACAGAACGAGGCAACCAATTTTAAATTCGTTCTTTTTGAAAACACGGTTGTTTTTTTTTATCAAAAGCATCTCAGTCTGTGATTGCTGACCTAATGGCTGCAATTGCGAACAGCGGAAATCCGGGAGAAGCCCGTCTGGTACAATTAAAACTCCTTGCCTATGGCTTCACGGATCCCTTTCTTTTCATTTTCTTTTAAGAGCGAACAAAGGGAGACTAAACTGGTTGCCATATTCTTTTTGGCGCAGATGCTGAACTCAAAGACTGGCGATCGCTTGGAAGGTTCTTGGCCATCAAAGAAGAAGACATCAGGGACCCTAGCATCTTTGAAACACGAAACTTCGATCGTCTTCACAAAAGTCATTCATTAGAGTGATTTATTGTTTTAATGGAAGTCTGTATCGTTGAATTCTTTTGTGGGAGAGGGGGACAGACGCGAGGGGTGGGTCACAGAGGTTACAAGTAAAGGAACCCTGCGAGACAAAAAAAAAAACGATTAAAAGAAATATCAGCAACAAGAGGTGGCAACACAGGCGTTGCTAGGGATGTGCTGATGGTGTCAAAGGTTGATGAGCGAAGTGTGAAGGATGTGATGCTCAGTACAGTGAGTGCTCAGCCAGCCAGCCAGCCAGTCAGCCAGCCAACCAGGCACTCTGTCCTTTTCCCTCTCGAGCTTCGATTATCAAGAGTTTTTTCTTCTAATTCGATCAGGCCTGTTTCTGCATCTGCACACCATATGAGGTACCATGTGCAAGCTATTGTAAAAATTTGATAACTAAAATGCTGCAACGAGTGCCTGTTCACATGAAACAAAAGTTAAAATAAAACACTATAGGTGGCACTGGCAGCAGGCCGGCAGATAATACTGCTGAGAACAAAAACTCGTTGGATGCTTATTTAAAAAAAATTATCCGAAGACCAAAATTCCCAGCGTCACTCATTCACTGACTCAGTGACAGGACTGAGTGACTGACTGACTGACTCCCTCCCTCACTCACTCACTCACAAGAACTAGACTCCTCTGTCCTCTAACAGCGACATCAAATATCTATCAGGGTTCGAGACCCAGGGGAATATCAATTTGCTGCGCACTGTCCGCGGAATAACAAAAGCACCTCAGTGACCTGGGAGCACTCACAGTCTACCATTCCCGGTGTTATTAGCTGCATGTCGTAAAATCCCTTCTCATCTGTATTCTTAATATAGCTTGTGATGGCGCACAGTCAGTTTAGACATAGTTCCAGCAGCAGCAGACAGAGGAGGAGAAAGAGGAGGAAAACAAGAAAAAATGGGTTAGGAAGAAAAGCAGAAAGAAACGATTAATAAAAGAGGAAGAAGAGAAAGAAGAAGAACGAAGGATTGCAACAAAAATACAAGAAGACGAAGAAAGGTAGGAAGAAAGAAAGAACAAAAAAAAAAAAAAAAGGAAGGAAGATAAAAGAAGCAAGAAGAAGAAAGAATGAAAAGAATACAAGAGATAAAATAAAAAAGAAAGATCGAAAAGAAAGAAAGGAAGAGAAAGAAAATAAAAAATAAAGAAGAATAAAACAAGAAAAAGTAGAAGAAAGAATGAATAAAAGAAAGAAGAAAGACGAAGATAAGCTACAATCGTCTAACGAGGGAGACAAAACTCAGCTTTTCATTCCTGTCTCCGAGCCGCGTGATTCAGTGACATATGGCGGGACATGAAGAAATAGGCGCGAAACCTTTCTCAATGTCTGCTTCCTTCTGCCACCTGAGTAATAAGATCATTAAGCCCGAATAGAGAAAAAATTAACACTTAAACAAGCCAGTTAGGTCAGGATAAATGGCGGTTGACAGACAGAGTGAACTTCTCGATGTTGTCTCATTCCAACAAGCTTCTGATTTTAGCTGGATCATGGAGTCCCCAACCTCCCAGGTAGCCGTGTCCAAAATAAAAAGAACTTTCTTCTGAAGTCCACAAAGTCGGGGTGACTTTTCCAGTCTAAATAATTTGTTTGTTTCGTCGTCTGTTAAAAAAAGAGAGAAAAGTTAGAAGGTCGAAAAGGTGAGGTCAGAACGGTCTAACCGAAGATGGTAAGGTAGGCTGATTTTCAGATCACGAGGACAGCACCAAATACTAGAAACATCCTTTGGACCAACACAAGCTCTTCTCCATCGTGTCATCTCGTGTCTTCCCAGCATTCCTAGCAGTTCTGACACTGTGCTTCGTTCTCAAGAGGACAAACAATAAACAGGGAAGAAAAAGAGCACTATAACTTTTTAACAAAAAGGCACCAGGTTAATTTTTTTTATTTTATTTTTTGCCAAGAAAGTTTTCGTGTTTCGAAAAGAAAAGCTAAAATCTCTCTAAAGACAATTTTTTAACCCTGTCTGTATGCCCTGAACATGTGTCTTTATTTAAATAACCGTGAGTGTTATTCCTACTGTTGTCTGAAGTTCACCTGCCCCTGCTGTTAAGGTGAGGGTTTACTGAAAGATCTTTTGCTTTCTCCTTTTTTCCCAAATGAATTATTGCCTTAAGACACGAGTCTTCTTTCTAGAAGTATGTCTTGGTGGTCTTCTGCTTCGTCTAGCTTTTTTTCAAATGCCTTCTTAACTCCAGACATGCTTCTTCTTTTCAGAAACATATCTTGATGTGTCACAATGAAACAAAGAATTTTCCTTCCCATATTTCTGGTGATTACCAAATTGGTTAATTTGGGTGATAGAAGAGAAATTTGAAGTAGTGGAAGGGAGACTTGCATTGTTTACATTTTGCGGTAAATTGTCTTCTACCCAGGTTGCTTTACATGTTTATTGTAGTTTCTTTTGAATTATATCATCCTTTTTCTCTGCTCCTTTAATGCTTTTCCCGTTCCTTTATTTAGTTTATTTATTTAGTTTACTTGTATTTACTTCTTTGTATACAGTTGCACCGAGTCCTTACAACCGTGGTTGCCGGTCCAGGATCTCGGGGATACAGATCGTATACAACATCTGGAATTCCGTGCTTAAAGCTATGATGGTGTAAATTGTCTTCTTAATAAATTAGAAAAAGAGTAATGAAGCAAATATTTGGAGTCTGTAAAATATGTTTAGAATATTCTCAGAGAAGACAAAGTATATTTTTTTTTAAAAATCATAGGAAAAAGATGTATGTACAATGTTCTATTTATCGTTGTGCAATGACAGTACATTAATAAGAATAACGATAATAATAATAAATATTTAGTACATACACACCTTCTTCTGATGGCGGAGGCGAGGTGTCTACACACAGGCATCCATACGCTTAAATAAATATTTCTAAACGAATATTTACCATCCAAAGCTCCCTCATTTTCTTGCGCATTATTTGGGAAATTCGTGAAAGAATAATGTTGGACATTTGTAAGCCTGAACTGTACACTGAGATACACAGAAATGATCATTTTATATTAAAATATTATATTGTCTAAAAACCGACATGGACAAAGAAAGCTACACAAATGAACAGCCGACATAAAAACCGGATGTGTCGGGGTCAAACGATTCATAATTCTCCAAAAGCGTCCACAACTCTTCATTCTTCATTTTTCTTTATCGTCTTATTCAGCTAAAGGAGAAGAAAAATGAAAGGAAAAAAAAACCACAGAAAGAAAACGAGAGCTTTCAGCATTGTTCGCGTGAACAACAGATTTCTTCAGACTTTCACGAGCCTTGCAGAACACGTGCGAACAATTTATTTCCCATCGTCTACATTATTTTGTTCCCCTCACATTCTCCTGAAGACTTACGATTCAAATCCTCTTCGTCAAAAGACAAAGAATCCCCCCTTTCCCCCTCCTCCACCTCCTCCTCCACCTCATTTCTCTCTGTGCCCTTCGACTCACGATGATGCCAGGCGTAGAGCCAGACCACAATAAACTTACAAACTTCTCAACTCTTTTCCGTCCCACAACCCTCCTCCATCCCTCTTATATTTCCCAACCACCCACGACTTTTTTGGCTTTCAACACCGTTCTTAATCTTCAATCACATAACAGCCAGCTCCCGAGAACCAGCTCAATTTCTTCCGCCAAGCCAGACGAGAAGCAGCGTCCTGCTTAATTTCCTCGCTTCTTCGCCGTCCATCCTCCATCCCAACCACCCACCACCACCACCACCACCTGCTACCACCACCTCCACATTTGGACATTTTTGCGCTCGTGGGTCGACGACTGGAGATGTAATGCCTTCCCTCAGACCGCCATCCTGCTTTGCTTATGATTGCTTCAGTAAGCTTATTGTCCATTTTGCACGCTCGGAATTACACGCGCGGACTTGTTAATCGTGTTTGTAGGTGGCGCGCCCGGCATCCTGCAGTAATCCGGTCTGTGTGAAAATGCTGTAATCTCAAGTGCGCGAGGAACTTCACAGGGGAGAAGCGCCGACAGAAGCACGTGATGGCGGACAGAAAATCGTACACTGACGTGGAGGGTGGACGCATAATCACGTGGAGTGAAGACGTATAATTACGTCAAGTGTCCAAACCAGCGCCTCGATGAGGGCTTGTTATCACGGAGTGGTTTCATGAATCAAATTGCGCCAGTGAGGGAAGCTACGAGAGTTGTTGGAGAGTGAAACGTGTAATAAAAGAGGGGTAGGGAGGTGGTGAGGGTGGGAAAAATGATCTTATAAAGCGATCATAAAATTGCGCCGTACATAAAAATGCACGCGAGACAACGACTCAGACACGCGAGGACACGATTATGGGATGAATTCACGCACATCTCATTACGTACGGACACGCACACATACATAAATATGTACATAGGCACACAAAACTAACTGCTTCCTCCCAAACACGACACGCAATCCTGCAATCTACAAGTCGAAAAATGTAATCAGTGTGCGAGGAACCTGGTGTTTGGTAGATGCGTGAGTGAACGTGTGCGCGCATGTGTTTGTGTGTGTGTGTGTGTGAGTGAGAGAGAGTGTGTGTGTGTGAGGGTGATAGAAAGATAGAGAGAGAGAGAGGGATGGAGAGATTATTAAAACCTGTTCAGTTGTCAATCTCGCATTTTCCCTCCCATGCATCTCATCCATTAAGGTCACAGACCGGAACCGGAAATAAGAGCCATGGAATGAACGGTCACGAACTGCGCGCATTTTAGACTCCAAACTGCAGTGTCCGGGTTAGATGCTTTTTCTTTTTCTTTTCTATTCCCTGCACACCTTATAGAAGATAGGCTATTACCCCGCGAAAATGATTGGCTAACATCTTTCATCCAAGCACAAGAATGTGCGTCTCTGCCATCATCCACGCGCTCAAAGTTGGTCTTGAAGAATGAAGAGAAAATAGAAGACTAATAGCGAGATAATGGGACAATCCCTGGAGACGAGACCCCAGGATGGCGAGGCTGCAGATGGACAGGGAGTGGGCGGGAGAGATTGCGTAAAGACTAAGGGGACTGTCACAAAGCCATGCTTGTCTCCCCCTTGGTACCCATTGATGTCCTGGCAACAAGACTACAGAGGCCAAGCCCCATCCCGGGTACATTACTGTTAACGTGTCAGGGCCGTGAAACTCGGATTTGGACTACAGGGGAAAGGTCAGTTTTCAGTAAAAGGTCTGAACTTGTATTTTATGAGAGGGGAGTGTAGGGGGAGGGAAAGGAATCGAGGACACACCAGAAGGTAGTAAATGGCCCTGGCAGGCAGTTATTTTCCCATGTCCCGTGAAAAAAATGTGATGGTGTGCATAAGCAGGCTCAAGTGCACAAAAACTCAGCCTGCCAGAGAATTAGTGCCAGACTGGGAGCGTCAGTTGGTGCCATGGCTACCATGACACCAGACCTCCACAAGCAGGCCAGGCAACGGGAGGAAAATGATAGTAATGATTACAGCGTTGATTGGCGATGACAGTGTTGATCGATGATGATGAACCCAGGACAAAGAGGCTGTTTGTAACAGTCTTTAATGGGCAATCACCAGTTGAGGGCTAACAAAAGAGAAAAGAAATCGGCAATGTTTGATGGAAGTAGAATATAGAGCATTCAGAGTGTAGTCGTATGACAGAGACTTGACAGTACATCCGGATTTCTAGACTCACACGTCAAACACCTGTCCAACTGTCTACATTTTCCCGCCCTTTCCACCCCACAACACCTACCCACCCATATCGCAAGAGCTGTCCTGCTGTTGATATAAGCACCTCCGTTATTCACTCCATAAGAGGCAGCTGTCCAGCTGTTGACATCCACTCTTCTTCTTCGTCAGCAGTGTCATCTGGCACTGACCAGGCACTGCTAGCTTGACCATCGACACGCGTGAGTACCCGATGGCGTGTCCATCACTGCGTGCTCACAGACACGTGCAATCGCGTGCATGCGGTAATTGAAAAAAAATAAATTACTGGAAAAAAAGATACCCGTAAAAAACGTTTAATTATAAAACGACTTAATTTCGTGCAGTTTCGGCGGCTCATGTAATTTATATAGCTTTAGGAGTCAGCTGGCATCGATCTTAGTTTAGTTCTTGTTACTCTTCGAGGACCTTAGGGCGCAACAACACTTGGCCAGTGGACCCTCAGTTGGGTCCATGAGGTTCCGACATCCTTTGTGCCTCGGTCTCTACTGTTCTTTTCCAAGTCTTCTTTGGTCTCTCAACTCTCCTCTTCCCCTGAGGGTTCCAGTCAAGCTTCAATACCAATAAACTTCGTATATTATTACCTATCGACTTTGACACCATTTTTTTCTCCAGATGAACTTATCTGACCGGGGTCATCCGTTTCATGATAATTTACCTCCCTTCAGTATCGTCACTTAGTTATAAAACTCAATTCTGATTATCAAACTAAAAGGAAAATCCCTTTCAAGAAAAATGAGCAAAGTGTGATGAGAAGTTCCTGCCAACGGATAGTTTCTCTCATCAACTCCAAGCTCAACGGCACAGCGTCTTCCTTTCTGCGGTTCCTTTGGTGAGAGGTCAAAGGTTGTTTTAATATTACCTGGACAAAGACGTCGCCCGTATAAACAGGACCGTACTACATGCACAGGACCAGACAGGACATAATCAACCGCCATAGATCACGACTGGCCCAACTTGTATGTTGACTGCCAATAAATCTTGTTGCCTTGAGAAAATTTGCTGTCATCATAACGAAATTTGCGCTGACGCAAGCTCTTCTGTCTAGGCGACGAAAGAGTATGTACCTCCCTGTGAAGACTGCTATCTTCCCACAAGATATGCATCGGTTATATCAGAAAGTTTGGGAAATACTGAACGGTTGCTAACTTCTATCTATGATGCAGTTGTTCCCCCCCACACCAAAAATAATGAAGGACATAGTGTTTCCTCAAGTTTAATTCAAAGCCTTTTTCAATGTCTGACATTACATTTTCCGGTTTAAGCCTCTTCCCTCCCTTAACACTAAGAAAATGGATTCAATGGTAAAGGGAACAACCGGTAGTCGTCTGAATCCCTCGCACCACTCTCTCACAATGTTGACTATCTGAGCTCCCAACCCAGACAGCCTCTTTAATCTCAGTAAAAATTACGCTGCTTCCGGAGCTGGCAAAAGCCCGTTGCCAGATCACCTGCAGAGATAGCACGTTTGTCTCAACGCCTCATTGTGGCAACAAGTAAATGAAATGTATTTGCCTTCGCCATCCTGCGTGTAACAAGACGAGGGCAAGTCGTTCCAGGAGCACTGGTCGCAATGTCAGGATCTGGGTCTCGGAGGGAAAAGAGTAAAAATGTTCCGAAAGAGTGGTGGTGGGGAACTGGGGAACTACCCTGCTTTTGTGGACAACTTGAAGAAGAGTCATCTCCACCTTCAATAAACATCAGAGATGTAAAATAAATAAGTAAATAAAGAAAGAAAGAAAGTGGGTAGGTAGCTATTGTAGAAAAGCAAACGAAGTCTGAGGCGAAGGAAGTCAGATTAAACACAGACTGCGAAACCCTACTGTTATTATTTCGGTGAGGTTTCTGTGGAGGGCAAGAGATGTGATGCTGGCGCAGGTAAACTCGTTAAATTTAGCAAAAAAGAAATAAAAAGAATGGCATAGAAATCCCCACAAGAGAGGATGAAATCCATTGTTCTGCCATTGATGTAGACCTGTGCTCGTTAACATCATAATGATGCTGATAATGCTGTCCACCCACCCTGATCTACGACAACAACAGAGGGAGCCGCACGTTGGCGGTTTCATACAGTGTACCAGGGATTTGCTATCTGTACTTTTCTCTCACAGATGAATTGCTCACCCTTGAAGACAGCGTGGGCAGAAGAGCTTTATGTCGTAGGAGGATATTAAGTTGGCTGTGTGTAGGAGTAATGGGCATTCATCCCAACAAAAGATTTCTGGGATAGGCTTCATGTGAGGTCTTTAGGTTTAGTAAGTGCAAGTTGATATGCAAGTGTAAATGTGGCCTGAAACATCGACATGCTGTTTGAGACTGACGATTGAAGACTCATTTTCAAGACCATGCACACACGAAGATTATTGGGCGCTAAGTTTTAAAAAAACAAATCACGACAAACTTAAGCCTAAAGTTAGGTCCGACTTAAGACCTCTCATGCACCAGACCCCTTGGGTCCTTCTGTGGTTTCTTCCGGGTTGCAGCTGTCACAAGATGAAGCTTATATTCACTCCCTCATGCAGATAAGTTTTGCAGAACGGATAACACTTCAGAGTAAATAAAGATCCCAGGGCGCCACCTGTTCTTTAAACATGTAATACAACCGATATGAAGATCTGTGAGCTGACACGGACAGAGGGCGCTCGTAACATCCTCGCTTCCCATAATCCATTAGCAACACGCAATCTTGCAACATTCATGAGTAGATAGAGAGATAGACAGATAGAGAGAGAGGAATGGATGTGTACTTGTGTATTTGTTTGTGTGACACGCTTTGTGTACGAACAACTTTTCATGTTCTTTTTTTGTTTACGAGCGCATTTAGTGAGTAGTCAGATGATTCTCCGAGGGAAATGAGTGTTATGCAAAGCTAATTAAAGCTAATTAATTGTAAATTAATATGTGTGTGTGTGCGTGAGAGAGAGAGAGAGAGAGAGGAAACGTGCAATCAACTCTTTTCTCTTATTTGCCTTTTCTCCTTCGTTTTCTCAGCCTTGCTGGACTTTTCTCTCTTTCTCTTTTTCCCTACAAAGCACACACATATATGATGAGAAGAAGTATCTATCTATATTGTTTCTACTACCCGTGTTCTTCACAAGCTAGGATTCATATGGTTGACAACATATTTCCTTTACTCTTTGAAGTGCTTATTGCAACTTCGGATTTCCTCAGCTCACAGACTAAGGAATGCCAGGGAAAGGAAGAAAACAGGATAATTTTGATTAATTGTCCCTAAATAGGTTTCTACGCTAGAGAGTGATTCATGGCCTCGTATGTGAATAGATAAGTTCTCCTCCAATTCTGTTTCTCCTGCTCTGGATGCCGTTAAATATATCTCCTTCCTTCCTTACTTTCCCTCCAGAGCTGAAGGTGGCAGCGAAGACAACTAGTCTGAGGAGACACACTAACCTTTAAGGAAGGCCACGTGTTAATTATGTTTTCTCAAAAACTATTTATAAAAGGGTGTTTTAAACGTGCAGACAGAAGAATGAAATATAAAAGGAAGGAAAAATAAACCGTTTTACCGGAGGAAAGAGGAAAGTCAGATGTTGACAAGTGCGCTGAAGACACGTTTGAAGAGGTCATGACCTGCTGTAAGTTGATCACAAAACAATGATTGTGAGCCGCTCACGTTCGCTTTGGAAAGAAATGTGTCTCTGTCCATAGCAAAGCCCTCCTGCCCTGTACTGTTTACATTCATAAGCAACAAGGAAGGGAGCAAAAAGAAAGAAAGGAAAAATGGAAAACAAGGTAAGTGAAGGTGTATTTGTAGAGGGCTGCAGCAGATAAGTAGCGCCCAGGCAGTTATTACCTGCAAATGGCTGCTGATGTAAAAGCGTGGCGGGCTGCGGTTAGTGTCAACAGGTGCACGGTGTGTGTTCTCCTCACCTCAGTGTGGACTGATTCACCTCAGCTCTTATCTATGAGCAGTCATTTCAAAGCTCACATTTCCTTTCGGCTTCAGTGAGCGATAATGGCGGAGTCAAACAAACGAACCAAAGCAAACAACTAAAAAAGAAAGTATTAAACCAAAAAAAGAACGATAATGAAAAAAAAGAAGGGAAGGAAAACACATGAATGACAAAAGAATTATTAAAAGAAAAAAAAAAACTTAACTAAAACTAAAGAACGGATAAAAAAATTAAAAAAGGAGAAAACAAAGGGAAAGAATACAGCAACGAACGAAATAAACTCAACAAATAAAAAAAAAGCTAGAACAAACAAACCAAAAAAGAAAAAAGAAACAAACGCAGATCAAACAAATACACGAAAAAAGAAAGAAAAAAAAAGGAAGAAAAGAAAAGGTCACGAACGAACGAAATTATCATCTGTGAAATATATTGGCATCAGATGTGAGACTCAGACATCTAAGAGAGAAAGAAAAGACAACATGTTTACCTGATTTATACATATATATGTTTGCCATAAGTCTCTAAATAGTTTTCCATCATTATAAATAATATATCTGATTGCGGTGCTGGCTCGTCTCAGTGGAGATCCAATATATATTTTTTTTAAATAATTCTGTCTTCTCTCATACTCTCCGCTTGGTTCCACAAAGCTGCCCTCTCCTCTAAGGGACTGACCCATGACCCGGAAATTCCTTTTGACGGGATGATCAACTGTTGGACGCCACACCTCACATCATCTCATCATTCCAACAGACATTCCGACAGATGGTAAACAGCCTTAGCTGCAACCCCTCAGAGGGAGGCGGCTGTGAGATGCTAGAGCCTGACTGTTGGACATGTGAACGCCAACGGCCTGTTCACTGTGGCCGCCGGCCGACAATGGCGTCAAGAAAGACAACAGATATTTTAGATATAGGGCTACAGTAAAACACGTCAGTGAACAAAAATCAGCTTGACAAAATACGGGGTTAGGATAAGACTGAAGAATAAATAAATAAATGGAAAGAAAGACAAACAAGATGAGCGAAAGAAACGGAAAGAAAGAATGAAGGGGAAAAAATAAGGAAAGAAAGAAAATGGAAAAAATGAAACAAATGAAGGGGCTATTTATAGACAAAGATCAGTTAGAGAGAGGTGTGTGGGAGGTGTTTGAGGGAGTGTGAAAGTGTGAGTAGGTGTGCGATGGGGGCAGCAGGTTACAAAGGAAACTGAAAAAAAAGTGAACAGGTAAGATAAAATGGAAGTTCGAACCCAAAGCATAATTAGTAATTACTCCAAGCTCAGTGCTCCTGGCGCAGGTGAATGATTGTCACTGTGAACGCCTTGTTCAGACATATGTCAAAGGTGACAGGAAACCAGTGGAACCTTCGCGACATCGAAACTTTGGTCAACGCGCAGTCGACATTGTTTGCTTTTATAAATTTCCAAAACACTTGCCTTTAGGCAGCTGTTGGGAGATCACGTGGGAGGACATGTGTCACGTGATACGCGCCACGTGCAGCAGACAGCAAACAAGAGTCGTGTTGCACCATTCTCGGTGCAAGCATTCGTCACCTGCTCGATACATATTGTTTTCTGCGGGGCTCTTGGTGTGTGAGCACACGGCACTCAATAAATAATGACTAGAAATAAGCACCAGATACGCATCGAGAAGTGAATAGCAATAAATACCGCTATACCCGTCGAGAAATGACAAGGATTAAACTGCATAAAACCACAGACAAGTAAATAGAAATAAACATGAAAACCAGTAGACACCAAGATACCCGTAGGAGAATGAGTAGTAATAAATAACACGATACCCAGCAAAAAATATGGTTTTCCCTCTTCCCCCAACATCACGATATCCAACAATACAAAAAGCGAATAGCGCTCAACAGCACGATTCTCGTCAAAGAAAGGGACACATACCCCCCAAAAAAACAAAACAAAACAAAACAACAACAACAAACAAACAAACAAAACAGAACAAAAAAAAAAAAAAAAAAAAAAAGACAACGAAAAGAAAACCACCAAAAACTGCAATAGTAGTCGACATCTTTAAAAAGCTTTTCTTTATGACCCTCTGTACACTGTCACGTGACGACCCAACTGCCCATTGAAAACTCTGTACGTGGTTCACGTGAAGGGGAGACAAGCACGTGGTTCGAAGCTCTGTTTACCCTTTTACAGACAAACATTACACACTATAGGCTAAAAAAGACAAAATCTGATATTATTTTAAAAATAAACGATGGTCATGTTTCTGACAGAGTTTAAAGATGAGATGGTAATATCGAGATGATACTTTCCAAAATTAGAAAATTTGAGGATTTAACTGTTTTTTGAAATGTGTGTATATGACGTCACTGTTGAGACCACGGAGCAGTTCAAAGGGTAACTGAGGTGACTGGCGTGGACAGACCGTTTTCTCGTGATCCCAGACCCTGTGACTGAAGATTTGTTGTTTGTACCATCAACCTTGAGGCTGAATGCTTGCCTGACCAACAAAAGTGAACCAATTACTTTTCACAACATTTCTGGCTATGAAAGCTTGGCCTTTTCCTCTCATTTGACTTTATTTCCAGAATAAAATGAATCATGAAACTGTCAACTTTTAGTCCCGTTGTCCCCCGCTCCTGTCACAAATGGTCGCCTTTGTCTGGTAGACAACTGTAAGCAGTAAGTGCACATGGACATGTTGATGTTTAAATCAAGCGTGATACAGATTGTCTTGGCTGATGGCGTCGACCGATCCAGAAAGCCATCAACTGCTGCCTTTCTCCAACTCTTCGACTTTCCCCACCATTTCTTGTCGCCACGTCAAGAGAGAGAGAGAAGGGAAGAGAAATGAGAGAAATAAAAACCGTAATGTAAGGCTGCTAGTCTTTGCACATAAAGAGCCAGAGGAAAGCCAAGAGACAGAGACACGGCAAAGAGATGCGAAGTGCATAATGGCGATGGTTTGCAACGACTTTCTGGGAGAGGAACCCCACACCTTCGGGAGACAGATCTCCTTCTGAGCACCGTAATGGTGTCATAAACTTGAAACAGAATCTGTGAGGAAACAGGCTGCGCAAACCTCCTCCGATAACACGGACTGATTTACGAAACCGGAGAGGACAAGGCAGAGGAAGGGGAAAGATGGACAGACAACTCTCTCTGTCTCTCTGTGGCGACACCTAGAGTACTTAATCGTGATTTTGTATTCAGCTTTTCCCTCCTTCATTCCACAAACACACATTTATCAACCTCCAGTCTATGTTTCTAGTGTGAGACAAATGAACGAACAGGCAGACCTGACCCTTGTCTTTAAGTTCACGCTGCATGCATATGTCCATCAGCAAGCTCCAATTCGTTTATCATTTTATCAGTCTGTCTGTTTGTCTGTTTTACTGGTATAAAACTATTTCTTAACATTTCTTTGAGCTACGACTCTTCTTGACCCAAAATAAAACAACCCGTCGTCTATAATGACAGAATCCACCTCCCGAAGGTTACAATCTCATTTTCTAAAACGAAATTTTCTACTTCATTGGAATTTAAAATTCAGTTTTTTTAAGTACATAGTGTCTGCTATTGGAGCTACCATGTGATGGCTAATCATGATGTTCCTGTCAGGATGAAGTGAAGAAGTCCACGAGTAACCGTGTGATTAGGATGTAGAGAACTACACGAGGAGTGCGACTGTTTGGTGTCGGCTTTCTCCCTGAACTTGTGTCCTGCCCCCGGCAGACAGCAGCCTTATTGAGCCCCTAGCAACCAAGTCAGTTTTGTTTGATTAAATTTGGGTTATGTCTCGGAAGATCCGTTGCCATCCTGGTGTCAAGAACAACGTGGCCGGATATTAAAAGGAAGTGGGGCCGTAGTCACGAGGCAGGGATAAACTTACCCCGGAGTTAGCGCTGGAGTGAGAAAGGTTGCACAGACTCTAGTAATTATAGACACAGCATCCACTTAGAAGGTCTTTGTCTTGAGTACAGTCCACAGTACAGTCCACAGCTATGGCTGCAGGGTTTGAGCGGAGGTAAAGAGTCCAAGAGATACACCGGGTTCTTATAACGCCCTCTGGTGTGCGGACTGGGCTGCACAGAGCCTTCTTCTTTGTTTCTATCTATGCACCTCTCTTTTCTGTTTTTCTCGTCAGTTTTTGTGAACATGACAATATGGAAAGAATAGATGGAGGGATGGATACATAAGTACGCATATAAATATTTGTTCATATATGCCCATGATGAACGAAAGATAAAGAGAGAAAGAAAGAGAGAGAGAGAAAGAACAAAAAAAAATACAGACAGTGAAGGAGATAGTTATCCGTTCTCAATATCCAATAAATATTAAGAAATACTTAGGATCAACATGGCATTAATCTCTGAGACCGTCTGGCACCTGGTGCCACCCTATGTGGCATTTTCTGAATCATACTTTGCCACGTGTTGACACTCGTTTCTAAGATTTTGATTTCTGCTTTTCGCAACTCACTGAGAAAAAGACCTTGCAGATCAATGCTTTTTGTAAAATGTCTTGAAATTGTTAAAACATTTTTTCCTTTCCAAAATGCAATAACAACAATAACATTGCTGCTGCTGCTGATGATGATGATGGTGATGATGATGAAAAACATTTTTATGAATCCAATGATTTGCTCAGAGCGCTTTACAGAAGTGCTATACAGACCTAGCCATATAAAGGTATCACTAACACCATGCACCCAGATTATCCACCTACTCATACCCTTCTTGAGCGGCCAGAAAGAAACTACAATTTATTTTCTAGTATCGTCCCTTGACAGTTATGGTTTGTTCATTTACGATAAAATCACAAGTAAAAGCTTTAGCGAAAAGTTTTAGAGAAGAAAACTAAGACAGTATGTTTCCATTACTTCCCGAGAAAGAAAGAAAGAAAGAAAGAAAGACAGACAGACAGACAGACAGAAAGAAAGACAGACAGAAAGAAAGAAAGAATATGCTTTTTTCATTATAGTAAAGTCGACAATTGTTGCGTGATTGCGTGGCCAAACAGTGCGAGAAACATTTCCATAACATTCTTGTTCCGCATTAGCAACACGCGTAAATGCCTTCAGCCCAGCGTAACAATAGAGTGGCCTCCCTTGTCGCTGCCATATTGTGAGTTCCATTACATCGAGACGTGCATGTGAAGTATTTGTCCGGATACTATCTCGAACCGAGCAATGAAAAAGCTGTCGGTCTTGATCGCATCATGTTTAGCGGCCGCCCGCTCTCTGGGAAGCGAGAAGCCGTTTCTTTGCATTCAAATGGCGGAACACAAGGGCAGATTACCTCACTACGCCTCTCCACATGGCGCTGTTTAGCTTGTTTCCTGCGTACGGCAGGCGAAATGGGCTTTTGGCCTTGGCTGAGGTAATAATTCAGCAGCAGTAGAAGTCCTGCTTCCCTGCTGGCTGGCGTATGGGTCCTCGCAAACGTCCACGAGCTTGCGAATATGCAAATACTCGTCTGTTGTAAGGATTTCCTCCAACACACGAATTTTTCTCACCTGGTCGAGAAAGTGAACTATATTATCTGATGTAATCTCATCTTCTGTTGATATTTGCACTAGTAGTTGAACGGAATTACTTTGTCCTCTTCATATCTAAGGTGGTACATAAGGCATCCACTAGAGACTTCCATTTTTCTGTCAGCAGCAACTTTAGCCAGGCTGTTCCAGGACAGTTTTTGGTTCTTAATTTTTTTCTCTCTCTCTCTCTCTCTCTATACGGACCTTCGCCATGTTTCTTTTGGCCACCCTTCCTCTTGCCATCAGCTGTCCAATGAACGGTTATTTTGGGTGGTGTCTCCTTTTTCATTCTGCACACATTCCCAAGCAATTTCCATCGTCCTTTTTGGACCGTGGTTGTCATATTTGTGCAGCTGGCTTTTGTAAGGATTTCTTCATTAGTAATTGTGTTAGGCCAGAATATATTGAAAATTTTTCTAAGACATTTGGTTTGAATGATTTCGGCCTGATTTTTGCTGATATATTCGACAACTCACTTCCTTAAAGTAAGACCAGAAAGACACTGCTTCTGAAGATTCTTAATTTTGTATTCCTCATTAAAGCTTTGGATTTCCAAATGTTTTTAGCGTGGCAAAGGCTTGACTTACTTCGATGTCTGTTTTCTACATCCTCTTCTGTATCTCCATTTGTTGTTACCAGAATGCCAACTTATGTAAATTCTTGGACTTTCTATACTTCTTTGAATAACGTGACAATGTCATAAATGTTGAAGTTGTTCGTTAGCATGTTGTTGCTACAAACCACCTGACAGTAAAAGTCTGTATAAAGTGCTTTTATTACATTTACTATTTTCTGTGGTATTCCATAGTGACGGATGAGTTTCCAGAATAACTCACGGAGTATGTAGTCAAATACTTTCTCAAACTCTATAAGCACAATATAGAGATTGGTTCTTTCTGTGCTTTGTTCTATAATGTGTCTTTGATCACTGCATGACTTTCCTTTTCTAAAACATACTTGTTCTTTTCTGATGATGTGGCGAGCTTCTTCAAAATGATTCTACTAAATATTTTGCTCATTTGTGATAATCGAGCTGTGCCTCGCCAGATGTTGCATTCTCCTAAATCACCTTTCTTTGGCATTTTGAAGATTATGACTTTTGTCATTTCATCTGGTGTGTCTTCAGTATCCCTTATTTTCTGGAAGATCTTGCAAAGCAGCTTTGATATTTCTTCTGCTTCTAACTTTAACATTTAGGAGCAAATCCCATCATGCCCTGGCGCTGTGCCATTTTTTGTTGTTGGATGACTTCCTTTACCTAAGTCATGGTAATGGGGCAAAGGCTGAGAAGTTGCTGGAAGTACTCCTTCCATCTCTCTTCTTCCTTTAATGATGATGTTACCATCTTTCTTTTATAAAGGAAGGTTTTGACTTCCACTTCTACTTTGTGTTCTCATTTTAGTGATCATGTTTATGTCTTGTCTTTTTGCAGCATGTCCTGCTCTTATAGCTCGGTTTTCTACAATTTATTTTTACCTTTTCTAGCGCTTCACCTTATTTTCCTGTCTTTCTGGGAATGTTCTTTCACAAACTTCTCCTTCAGGCGTGAAGACTTTGTGCTTAGCAAATCGTGTTCCTTCTCTTACCTCATCCATGTTGTTTTCCATGTTTCTTGTGAGATCCAGCTCTCTTTTATTGTTTTTCTATAGCTTATGCTCTCCTTAGTCACTTCTTTCATTGCTTGGTCATTGTGGTGTCATCTGTACGGAATCTTAATTTTTTTTAATGCCATGATGAATTCCTCTAAACTGATAAGTCTTTAGGTTAACCCAAAGTGTGGATGTCTTTGTTCTCGTACATCATCAGTAATGTACCTTTTACCTTCCTTTTCCTACGGTTCTTTCTCTTCCTTCTTTCTTGCTGCCTACTCTAGCTCCCTGTGCTATTATTACATCATGAGTAAGGATGTTTTCCACTGCTTCCTGTAAGCTGTTGTAGAAATCTTCTTTGTTCTCGTCCTTTGCCTCATCTGTGGGTGCATAGCAGGTCAGGATGGAAAGCCTGCTGTAGAATTGTGCCTGGTATACAGCAGGCATTCGCTGATTGGCTTCATTCTAATAGCGAGTTCTTTTGTTGTTGTGGGATGGTCATTGCAAAATCTTTTCTGTGTTGGTCGTCGTTCCATCCAGATCTCAAAACAGTGTCACCATTGGCAAGAGTTCTCTTTCCTTGGTCTGTCCAACGTGCTAAGGGTCATGGAGACACGCAAGCCCCTCTGACCACGGACAGGGGTGGTCCTACAGGGAGTCTAAGTGTTAGGTCTACTGTAATACTTTTTTTGGAATGAAACTGTTTTGTAGATTTACCAGTCCTGCACTTATATAGAATTTAGTAATGTCTGAGTTAAAATACATCCCCTTGTGTGGCACAGGCTTAACTGACATAAAATCCAAATGTGTTATTGCTACGGATGATGAAGTTTTATTCGTCCAGTGCCAATCTCCAGCCTTTTGTTTGAAATATCTAATAAAGTGTTGCTTTAAAGCCTTGATTTAACCAGACGCGTCCAAACCCATAACTAAAGAGAATAAAACTATTTTCAGATCCCCACTTTCAGAGGAGTGAGTGAGTGTACCGGCTTCAGATGCTGATGACACATCGTGAAACTACGAGCAGCAGGAGGAAGTCTCAAATCTCAACTAACCAGCCTCATCATCGCCTCTCTCTTCACCCCGCGCCATTGCCTCCCACACATTCCTTTTCTTCTCTCTTGCCCTCGTTATCGCCATCTATCAGCATCGCTGACCAATCACACATCGCCTGAAAGGTCACAGCAGGGTCAGAGCAGGTCACAGCTAATTATCATCGACCTCGATCTTCCTCGCGGTTTTACTTTTAAGGGAACCATCTGCCCAGAAGCCACGCGTTCGGAATTAATTCACTTTTACCTGCTTGAGCGAGAGGCTGTGCGTCGCAGGATCAAAGGAAATGTTCAAAGACGGGGACGAACCGGATAAGAAGGTTTATACAGGTAAAACCAGCTGCAGATGCACAGACAGACAACTCTAGCAATAGCATCAGCTATCTCGGCTCCTCCACTAATAAGACAGGTCGCCATGGAAACCGCTACGTCAGGATTTATATATGTGTGTGTGTATGTGTGTATGTGTGTTTGTTTGTGTGTGTGTTTGTCAAACTAATCAAAATAATGTTAGCACAGTAGCAAAGAATGAAACCAATTTTGCATCATAAGCTTTACCGAAGTATCGACGATGAAAATGCCATGGCGGAACATCGATGACAGGATAGATATAAACAGAGATAAGCTATTGTCAGATATAGACAGGAAACAGTTTCGATACTGGAAAAATAAAAATGATGACAGCAGCCAAACATAGTCTAGTTGACAGGTTAATAATAAGAAGGAAAAGTAGAAGAAGAATCAAAAGTAAGGGTTAGGTTAGGTAAAGGTCAAATGAGACGGATGTGACGTAATCGCATGGTCTTTCCTGCCAAGCCGCTCACCTATTTATAGCAAAACCAACAATTACGACAATTATGTTGCGGCAGGAAGAAGAACAGTCAGCGCTTAATGCATCAGGCATTTCTCCTCCCTTCTTTTTTTTTTTCACAACTTCCTTTGCTTTCGCGGATTTCAGCATGGAAGACGTGTCCAGCTCTGCAGAACTCTCCCAACCTCGGCAAAGAATGGACAGCAAAGTGGGGGTTGGGAGGATAACTCTAGAGAACCTTGGTACTCGCCATCTCCACTTTAACAAGGAAGCGTGGAGGTGGGTGGAAGTGATGGTGGAGGGTGGGTGTGAGGGAGAGGTTGTCGTACTTGAGATTCTCCATGCGGACTCGAAAATCTCCCGCAAGACCTTTGGGAGGCGACAAAGCCGCGGAAGACACAAAGCACATGGAAATCGGCTTACGCCATTCTCTGATGGAGGCTCTGCCCGTGCAGTCACTGCCTTGCAAACCGGCATTTGTAAGATGGCGAGGCCGACGTCGACGTCTGAATTCGGGAACAGACGGTGAGGGAGAGCGGCCACCGACAGGTTGGAGCCGAGGTGACACGTGGAATGTGCGGCTGTCAGTCAGCAAAACGCCTTCTGGCCGGCCCCTGTTGGTGGATGGGACCCGTGACATCCGAATGTTCACGAACTTGTATTACTGGACTGCTTGCAGACGATTTTGTGGTGGTGGCGGTGGTGGTGTCTGTTCTCCAAAGGCAACTTCTACCCGATCTTCACCGAACCCACCTGCTTCACGAGACAAGAACGACTGTTGGTGTCAGACTTTATCTTACCTACGAGTTGTCTACAGCCCCATTGATTTTGTCTTTGTATCACGTGATCATCCTCTGACACAATCATTGATCACACAATCATCCAACCCTCTACTTAAACCTTAAAAAGAACCTTAGGGACAATAGCGAAGCAATGTGTTTGGTTCTAAAAACAGATTTGATCAACGCATTACAGTGTCTTCACGAAATCAACGCAGCAGATAAATAATATATTGTATCCACAAAATGTTGCAAGAGAAAAGTTGTGTCACATTGCCCTTTACGCGTCCAGGTGGCGCAGTAGCTAAACAATCACCATTAAAAAAGTTCCCTAAAATTTACTGTCAGACTATGCTATGATTACTCCACCTGAAAAATAACAGCCAGGTGAGGTAGTTATGAAGCGAGGGCAACTCTTTGCTCTTGGGCGACATGGGGGACTCCAGGACAATGTGTATTGTCTCCAGAGTTATAAAGTGGTGTCCAGACCCCACAGGTATTGTTTTAGCCTTGGAACCGTAAGTTTTAAAGCTAAGTATAAGATGCCCTGGGGTAAGGTTACTTGAAGTAGTGCCCTCGGACTCTGGACATTGCTTTATAACTTGTTAAACAAGATGTCTTTCCTTTTGTTGCCAGTTTTTCCCCGGGTAGAATTTTTTTATTCTCGCTTCATAACTAGGGCTCCTGGTTCGTATGTTTATGTTAAGATCAGACTCGATCACTGTCTCCAAAGGAATTTGGCTTTTTAAAAAATCTTTCAGAGCGCAGTGCACTATTGTACCCCTGTGGTGCGTCAAATGCATAGAAGCACAGATAAGACCAGAGTTAAAAATTCATGGAATATTTTAGAACATTGCTGCAATCATTTCGATCACAGCTAAAATAATTTTTTTTTTCGAGAACCAGGACGACAAAAAAAAAAAAAAAAAAAAAAAAAAAAAAAAAAAAAAAAAAAAAAAAAAAAAAAGAAAAAGAAAAGAAAAAAAAAAGAAAGAAAAATTTCCGAAAAAAACCCAGCGCTTAAAAACAAATAAAACTGTTGCTCTTTCTATGTCCACCTCTGCACTCCTATTCCTCCACCACACTGCAGGCAATTCGAGATGATAAGGCTAGGTGGACAGGCAGCTACCGTTACAAGTGTAAGAAAGCAGACACGGGTTTGACTGTTGGATCGTTTCGTGAATTTCCGCTGTCTGGCGACTCACTTGATGAGGTTGCTCGGCCTCCCCTTCTCCACCATCATCCGCTGTGGGAGCGCGGGGTGAGGGTCAGGCGCGGGGTCGAGGTCGCGATGTAAATGCGCAATGTCCGGACGTGTCCCCTTGGCCTGGGCAGTCTGGAAGGCAACTGATCAGCCTGCGGCGGAGCGACGGTTGCGACAGATTATCGACCGTGGATGAAATCCGCGGCGAGGATCGTTTGGCCGTGATTAGATGTGTGTTCTCCTCGTCGTCGTCCCCCACCTCCCACTTATCCCCTTCCACCACCCTGCCGCCATGCTGATCTATAATCAAACGGCTGACAAGATATCTTTACTACTACCATCACCACACCACCATTGTCATAGTCACAGAGGCACCCCATACCACTATCATCATTATCATCATCATCGTCGTCACTGTGCGATCATCATTTTTTTTTTCCGTCTGTCAAGTAAATGTCAGCGGAGCAGACGTCACAAACGACAAAGTATGCCTGAGGCAAGAAAGCTCGATGTCTCATTCCGTGTTCCAGCCATCAAATCAGAATCTTATTGCACTAGCCTTTTTTTAGTTCGGGAACGAGTCTGACTCCCCGCCACCCGAAATCTCAGTTTTGGTATGTCTGGTGTATCATACCACCAGGTGGAGACTTTTCTTTCTCCCTCGACCTCACTACACCTGTGGCGAGAAGAAAATTGCAGAAGGAAAATTTACAGAAATCACTTAAAATCTTTCTTGCAGAAGGAGAAGATAGTCAGTTCTTGATGACCAGTTGTAGTTTTGTCGTACAGTGTGAAACACGCTTAACCAGCTTACTTCAGGCCTTGCGTACAGCGGCTTCCATTGACAAATGTCTTATGAAGTCTACTTAACATCCGGGCACGCACAATGCAGATTCTCTGCATAACTACGCTATCTGACTAAGCACGATTTGCCAACACTAACTCCTGCCAAGTCCAGATTGGGGAGAGAGGATAATACTTATCTCCTGATCACAAGACATGTGGTGTAAAGCACTCCTCGTTTAAATCCTTATTCTCGCTTAAATCCTTATTCTCGCTTAAATCCTTATTCTCGTTTAAATCCTTATTACAGGTCCCATAATATCAAGCACTCCTCGTTTAAATCCAAATTATTTTAAATCACTCACTAAAGCTCCCACGTATTGTAAAGAAGGGAGTGAGAACACGACCTTAAACAAAACTTTCGGTTGCCGGGTGGAAGTTTACCTGGAGCTGGTTGAAAAGCACGAAAATAGACAATACAGAATAAAAAACAACAGAGACACAGGGGCTATCAGACATGAAATGGAGCGAAAAAAAGACAAAAACAAAACAAAAGAAGCAGCACGCAATGTTATTGTTGTCTCCGAAAGAACGATAAACTTGTTTCCGTTTTGTTTGTTTTTGGTTATTAAATTTCTCTGCGCAGGAAGATCACGGACTTGGTTGACACTGTGTACGGTGTTTGAATAAGAGCATCTCTATCTATATATATATATTTAAAGTGCAAGTAAAAATTAGTTAAATGGAGAAAAAAAAAACAAATACACAACAAAGGATTTAGCAGTTAGGGTTGTCGTGAGAACGAGAGACTTGTTTCTCCTTGTCTTGTTTTTGGCTATTAAATCTCTCTGTACAGGAAGACCCTGGGTTGTGTTGACACACAGTTTCCGGTGCTTATAAACAGCATGTCTCTCTCTCTCTTTATATTTATAGATAATGCAAGTACAAATTAGTTACGAAAAGTTTTCAAATGAGAAGACATGCAAAAACTATTGCAGAAAGTATGTCTGTAATTAGCTCTTAATGTTGGTTTTGCTGTCTTTCTCTGTCTTCCTTCGTGGCCAACACCTGACTATGCAATCAGTGATCTATCAGCTTCACGAGTCCTATTAACGAGCCGTTGGACGCCTAGACACGGAGGGCCGGGCAAGGGGCGCCATCTTGCCATACCTTCTCAGGTGCGTGAGGCGCTGGTAAGGTAGGAGGTCAGAAGGGGATTGATTAGCAGCCGTCGAGAAAAAAAAAAAAGAAAAAGAAAGATGGCTAATAGGTTTCTTGTGTAGCCAGACACAAGAACTTCAGTAGTAGGTAGAAGAATAGATAACGAGAACCAAAGAAAGAATAATTTCTTTTGACCTCAGAAAGAAAGGCGTGAGAGATGAAAGATGTTCAGTTACCTGTTTTTAACCCTTACTCGCCAACCCTTTCAAGAAATATAATCAGAAAGGTGACCAGTGTATATTGTTGATATTAAGACGACTCTCTCTGGTGCAACCTACTTTGTACAGCTCCAGCTTTTATTTCAGCCATTGTCATGCTGTTGCTTTGCACTTAGTGCTACTTTTTTCTCTTCCCGTCATCCACGAGAATTTTTGTAGAAAGCATGGCACTTAGAGCTGTTCTCAGATCTTCTTTCATCTTTTTCTTTCAGTCCTGTTCTTGTTATCTACCGTTTTTTTTTCCATACGAGACACATAATCAGTGGAAATTTGGTTGAAAACTACTCACTCCCTGTACTTATTCTTGCTTAAGTTTGTGTGTTTGGTCCTTCATGGTGGGCCTGATTTACACTCACTTATCGCCTCCGTTTACCCTATCGCCAGACGAACTATGGGGAGTTGAGAAGATGACCCTCCTCCTTCATCCCTTCCCTGCTCCTTCGCCGTCCAAGCACCGTTTGCCGTAAATTCGTCCGTCCTGGCTCCCGGGACCCCAGGCGAAACCGCTCTGGAGAGTCAGCAGAGAAGGTTCTGGAGAAATATTTCACCTCGTTTGAATGGCAAGCAGCCAAGTGGGAGACAAGAAGGAGACATACAGACAAACAGCTGCTGCAAACAAAGCGATCGAACACTTCCTTTCCCAACAACCTCCACCACAACCATCATGGGACGACGGTCAAAGTCTTTTTCTTCTTGGCGACTACTGGAAGCGGCGGAAGGAGACCGCGCAAGAATTGGAAAAGGAAAAAGGATGGATGGAAGGAAGGGTGAGTGTGTGTGTGTGTGATGGGAGGGGTTGGGAAGGCGAAGGCTCTCGAACTCTCGAACAGTCTCGATCACTTCCGAGTCGTCTTGACGGCCCCGCTGGGTGACTTGGAGCGACGGGTGAGTGGAGGGGTGGACTGGGAGGGTTGGGAGAGAGAAGGAGAGGAACGCGAGATGATGGCGCAGGTGGTACCTCACGACTGGTGTTCTGCTGCCTGAACGATTCTTCATTAGTTCTTCCTTCAGCTCTGTAAGACAGATGCGCTTCAAGTTTGTCTAAAGTGCGCGACTACCAGAAGTGACTACAGAAATGTGGCTAACCAGTGTGTGATTGCCATTAGTGGGTGGCTACCATCAGCGCACGTATAGGAACAAGAACAATACATAGTCTTATGCACCTGATACAAAGAGGGAGTAAAGTTGGAGAACTAATAGTAAAAACAGAATATCAAGAACAAGAACAGGAAAGAACAAGAAGAAAAAGAAGGACAAGAAGAAAGGGAAGGACAAGAAGAAATGAGCGTATATATTACGGTTTTATATATATATATGCCCGCAAGATTTGTTTCTCTACAGAACAAGTGAATACCTGTCATGACCAAGTTGTTCGCGTCCTATTCAGTCCATTGTGTGTAGAATGACGAACTTTCTTCCTCTCACACCACAGAGCCAAGGTGAGCTCGACATGTGTCAAGTGAAGGTGAACAAAGACAATACTTTATTGGCTTAACAGGCGGTAAACTCACAAAATTCATATCTACATACCAAAAAAAAAAAAATATCATCAGCAACGACAACAACCCACAACCCTTTACAAAAAACCTCCTGACCCGACAAAAGTTCTCACGAAAAGAACGAAGATTAAAGGTGGTTCTGAAAATAATGCAAGTGAGGTTCGCAAGTGCAGGGTAATTCAAATTATCGAAGGTATGCTTATCCAATCGGATGGCGACTATTAAGAAGCAGTAAAGAGCCTCATATCGCTCTAGCTATGTCTTTGTAATCTTGAGACTATTCCCAGACTTGCTGTTCCCATTCCACAACTAGCAAGATGCTCACCGACACCAGGCGCAACACTGCGCAACCGGAATTGGGAGGATTAGGGCAGTGGCTGGCAAATAACATCTCTCTACAAAAGAAATTACTCGCACAGGAGGCACAAAGCCATGACTGGCTTCTGGGGAAAAAGAACAGCCGACATAGGCTAGACAGGCGAAACATTGCAGCTTTTATGTTTCTTATTCTAAGGGGAACACGATGAAGACGGGGAATGGAGGATGATGGGTCAAATGGCGATGTTGTAGTCGCAGACACACTGAGGTAGTCAAAGGTTCTGCCAATGAAATGATTAAATTAAATTACAAATATTTTTATAAAAAAAATCTTGTTAATGAAGCGTAATTATTTTATCATCTGTTATCATCAAAGTGTAAAGTTTGTGAGATGTTCATAGGATAGGATAGCTTTTCATCATGGCTCGCGCCCACACACACATTGAAAACAAGCCGCTTTCATTTTAATTACTGATACCAGCTAATAAGAATAAACAACTTTATTTTTCTGTCCTTACTCAATAACATCTCCTTCACACTTTTCCCCATTTACCTATGAACTTTGTTTACCTGTTCGATGAAAGAGCATGCCCAAAGTCACGTGACTACACTGTCAGCTTTCAACAGGTATCGTTGTTCAATAGAGACAAGCGTAAACAGGTTTAACGGAAGACATTTTCCGGATCCGTGTTTAAATAGTGTATCGTCCACACCTTAAAACTGTTGTTTTTACTCTGTATTATTGTTCGGTGACAGATCGTGTCTTTAGTGTGAACTGCGTCTGCGCAAACAAGGATGTGGCCAAAGGGAGACTACTAGGTGAACAGGTATGAAAATGAGGCAAAACGAAGTTAAAAAATTTATTCTTCCCTTTAAAGAGATTTCTTTTGGGGGATTGAGGTAAACAACATCATGCCAGACAAAGACGAGTACCAGACTACTTTTTTCTGTCTCTCTCCTTGTCCCCGACGATCTCAACCTTTAGTTTCACATGCTTTTAGAACTTTCGTCTGAGCGTTTTTTTCCGCCTCAGACATTGAATGGTGGCAGGGATGAAATAACAGCTATTTAATCTTGGGAGCAGACTGTCTTTATGTGTTTGGCCAAGTTTACAAAGTGTACCGCCCTTTGATGCTGACACGACATCTACAGGTGAACCCTTTACCTGTCATCACAAGACGGCACCGGTAAATAAAGTGTTAAATTTACTCATAATGAAGTCCTTCAGCCAGACTCAAAGCAACTAAAGCAGGTAGACAAACGACCTGAGTAATTTTTTCCTTAACGAGAATAAAAGAAGGGTGAAATAACAGTAGGGGGGCGAAAAAAGCTATAAAAAAAACAAACAAAAAACAGGAAATTCAAATAAGGGACAAAAGAAGAGAAGAAATATCAAGGTACGAACGAAAATAATTTCAGAAATTAATTAAGGAATATGTGAAGATAGAATAAATAATTAAAAGGAACCAAATATTAAAGAATAAAGACTGAATAATGTACTATAGTGACAGACATAATAAATATGATAAAGTGCGCTGAGTAATCTTGACAGTTCCTGCATCGTGCGAAGACATTTTGTGAGGTTGCTGTAGGAGAAAGTGTGATAAAATAAAGTTTTCATAGAGCTCAGAATGCAAGTCTGAAGGAAAAAAAAGGATAAAAAAATGAACCCACACATGCACACAAACACACACACGTGCGCGTGCACAACAGTGTATATTCATTGCCAAGCGCTCGTGCTTTTTTATGTGAAAATACTAAATAAAGAAAAATATGTGGAATTGGAGGAAACCCTGAAAGAACAAATGACACTTATGAACACGAAATAGCTTTGCTTAATTAATCTATACAGCCATGAGAGAGAGAGAGAGAGAGGGACAGAAGACAAAACATAGGACGTAGTCTGCATCGGAGGATGTCAAAGGTCATAACATTATCCAGTCTGTCTTAACTCGCCCCATGTATCTTTCTCCTGTATGTTTGCGTGTGTTTTTGTTTTCTGTGTGTGTGCGCGCCACCTCACATAATTGTTTGTCTGTCACCGTGGCCGTGCATCTCTCTAGTTCCACCTCATCATCTTTTCACTTTTCATTCTCACGGGCTTTTATGAGACAGCGGGCAATAAACACCACGGCTCCATCACAATGAAGAGCCAGATATTGCGCGGACATAGAAATCGCACGTGAGGCCAAATGGGCACCGAGCTCGTCATGGCCTGTGCCAGACCCACACGCTGCCAAGTGTACGGGTGGCCACATCCGGGGCACTCAAACCGCTTCCAGCAGGTGCCCTGCCCTCTCCACCCCTCGCAAGGCACAGACACGCTGGCAGCGACACCATACGGGCCAGATAAACAACGCTTGATTGAACGGCAACACACTTTGATAAACAATGGCTAACGCGAGTTTGTTTGAATAAGAGGACTTATTAGCTGTCTTGAATATTGAAAAAGGCATAGACAACTCTTTTATCAATGGAGCGAATTCTGGTGATCTTTACCAGAAAGAAGGATGTCATTGCCCATGTCATCTTTTCTTGCCAATGGACCGATGCACAGGATCCAGAGGATGCAGCCTCTGGTTAACAGACAGTCACAACTCCGGAGACAGTGGGATCAAAGCTGTGCCAGCAAGATGACAAATAGACAACTAGTCAACACCAGCGGCCATGACACATTAATCATTACCGTGTCTTGGCCTGGTAATGACGTCTCCGGCAAACGCGGGAGGCGATGCGTGGGGAGGATGTTTGACAGAGTTCATCAGTCATCGCCGCGGCCGTGGGTCGATAACGCAGTGTAAAGAGAGAGAATGTTTAAAACAATGAGACCCTGTGAGGAGGAGGCCGGAAGTGTGTGTGTGTGTGAGTGTTTGCTGTCATTTTAATCCTTCATTTCGCATTGGAGGAAAGGAAGGGCGATGAGAGCATAAACGTGATCCAGTAGAGAATAAACTGATGAGAAGGGGGAGTGTGGAGGCGACTATAAGCCGAGTTGTCGTCCGTGGAAGGTATGACTTCTGTGTTTTGAGCATACCTTCATTTTATCACGAACTTGTAGGATACACGTTTGTGATTATATTCACTAATGCTTTGATTCTCAGTATTACGAACAGACAACCATATTCCCTAAGATGTTCTTTCTGAATACATCTTTAAACCAACTTTTTCTCGTCTCGTCTCGACTGCGAGATCTTGATCCTTCACCTTGAAGAAAACAGACAATGAAGAAAAAAAAATTTGCCTGACCTCGACTTCCATTTAAAAAAATTCAAAATTTATTTTCAGACAGGTGTTTTGCCTTAAGCATCTTAAATGTAGATTCATCTTAAAACACGAAACGGTTTTCCCATTACTCACTGTAACTTCCGCCTCGCCATGTTTATGAAAGCCAGCGAAAATTACTTCAGGTTGTGTTCCACATCGAGGACTGACTCTCAAAATAAATTTACAAGTTGTCTGGCTGCTTCAGCTTCCGTCCCTTCATGAAAGACCAGCAGGAAGTTGCCTTAACTGAAAAATCTGTTTTAGCTTTAAATCTTTCACAAAAGACAATTTTAGACACACTTTATCCAGTTGGCCGTGGGCAGCGACAAGACAAACTGGTCTCAGAATGAACTGTAAATCAGTAATACGAGTAATTTTAGAAAACGGTAAAAAAAATACAGGTATTTATGCGTAGACGGGTTTGGACAAGCAAGTAAACAAAATCATAACACTTAAAAAAATCTCATCACTGTCTTTCCACACACACACCTGCTTCATCTACTTTCTTTCTTTTAGAAGGTATCGGGTAATCATTGTTTTGAATTTCTTTGTCAGAATTGTTTTACAAAACTCTAAACCAGAAAAGAAGATTAAAAAGAGGGAACGAAGAACGAAATAAAGGAACCAACGATTTCCGCAGCAGGGTTTTACTTACCGAGGGTCTGACAAGGTGGGCTGGTGAGAGCATTGTCTGTGTTGTCGTATCGAGAGTCTAATTAGAAGTGATGGCGCTACCGTCTAACTGTCATCTTGGTCGTGGGAAGCTTGTCTTGCTCTAGTCTCCATTCCAGATACACAGTCGTGACAGAATAGGAGGTGGGAGGAACAAAGGAACGAAATAAGAGTGGGAAAACAAAGTTGGAGTAGGCTGGATTATAGGATAATGCTTGCGCGTGTGGGTTTTGATGTATGTGAGCAAACAAGAAAACAAAGGAAGTGCGAGACATTGAGTTACGAGAGTGAGTGCCCGTTAGGGTCACTAGTTACTGATACAGAAAAAGTCCTCGCTAAGCCCTGTCGATCCTTTGGTTTTCGAACGCAAGCACTGAGAAATGGAATGAAGACCTTGATGTCAGACCACCTTGTCGCTCGGGTGGATCGGTGGAGTCAGGTCCTACACTCTCGGGTTGTCCACATCTGAACTGAACTGAACCCAAGTGATTTTCATTTACCCACAGGATCACGAGGTGGCCTTAAGCTAAGCACGTACACTTCTTCTCAGGAATGTCAACGGCCAGATTGATTTTAAATTGAGACCTTACAATGGCTGAATAAAACTAAAAATAAAAGAAAAAAAAATCAGGAAAATAAATGAAAACGAAAATTAAACAGGAGACAAGAGAATTCTCTTGGAAATATTTTGCTCTTCCTTTCTCTGTTTTTTTAAAATTCCTAATTTTATTTATTCTTTTTATTCTCCCTGACGACATTACTTCACCGTCAGCAAAAGAAAAAAAAAAGAAACCCGGGGGAAAATGAGTCTGGATTATAAGCATCATTGATAAACTTGTTTCACGGTTATCTGTTGGAAAGGACTGTGGACGTATTACTGATGTCGATGGCTGCTGGCGATAAACAGCTGTCAGTCTACATGGCAGGGATGGTGATCACACGGCCGCTAGGCGTGCACGTTGTATTCAGTGCGGAAAGTTTTGTGTACTGGCCAACAGGTCTCTATCACCTTCCTCCTGCGCTCCTGTCTGCGTTAATTATGTGCTTTATGTTCTCCTCGTCTGTTCCGCCAGCGAAACAGTAAATGCGACGGATGGCCTCTCGCCCGTGTCTTGTAACTGATTTTTGTTTTGTTGCTTCCCGTTTGGAGGTTAGACAGCATGGAGTCGTCTCAATCCTGAAGTTTGGGGGGATAGATGTTAAGATCTTGGCTAGGTAGCATGGCGAGGCATCACACTTCATCCGATCATCGAGTGAACCTGTTGTCGTAGGAACTCTTTCGGCCACTGCGAATTAAGGATGGTTTGACCAACCAATTGAATACGATTAATCATTTCTTACCATCTGTTACAAACGTTGGAACTAGAGGTGGAGGAGCGTCTCTCCTTGTAATCATCGCACAGACTCATAGAAGCTCACGTTTCTGGACATCGCAAGACCCACTGACTCCTCTTTTTGATAGCTCGTTCTTTCTTTTTTTTATTTTGTGGAGAAGGTGGAGGAAAAAAACTAATGTTTGTGGAAATACCGAGGAAATTATCAGTGGTTTTTTTCAATCGGCCATCGATAATCCAGACTGGGATCTTCATCAAGAAATAAAGCCAGAAGGTGACTGTGACCCAGTCTGTCTCCTCTTCAGCCGCCATGCTGTCTGATGACGCAAGAGTGTATCCGTTATGTGGCTGAGCCCAGCAGCCCCAGTGTCTGATTTCAATAAATAAACCCTATAAATAAACTTCATTAAGTGAAACTTTAGACAGTGTGCAAATTTGCTTTTATGCCCCAGAACTCAACCGATCTATCTATTTTGGCATAATTTCGTTTCTTTACTTTGCCCTTTTAGAATCCCGACTGTTTAAAGACGATTTTTCTAGCTCGTCCTTTTTCTCAGCTTACTCTGAGTCTTAGAAGACATGGTTGTGGCTCTCATCTCAGCAAAACGAACAGTGACTTCCGCCACCTCGGCCAGGAGATGTATCTGTACAAGAAACCTCGATTCCGGCCGTTTCCTGAGAGGGAACCCCGGTGTCCGCTCAGGACCCGAAGGTTGGTGGGAAGAAGGGGGATGGGTGTGGACGTGGGAGGTGTCCGCCGGCACGTACACACACGTGGGCAGAACCGTTAGACTGATGGGGGGAGAGGAGGGCTGGAGTCTGTGGCCAGAGAAACGTTATGCAAATCTCACGAGTAGGATGCTAGCAAATCGCTCGCCGTGTCGCCAGAAAAGACCGGAAGGGGTCGCCGCCGATCGGTCGAAGCTTGAATCCACGATCCACAGCAACGTGGGCTGCGGCGAGTGAGCAGTGTTGGCTTTCGGTCTTTCATTTTAGGCAGGAGATGTGTGTTTATGCGGTGGTGGTGGTGGTTGTGGTGGTAGTGGTGTGTGTGTGTGTGTGCTCACTTTTCTCGCCTTTTCTGTCTCTTTACCTCTATCTTTCTCTGCGTCTTTCCTTTGTTCATCCCCCTCTTTGTCTCCTTCACGTCTAGTAAAGTCCAGTTTTGTCTGGAAATAAACCTTTACACGTTTTCTCTACAAAGGCGCTTGCTAACTAAACTCGATATTTCCGACCCTGATAAAAGCCATTAAACTTTCTTTTTCAAATAATATATCCCACAAAAAGTCCTGCTCGGCTTCGTTTTTGGCTGTTTGTAAAGCGGAAGTGACGATTATCGCAAATTTTCCTTTCTCTATCAAAGGCTGGCAGACGGTCAACAAAGCCATCGTAAATTAAAAAAAGAGAACAAAGTTACTGGGTTGAAAGGTTTAAACTTTGTCCAAGCAAATGTTCCAGGAACCGTGGCGCCATCGAGGCTTCAAGCGGTTACAGTTTTTTGATGACAACTGAAGTTGTCTTGCTACCAGCGGTTGGAGCTGATTTTAGATACGAAGAACAACCATTAACGAAAGATAAAGGAGAGCTTCAAATGTTCGGTCTTCTGTTCTTTTTTTTTTCTTTTGTATGTAAACGCGCGTTTCAGAAAGTTATATCACACAGAGAGAGAGGCAAGCCCAAACCCTTGAAAGTAAGAAAAAGAAGATGAAAGCAAGATATCATTTTTCTGTAACGAATATCAATAACCTCTGGTGATGGTAATCAAGAGGCATTACAAGAAACCATCATCAAAGACAAGGCCCACGACTTTTACGCCTGATGTCTCGGTTGGGGTGGTTTCTTGCTGACTTTTATGAGAAGCACACACAAACAGAAATTTTGATAAAATGCTCGGTCTCATGATTTTATCGTCCTTAAGTGAATCACACTTCATCAGACCATGAATCGGAGCAAATGAGGAGCGAGTTCTCTTCCCCTTGAACAACAACTTGCAGCCTGGGGAGGGCTGGTCGTCCTGACAGCTTTGTTGATATCGAGATGATGAATGGTGAGGCGGGGCGCTTCGATTGTCAGAGAGATACAAAGTATTACAATAATGTCTCCAAAATAGAAGATTTATTGTCCGACTAAAAACTATTCTGTTGCTTTGTTAAGTCTTACGAGTTGTGTGTGCGTACTAGGTTGGGTGTATGAATCGCTCGGATTTTTTGAAAAACCTTTTTTTTCTTTAAAAGGTTTAGAAGTGTACATGGCGGAATGGACAATATAAAATTTTTTCTGATTCTACTTTCTTCTGCTGGGTACGGTACTGGGAAATAAGTGTTCAAAAATAAAGAAAACCTAAACAGAAGTTTGCCTTTGCGAATGCCCAATGAAAATCAATTTTGAATTACAGTTGAAGAGACCTCAAGTGATACATGTTACGAAGAAAGAAAAAGGGTAAGTAAAGTACAGTCACACATTAACAAGAAAAAAAGTATTTAAAAAAATAATTAATACAGAAAAATGCAAAGAATGAAACACGAAAAGCAAAAAAAAAAAAAAACAAAAAAACAAAAACAAAAAACAAAACAAACAACCCTCCCCCCCAAAAAAAACAAGACAAAACAAAAGAAAACACCAAAAAAAAAACAAAACAACAAAAACAAAAAGTAAACAAGAGAAAAATCAAGAAAGAAACAAAAATATAATAAAGGAAGAAAAAATAAAGAAAAGACTAAGAAAGAAAAAAAGACGGTCATATAGTAAAAAACAAAAGAAGAAAGAAAACAAAAACTAAAGAGAAATAAAAATAAAAATGACTGCGAAACATAAAAGCGTAAGGCAAAAAAAGCGAAATAAGTAAAAGTAACAAAAACAAAAAAAATAAAGAATGAACAAGAAAACAATAAAGAAAGAACATAAAAAGAAAGAAAAACCGAAAAAGAAAAATATCAAATAAGAAAGAAAAAGACAAAAGAAACATAAAAAGACAAACGAGAAAAGAACTTACAAGGTAGCAGTCAAGAAATGAAGAAAGAAATAATATGGAAAATTAGGACAAACATTGATAAAGAGAGAAAGACAGAAAAGAAATATATTTTCCTAACTCACTGACAATATAGCAAACAACTACGCGAGGACATGAAGCCAGCATGCGATCAGACAGAGTGAAGAAATAAAAAGGAAAAAAAAAAGCTGGCTCAGTTTCAAGAGGCAACTCCGCGCAGATATGAAGACTTCGTGGAATGCCGTGTTTACGCCATGTCAGGATGCGATGATTATCAAATGTAGCAATCCAGGAAAATTTCCCCTCCCACCATGTTCCCCATCTCCTCTTAATGCAGTCGATCTCGCCGTGTGATTGGCGGGATTCCAGCAAGACATCACGCATGCGTATATCGCTCGTGAATAAAAGGACGTCGGGTACATCGGGTGATACGTCAGAATGTAGGCAGTTGAGCCACTCATCTACCCACAACTTCCTCATTTCCGACCCAAACTACCCGAATGAAGGAAATAATTTCAAAAAGTTTGTGCTTTGTCTTAGTCTCAAATGTGGAAGGTTTGCCCCTTGTCAGCTGCGATTGTGTTGTGGTAATGGAAGTCGAAGAGAAGGGAGAAGAGAATTGTTTTAAGCCGAGCCAGCAGCTAAGGCTATATCACGGCAAGGCAGCCAGTCCTGTACACAGATGCCACAAGCAGAAAAATACAGCGTGCCCTAGGCGAGATCTGAACCCACAACTTCAAATCCTCGTTGTGACAGACGCTAACCGTTGCGCCACCGGACCGCCCGTGACGATCCATATTCACACACTCGTCCACGCTGTTGCTATAACTGCCTACAATAACAACAGCAATATTATCTAAAGCAAAACGAGTAAAACAAGAACAAAAATAAAGAAAAATTGACGACAAAGAGTAGCTCGTTAGACAAAAGAATAATTATATAGTAACATGATAGGTGGATCACAATGCAATGTGTTGACTAAACAAGAGTAGACAAGGCATTTCACACAAACAGGAATGTAATCACAATGTAAAGTGTTGACTAAACAAGAGTAGACAAGTCAGTTCACAGAAACAGAAAAAAGAAACAGAAAAATAAAAGAAAAAAAGAATAATAAAAATGTTGAGCCAGTCTCGTCCGGTGCCTGTGAGGCCGATAATATTTCGATTTCTGCTCGTTTACAATTCAGATTTGGCTGTGGGTATGCAGCACAACATGAGATAGATTGATACCTCCAACCCTTGCATCCTGATAAACCTTTCCAAAGTTTTCTCTATCAGCAGGGAAGGATAACTGTGTACGTTCCTGCGTTGATAAGATTTCCTTTGCCCTCTAGCCCTGGAATTACTTTCTAGATATTATTTTTCGTTCTCAATATTTTCTTTAGTAACTTCAGTTTTACTTCTTTACATATTTGTTGCAAACATTTGTGTGTTTGTATGTCTGTCTGCATGTCCATGTGTGTGTTTAATCACTTAGTCCTTTTTTTTTTACATTTTAGCGAATTTTTTCTGTGAACATAAGACAGCAAAGCAGTTCACAAGCACAAAAATTGCTGACTTCCTACAGTTCATAAAATCATTCTCACCCCAACATATCCAAATCCCTTTACCATCCACCAGTCCACTTTATAGTTAGTGATGGACAGCAATTCTTTTACAGGGAAAGTGAAACAAAATCTACTTTACAGAGGACAAAAATCAGACAAATATCAATTTCTGAAACAGATGCCGGACATTTTCTTTTTCATTAATTTACTAATTTTCCATTACCGTTATTACAGTAGATTACCGTTAGCACAAATTTACCATGCGCTGCCTCAACGCAGTTTTTCCACCTATCGAGGGCTTTAATTTTTGGATCCAGCAGCAAGTCCTCCATTCGTACATTCTCATCTCAACCCTGACACTTTCTGACCTCCATTCACCCCAGGCTGTGGTTAGACTAATACTCCTGTCAAGGCGATCGTTCTCAGAATATAGTTGGTGGACACAAGGACAGAAACCATTCCCCAAACCGACCGAAAGTCCCCGGAGATTATTCAGACATCCAACACCCGATGGTGTAGGTTCTGGTAACTCTGTATTTGACATTTGGCGTTTTCCTGACGTTGATTCAAACAGGGTTTGCAGTTGAGAAAAATGAAAAAAAAAACCAGGCTGTAGGAAAAATCATTTCTGCACAATAGAGTTGTGAATAAGTATATATAAACATGTATAAGTCTTAATGTTGTACATGCAGAAATTTGTTCAGTCATCAAATAGAAAATGGTGCGTGTGTGTGTGTGTGGGTGGTATTTTAATTTCAAACGTAGACAAATTATAGACACGGTATCCAGTCTTTTATTTGAAGATCCAGTTTCAGTCTTTATGATTCTTCTAACAGAAAGAATATCTAAGATCACAAAGTGCATTTTTTAATTTTCTTCCCCAGTAGCAGGCTTCTTACTGCACATGAAAGTAAACCCACAAAGGAGATGAAACGGAAAGAAGTAATTTCAAAAGAAATGCAAGTCAAAATCCAGAAGCATGACCAAAAAATAAACAAAAACAAAACCTGAAGGGAAATGCATTTTATTTTTGACATGATAGTGTGGCCGGGGCAATGAATTAGTTACGCACCTATGCTCCCCTCAGACCTGGCCAAACGCAGAGGAAGCTCCGGATGCCTGCAGTGCAGGGATGAAAAATCGGAAACCGGCGGTTTCATCTGATCAGTGCTTATGAAAGAAATTAGATTGCACTCACTCACACATCCACCCACTCACCCAATCACCCACTAAACCACCAACCCACCCACTCACCGACCCACCCACTAACTCACTCTCCACAGAGGGTAGATTGACAGAAAGTGTGACAGCTTCTCAACGATGTTTTGAAGTAGCTTAAAATCTCCAAAAACCAAATGTCACCTCCCTGATAATCTCATCTACCAACAGAGATCCCCCCGATGCAAACCCAAAGGTTTGTGAGTTCAGCCACGACCATGTTATCACTCGGGGGGAAGGTGAGGCAGGATCGGAGAGGACTAACTCCTTAACAGATGATCACGTGCAGGATGGAAGGGTAAACTGTCCACATGAGGGCGGCACCCACTGCATTCTTCAGGCGATGAGTTGTGAATGGTCTCTCTCCCTTTCTCATCGATCTCCCATCTCCGAGTGCTACATTCAGAACAATTCTCCCTTAACTCACAGATCGTAAGGTTACAGCCAAACCGTCGGCACCTTTCTCACAGGGTTCTCAGTAGTAAGCACCAAGTCCCTCTTAGAAGGACGATGAAGATCATCTTTGTCCAAACTATTAATTTTAACAATTATCTACTAGAGTTCAATCTCTAATTTCCGATTGTCGCAAGAACTTCACAAAAGGAAGAACACTAAAGAAGGCGCGTTGTTCCACAGTTCACATCCCTAGGGAAGTGGTTCTGATGACAGTCACCTCTGACCCTACAGCTGCTGGTCATGTGACAAGGAGGCAGAACTCTCTACGAGATTTCAAAGAGGAAAGCAAGGCCAAAGGGATTCTCTCCGACCCCAGACCTCCACTCCAGCCCGTCAAGAACATCCAGAAGAGACAGCTGTTACTCGCTCACATTCACCTCTCAACTCGTCCACAGAAATCTGTGGGTCGAGACATCTCGAGCAGCACTTCGTCTACAGAACGCCCTTTGACCGAGCTGCAGGAAAGAGCTATAACAGATTTGAATGAATAATTTGAGATAATGAGACGAAGGGAGTAAGGCGAGGTGGGATGGAGTGAGTGTCTGTGTCTAAAGGAAGCTGAGTTGTAAAGATCGTTCTTCTGCGTCCTATTCCCACTGACAAAAAGATGAAAGGTAGCATCTAACAGTTGAAGAGCTCTTTAGCACTAAATGATATGGGCAACAGAGGATTGTGGCGTTAAAGATGTCTAAAGGAATGAAAGAAGGTTGCTACAACAGGACACGAGCGGAACGTGTAGAAGAGTCTGACTGGTCCTTTTCTCCGAGCCAGTCGGGGGTATCATCGAGAAGCGAACCAGACCTAGCAACGACACCCTCGTCAGGCCTGTTTAGGTTATATATATATTGCTCTTTATTTCTTCTGACAGGCTATCAAGTTTCATTGGTTATATTTTTTCTGGAGGATATTCGAGAAACGTTTGCAACAAGAAAAAAAAGTTGCGAGCAGATTTACGAAGTACACGTGAAACAGATAAAACATTTGAAAAATAATTGAGAAAAAAAAAGGAAATGAATCAGGAAGAGACAAGATGGGTGCATGGAGGGTAAAGAGAAAAAGGAAGAAAGAAAAGAAATTGAAGTGTAAAGATAAGGGAAAAGATGGAAGAATGAGTTAGAATGAAAGGTGCGGCATGAATTGGTGTTCCCCTTGCTGGAGACTTAGAAATATCAAATGTTAGAGCTTCAGTGATAGTGAAGTCACTCGAAGATAGACAAGATACAATAACTGCAACATTCAACTTCAATATAAAACATTTCTCGCATGCCATCAACTTCTTTATTTGGTCTACCTGAGTTTCTTTCTTCCATGTGTGCACCTTGCTGCTGTGTCATCCTCCAACATCAAGATTCTGTGTCAGCAAACCTAATCGTGTTGTGAGCTCGTAAAATGATGACCAGGTCTGCAAACAAACCTTCTAATGGCGCATTGAGACATTTTGGAAGAAAACTAAACCTGACAAAAGCTCGGCAAGCTGAAAATAGTTATCAGTTTATAGACGATTGCCATGATCAGCAGAAAGATAAGTACTCTTCCGTATCGGATACTTAAGAATTCTTCTTCTTTGTACTACGGGAAATGTCTGGAGTTTGTATTTTCTTCTTTCTTCACGAAAAGGAGAGCTCGCCAGCTTTCCTCAATCTTGCGACTCGCTTTCATGAAGTAGAAACCTGGCCAAGTTCCCTTCATCGTTTGACTAGTTTTCAAAGTTTTTCAACTAGAGTGTTTAGCTTACGAGTTTTATCTTAATTATTTATCTCGCGAAGATGAAGCAAATGTCTAACGTATTTTTCTTGAAGGATCTGGAGTGGTCTGCATTGGCGCTCTTGTCTTCCTTCCATACGTAAGTGCGGCTATAAATTACGGAAAGTGCACAAGTTACCAGTGAGTTTGGGTTAGGAAAGAGGGATGAAAAGACGCATGCAAACCATCCTCAGATTCTTCGCGAACAAAAATAAGTGAAACGATTACTAGTGTTTGAAAAATGCTGACCTCGGCTTGCAATGGCAGCCTGAAACATTCTATCATAGTTCTAACAAACACAAACAGTTAAATCATACCCCAACATCCGTAAAAATGTTTTTTTTCTGTAGCAATTATTCTTCCTTTTATCACCTTGCCATGTATATATATATATAAAATATATAGGCAGACACTAGTAATCTCATCTCTCGGCTTGTCTGTGTGGCTGTTCGCCATGTCGTGTTGGACCTGTAGTGTCGTAAGATCGGTTCCAAGGAACTTCCAATTTATCCATTGCAGTTTCAGATTTTTTTGTTGGAATGTGCGACGGTCTAGTTTCTTTCAGTTTTTGTGGGTTATGATTTGTACTCACCAACCAACACTTAGTCATTAAGTCCACAGAAGCCTTGTGTAAAACAAATGTTTTGCGTCTTAATGTGTTCATCTATTCGCGATGGCTCATGGCGTGGCTGTCGCCTTACATCTAAGCATGAGTTTCACCCTGAATAAACACAAACAGAGTGAACTTTCTCTGCCAATCCCTGGAATGCGAACAAAATGTGCACATTCTCTGGAACTAGCACACGAAAAAACAACTTAACACTTAAAAAAAATTAAACTAAGCAACAGTTAAGTCTGTAAAATAATTCTAAGCTGTTGTCCAAATATCAGTGCAGTTTTTAACGCTCTGAGCTCAACATTAAGGTCAATTAAAACCTAATCTTAATTACAGCAAATCTTTTTATGATGAACACCAAAGCTAGTGCAGTTTGTGACGAGCAGGGCACCTGTGGGATGAGAATGCTCTGAAGGAAAGGTAAAAGTATTTTGCGCAAATTTTTGGAGCAGGCCGAGCGAAATGTTTTTGAAAGGTTCAACCTATCACAGCATCCAAGTGCAGTTAGGGGTTAAGAGGAGGTTTTTAGGTATGGAAGGGGTGTGCCTGCGTGCACAAACACAAGAGAATGCATGCACAAGCTCACACACACACTTTATTCTCCTACACACAAGCATACCCACATACACACGCGCGCTCAGGCAATCTCATGAACACACACACACACACACAGCCATACAGGAACAAGGACACGCTTTACACTCATAACATTTACAGATTTTAAAAGGAAGTGACGAAAAGTAATTTCAGTAATTTTGTGGAAGCGCCAAAAATCATACATCCGCTTTCAACGGGTATTCTTTCAATACTTCTTTTTACTTTCCCCTTTTGGTTTGTCCTCAGCTATACAGCCTGCCAGCCGATGGAGAAGAGGATGGTCGCGGTGTTCCTATATATTACACACTATTTTTTTCTTAGTTCGACAGTAACAGAGGGACTTTGAAAGGTCTGTAAGATAAAAGACAGTTCCCTCTTTATGAATTACGAACCCAGAAGCCTGTTGCGGACAACTTCATGCTTGTCTTCGCGGTCCATAAGGATCCACAAAGCAGAAACAAGGGAAATAATGGCTTGGTAAGCGGACGCAAATTTTTGGATGCTGGTATGTAAATGTAAATAAAACAAACGAACCTTAATGCTGATTGATTGGCTAAATGACTTAAAAGCTGGCTTATAATGCGTCAGCTTCCGGCGCTTGGTTGCAGTCATCAGGCATGGCGAGATCAGAGATGGACACGCGAGGTCTGTAAGGACTGAGAGACAGAATACAGCATCAGGCTCCTGTCTAGCTTCTCCTCCATGCCTCTGTGATCTTCCATCGCCGACTGCCAACGTGAGCTGTTCACGCCATGTCAGTGTCATGCGAAGACACAATTATGTCTTTCTAGAATTTCCGCTCACCTCCATTCCCAGAACCCCTTTCGCCCTGAGGTCGTAGTGAAAATCTGAGGCATGATTACTATCACACTATACACATTTCATTCTCTGCCCACCTAACACCTTCACCCACCCCCAACGTCCGATGATGATGATGATGATGATGACGACGACGACAACGACGACGACGACGAAGACGAAGACGACATACGGGACCGTTACTCAATTTTAAACTTGAGACCACCTAGTACCCACAACAGCAGAAAATGTCGGCGGTGAGTGTGAGCGCCATCTGAAGATTGCTAAAGAAGTTAATCAATGTCGCAGTGTCTCGTGCCGTCTCTGTCTCTATTACACGTGCGAGCAGTTTTTGGGGGATGAAACTGATGAAATCCGTTTCCCACACGCATACCGACTCCTTACCCTCCTCTCTTCCTCCACTCCCTTTTAGAGTTAATCTATCACCTGAATTGATATTAGACACTCCGGCNCCCTCCCACTAATCCCTGATAATGACTAGTATGTTTTCATCTGTTTGATAAATATCGTCCTCACCCTGTAAGTAATCTCAAAGACAGAAGCAATGATAATTTATAAAGGACAAAAATATTTTTGTTACAGAATATTTCCATTAGGTAGAGTTTCCTCTAGTTGGTTTAAAATATAGTTTTATGTGAAATGAGTCTAAAAACATTTTGATGCTGCGACAATTTTTAATTTTTATTAAAATATTTACAGTATTGACCAGTTTTTTTCCCTTTCTGTTCAAGCATTGAAAACGTACGTCAAACCATATTTTCAAAGTTTTATCTATTTAGAAATTGGCACTTGATATTAGCAACCAATGTGATTTCATGGATCGGGTATCCGGGCATTGAACTGGAATAAAGCAGTGAAAGGGTTGAAAAGGGTTGAAGTTAAAACATTAATAAACATGCCGAATGCTAGCTGTGCAGCACCATAATACCCGAGAGGGAGGTGGATGTCTGATTGATTAGATCGGTGGCGGTGTGGCGCAGCAAACCTCTCACAGTCCACCCAGCCGTCGGGAACGGGTACCTGACACCAGGGTTGGTGAGGCTGAGGCAGACAGGAGGAGATGGGCAACACTTTCACAAAACATTGAACCTGGGAAAGGTGAATCTCTACCACCTCACTTCCCCAGGACCAAAGGTTTACGGGACAGCCATTAAAAATAGAATTATAAAACGAATTTGCTGATTGTGATGGTTGTGAAAATGTCTTCCAGCTGTGGAAGCTGCGAAAAGACGTTCAAAGGCCAGATGCATAAAACATTCCTTGGCACTAGCTATATCCTTGTACTTTAGCTGATGGTTCTCAGGTAATGGCAATAAACAATCTGTGTAACTATGCGAATAGAGATATTGGGCGGCATGAAAGATATCACACAAACTTTCCAAAAAAATATACAAAAATAAAATTTGAAAGGTACAGGGCCCCAAAGCGAGACGTCAGGACAACGTCTCCCACGTCTTCGTCCAGATCCTGTCCTCCGCAAAGCTCGGCTGGGCAGAGAAAGTCCCCGGATGGCGCGTGGCTGTGAGGAGGACACGGACATCAGCAGGTTGCACGGTCCTCGGTTCGCTGGCAAAGGCGCGCGAGAACGTCAGACACGAGCGTCAGAGGCGGGCCCCGACGCCATCTGCGCACGCGGCGTGCANTGGACAGGCGACTCTTTGCACGCGCCTTACACATGCGCGCTCGAGACCCTGTTTATTGCTCAGAGTCTGCAAGTTGTCATCGGAGATGACATCTGCGTCGATGCTGAGCGCAGCAGCGTAGATAGGGGAGAGGAAAAAAGAAGAGGATGGCCTGGGGCCTGTATCTCTCCGACTTCAGCAGCCTGGCGATTGAGGCTCAGTCTGGAGCCCGGTCTGGGAGGGTTTGGGGGAAAGGAGGGATGAATAGTCTACTGGATCCATACGCAAGCCCAGTTGGGGTGTAACTGAAGGTGGAAAAGGGTACACTAGACACGCGAACTTTATCTGCAAAACTTCACAACAGCAAAACAAAAAAGAAAGAAAGAAGTGAGAGAGGGAGAGAAAGAAAGAAAAAAAAAATAACGGCGAGGATACGGGAGAAGTTTGAATCGAAGTGTCCGTGGTAATTAGACCATCATTCAACTTATTTTGAGAACCACTTCCCTCCACAGGTTGTTCTTTATATCATCTTCCATAGGACCTCACTTTCCAGGATTCTCGCGGGAGTTAATGGGGTTTTGTGCTTTATTCATCTACCTCACGCAGCAGTGTAGATATTTCCTCTCACTCAAGCTGCAGTATGCAAAGCTTTTTTCGTATTTCATGTGGCAATGGAGATGATGTTTTTGCCTCCTTCCCGTGGCAATATGGACGGGAGACTTTCTATTTCCTGATTTTTCGAGGCAACGACAACAACACTTTTTCATGATGTCACGCTGAAGTCTACTCTCCACCTTTCTGCGGAAATGTTAAACCTTTTTTTTTTTGATTATTTTCTAATTTAAAAGAGAAGTTAAGATAACAAAAAGAGGTCAAGCTTATTTGAGGTTTAAAAGATATCTTTAGAGGATGAATGAGAACTATTAATGTATATCATAATGAAAATGTCAAGATTATAGACTGAGTAGTAAACACATTAGCCTCCAGCCCCAAAAATGAATTTTATGACCAAACCTTGTTGTGCAAAAGCAAAAACAAGATAACAGCAGAGATGTTTTGCTGTTGGTTTGTTTGTTTTTCTTATGATTGAAAAAAAAATTCCCAACTTAAAAATAGATGACAGTATAGCTTCACTCTATCTCTCCAACTGTAGATTCATGTTTGTGTTTGCATACTTTGGTATATTTATGTGTTTGTGAAAAAAATAAATAAAGAAAGAAAGGGAGGAAGAAAGAAAGAAAGGAAAAAAGAAAAGTGAGTTCTAAATTTCTTGCTAAGTTTCTGCGTCTCCTCGCCTCTCACGTACACCTCTACTCCTTGTAAAGGGTTTCTTAACTTCGTAAAAAAATATCAGTTTCCAGCGGCCCAGCCACCAAACGTCTTCCCTGTGGTCGATGAATCAAACAAAAATACCGAAGCAGTCAGCGGCGTAAGAACCGGTTTTTCTGTGTCCTTCTTCAACGTTGTAAATTTTAACTTGATAAAAATCCGTGAAACCGAACACAGAAAAAACAGTTTTTACGCCATCGACCAAGATTTAAGTCTTAAAACATCGTTCGTTTCATATTAGCTGTCCGCGCCACGCACTCAGCTTTTCTCTTAGTCAGAATTGTAAAGGGAACGCCCAGACGTGAACATAACGTAAAAACGACGTAAAATGGACGTGAAAACGACGTAAAATTCACGTAAAAGCGCCGCAAAATGTATATTCAACAACTGTATATTCTCCGTGAGAGCGGCAGGAGATCTTGCTGTCTCGCCTCGCTAATCCCAGTCGGAGCTGGCAAGATTTATCTCAGCAACAGACCTCCCTCTCCCAAGCCACCATCTTGGATATATAATTCTTATTTTTTTATTTTTTTTTTCATTTTCTGACCATGAAAATGATTGAAATTTATTCCTCGTTACCACCTCCACCAGCACCATCACTACCTTTCCCAGCTGTTGTCTCTCTTCTCGTCTGTCTTCAGTCATCTGTCGGCACCGGGTACTTAGCGCGTGCGGCTCTGCTAACCGTTCTGCCGCCGGCGACCCGACAAACGAGTCCACACACTACGTAGCCGCAGCCTTATCAGCAGATATCAGCAGCTAGTGGCCTCAGCCTTATTAGCAGCTATGAACGGATAGTGGCCTCAGTTTTATCAGCAGGTATGAATGGCTGCAGGCCTGTACCCGATAGCATCAGCCAGTTGCCGCATCCTTATTAAAGAGTATCAGCAGCCACCGGCCACACCTTGCATAACCGGAGGTGGCAGCGGGGCAAAGGGCAAATGCTAATGATGCGGGTCAGTAGAAACGGTCATGTTAATCAGGTAGACTTAGTGAAGCAGCTATACTTAAAATGAAGAAGAGAGGTGGAGACGGTCAAATTGATAATGAAGAGAAGATGATGGGAGATGTACTCAGGAACATCCATACTGATAATGGAGAGACGTTGATGAGAGAAGCAGATATGATGACAGAAAACAGTGGGTGCTAACATTATTCTAAGCATTTAAAACAGTAGCTGATTTTTCTACACATTTCTGTTATCGATATGTAGTCGTGTACAGTCATGTACACGATTTGTAGATGCAATAATCTCTACGTGGTTAGAAATGTACACGTGTACACACCTCTCCCCCACACTACGGATAAGAAGGAAAGAAAACCCTCTAAGCAATTATAGATGCAGCCATATAAAAAGGTAGGCTTAAAAAACAGCGGCAGCTATGGAATTTAACTGATGATGATCAGTTTTAACTTTGAGTTGACCATCAGCAAATGAATCAGCCTAAACGTGGTTTAATATTTAAGTGTAATCAGAGAACCAAAGGAAACAACAAAACGTACATGTTTAACAGACCGATGATTAACTGTACATCTTTTTTTTGTGAGATTAGTTGAGTTGCCCGTAGTTGTGAGACCAGGTCGACTGACAGGCTGTCAGCATGCCCGCAGCTTGCGGACAAGATCACATAGCATTTCTTTCGAAATGGTTCTTCAAGTTGCCTAGTCTCTTTCTCTTTCTATGAAAACGTGGTTGACTAACACACACACTAACATACTGTTTTATTTAAAAACTCATAAAGTTCCTGCAGCTGGGAGGAGCTGATACTTCCCCAGTTGCAAGTGTAAGCGCAGTGCAGGAGGTTCTGTCCAGTCCTCACAGATGCCCTTGAAGCGTACTCTGTGGACCTCGGCCCATCCTCGGTCTGTCGACGGCTGTCTGGCTGGCTTCGTGGTTCATTCTCTCATGTTGGAGTACTTTCAGGGACAGATCACTCGCGGACTGCGGCGTCTGGCCCGCAGGCGACTATTGATTCCCTCCCCTTGTTGCCGCTCTTCTCAAAGTCCTTGCTGCCAGACCGGTCTTCTCGCCCCTACCTGCTCGTCTTAGGTGTGGACTCGTGTAGGACCGGAGAGAAACTCGGGGGGAATGGGACAACATTTGGACTGCGCATGTCACAGCAGTCCTTCGTCCCGAAATAAGAAGCAAGAGCAGGATATTAAGAAAATTCCACTCTCCCTTCTTCGCCTGTCTCCTGTTGTCCTACGTTCCCCGTCTTTGCATGTCAGATCCGGAATATCTTCTTTGCCCTCTGGTCTCCATTTTCAACTGTAAAATCTTGACTCATACGTAATATTTATTTGCTCTCTTCCTGTAGGATTTGCTCTCTCCTCTTTCTCTTTACTCGGTCTAGTGTTCACAGTCACAAGCCACTTAGCTTTTAGTTGCTGAAGATGGCGTGGGAATACATTCTTCTTTCTTCAAAGGTTTCATTTTTTCTTCTTCTTCTGCTCTCTTTCTCAGTCTCTCTAACCCTTCATTTTTTCCGATTCGTTCTATTCCTGCCATGAGCCATGTCATTCAGATGTTTCAAAGAAAGAAAGCGATGTTTTAAAACAAGTGTTCGGCACATTAAAACAACACTTTAAAATGAGAAGCATGGAACCTTTCCTTTCAACTAAGCCTTTGCAGAACAAGAATTACAAAAATACAACAATACATCTGGATGCAACTATACACACAAAAATGTTTGCAAGAAATTAAATATTAAGAAAACGAAGAAAAAAAGTAGGCAGAGCACTCAAGGATTAATTTCACAAAAGTACTGATCTTCCTATCCTTTCACAGCTCCCAGGAATATGTGTTGTCTACTGGGACTTCTGTCAATAGATCAAGCTTATATATCTTTTTTTCTTTCCAAAGTCAGCTGGATTTTTCCCGTCATCAAGGGAGGTATGTGAAACTGTTCATTAGAGGCTTCTGTCTGCTTCCTTCTAGTTTTCCTGGCGTCAGATGAAACGCCCCAAATCCATTTCAGTTCACTCCACGTGCAATCCATTTGGTTTAAATGTATGACAAGAATAATGTGTTCAAGCCTGAAATCAGCTCTGAACGTCAGGGTTTGGCGATGGGCAGATAAGCGAGTCACCAGGGGTTAAGTCACGCTCCAACACCAATAACCGTTGCTCACCTCCCGGGCGAGAGAAGGAGCGAAACAGCGAGCTAGGGAGAGAGAGACACTGATTGAAGATGACACTTCATGAAGCTTTCGCACGCATGCTTGTATAACCCGGTGAATATGAACTAATAAATAAATTTTACAAAACATATTGAAAATATGTGAATTATTCTTTAGCTTTTCATTCAAGTGGTCAGTGCAAATCTTTTGCAATATTGCGGGAAGGACATCACTCCACAAAGGACTTGGAAAAACTTGAGTAAGGCTTTCAAGACTTCGCAAACCAGAAAAGCAGATCTTACAGTGCAAGTAGAGAATTCAATAGAAGATGATCGCAACATCTACATCACTAACATTCAGAAGAGAGATAACATTGTTAGTTTCAAGAACTTAAAACAGACAACACTAAGAAACCTGTAGGTACATCAATAAGTCTGGAGGTAGTTAGCACTAACAAACCTGAGAGCAGACAGACCTGAAATACCAACGACAAGAGGTTCTAATAAATGTGAAAGGACACTAACAAACATGGAGGCTTCCTTCTCCTAACAAACTTGGAGGTCTTGGAAGTAGACAGCATTACAAAGTGGACTGTACAGATGAGCCAAAGTCATCATGGAGTTGATTAAACAAACCGGGGAGCCGTTAAGGAATATTCTTCGTAGAACTTCTAAATAAAATTAAAATTAAGACTTTATTCTCCTTTTCTCCTTCTTCACTGGTAAAAATGAGATAAAAGTGTTAAAATTAAAAGGTTTAACATGTGGGGCAATAAACAGTATAACAAATGAGTCTGACGAATGGTATAACACTGTGTGACAAATGAAGGCGACGACAAGCGACACGAAGAATGTCCCCACGTCCTGTGTCCAAACTAACAACAAGAACAGAATAATTTGTCTTGCAGGGAAATGTTTTCTGACCAGCAGATGTAGTTCAGTCGATTGATCGAGTGAGTGAGTGACACGCACGTTCAAGCGCCGAGGACTGAAGTATCAAAGAGTTCAGTCCCTAGATGACCCTGCACAGTACAGATCCCCTTCAGAAGCCACCAATCTTCCCCAGAATTTACCATGCCACCCCAGGACACCTCACCCTGCTGGACAATCTCACAAAGGAAGCTCGTGAAGTGATCATAGCGCAGACGATTCTCAATATAAGTTCGAGAGGAGAGAGAGAGAGACAGAGAAGGACTTTTTGTGTTAAAACGAATGCTTCTCTTCTTTTCTTATTGCTGCTGCTGCTGCTGCTGATGATGATGATGCTGATGATGATGATTCCGTTGTAGAGACTTCCTTCTCTCTACATATCCCAGACAATTTCATGTTTTTTCCCTCCCAAGCAATCATGACAAATGTCAACGCGACCTTACAGACTGTCTGTAAATATATTTACTGATTGTACTTTAAATGTCACGGCCTTCACCTCTGGTTTAATTGTTTCCCAACCTCACTAGCAGGTCACACCTACTATTTTGCTCCCTGTGTACACGACAACATTTGTGGCTTAGTTTACCAGTTTCTCGCCAGATGGTGCAGTGAGCGAACAGATAACACCATTTCCTACTTACTCTCTACTCTGGTAAACATACACACTCGTGGGGCTTGACCGACCGAGAGATAACTGTCTATTATGTGTGACGTAGGCAGTTGAATGGTTTCCGCACACACTATCAGGTGTAAATATGTCTCGCAATTATGATTCCTTAAATGGATGTAAACGCTTCAGTTCAGTCTTTGGTTTTGAGGGTCTGGACAATCATGATCGGAGGGTTGAGGTTTGCTAGGACTGAATGGCAGCAATCACTTTACTTATTAAGCTGACGTGTGCTCAGCGTGGAGCAGAAGTCAACACGAACCTCGGGGTCAAACATTGTCGACACGAATCACCTGAGCAAACAGCGACCGGCTCGAACATGGACCGGCTGATCAAACAATAGATAAACTGAAACATTGTAACAGTTTGAGCTAATGGTTCTTAAAAGACAAGTGTTTACCGGAGGATGCAAACTGTAATAATCGTGGAGAGCTAGTCTTCACGAACTTTAACCCTAGCCTAAGTACAGCAGCAATGTTAACAATAATTCAAACAACCTAAAGACCAATACCTGCATGTACAATTGAAACATCGACAATTTTTTTGTTTGTTTTAATTAATAGATTTTTGAATAAATGAAAACTGATAATTTAATAATAGTACACGTAAGACAGACAATTCTGAAGGTACACACACTCATGCTCAAAGAATACAGACTCGCGCACGCACGCTGACACATAAATGAACGAATATGCTCATGCAAAGACATACAGAAACAAACAACATCAAAAATAATCGAAATTTACAAAATTCAAAATAGTAAAAAATCAGACTTGCCTGTTACTGTGTGGAGGTACATGGAGAAGACCAGCAGCAGGAGATTGCAGGCAACTGGCATCATCTTCACCTTTAGCGACGACTTCCACATTGTAGAGTTAGAGAATGAAAACCGAGAAGAAAACGACGATGTTTCTCAATAGCCCCAGACGGAGGAAAACATCGTCTTTACTGTCGGCATTTCTTTGTTTCTTTTTCTCACGCAGCCAGACGGGGTAGTTGATCCCAGAAATACAAAACAACCAATAGCAGACTTCTCTCTCTCAGGCTACGTGAAATTGGTCGCGTGTGCTCGACAGAGTTATCTTACCTCTTTTGTAACGAGGATTAAGCCGCTTTGGTTAGGGGAGAGAACTTAAACGATTCGTAGCGTCCTCTCCTGTAAAGGGCTCTGGAAAACCTTGGTCTTCAATCATTCCTCAGAATCTTTCAGCACTCCAATCCTTCTGGACTCAGAGTCACACGGTACACGCCAGCTTCCTTGTGAGATATCTTTGAAAGGTATAAAAGGATGGAGCACTGGAAAAACCAATAAATGTGCAAAATACAAACAAAGAATCAGGTAAAAAGATTTTTTTTCCTGGCAAAGACCTTTCGTAGCTCTATTTTCTTTTTTTCACCAAACTGTCGGTGGCTCATACGGAGAATCAACAACAATTGCCGATCCTTCAGTCGGATCGCACACCTGGCACCGGTGTTTTTCCATCAAAAGTATTTCCAACGTGTTTTCGTCAGGCACTGAGTCAACTCACAAACAAATGCGCCAGTCTTCACGTAGTGTGTGTCCAACTGACAACACCACCAGGTAGTCTGTTGATATAAAACTGTATCTTCAATCGTTATAACCATACACTCAGCTTCTCCCTGGTGGCAGAGCCGGGCCCGGAACCGGGAATCTGTAAAAACCAGAGAAAATCCCTCACACTTGCATCGCTGGGTCACTTGCTTCAGGCCAGTAAAATTAATAGTGAAGCCAAAAGTGAAAGCGATATTTGATTCTTCGGAGACAAATGAACACAGAAATCCAATGAATCCGTTTTTAGCGGGAGGTATTTTTGAGATATTGCCGCGAGCTGCCTAGCGCATCATGTCAGAGGTTCTTCGAGAATTGTGTTTAGTTATTGAATAATTTACCTACGTATTTACTTGTCTTATCAATTTTTCTCTATTTAAATGCATCATACTTAGATCCTCAATATATCGCTTTACATTTTCAAGAATGATTACCTTCAGCGAGAGTTAAAGTAGGAGAGGTTTCAAGTGTCCATTCTCGAAAGAAGCCTGCAAGGATCTTAAATTTGCTCAAAACCGTGTTGCTGCCATTTCAAATAATCGTGCCAGCAGCGATGGAGAGCTGGATGTAAAACGAAGATGTCTTCAGCACCTTGAAATACTTCACCTTCATTTGAAAGCCTTACCGAAAAAAAACTGTAATTTCAATCATTAGGATTCTCTCATCCTTGACGCAGCAGAATTGCACTTTTGCATTGGTCGCAATCTGTTCGAGAAAAGAAAAACTAAAGAAACCGCGTGTTTGGGTTAAAAACTGTACAAGTTTTACATTGGCATCTCTTTCGTGGCATTACAAATTATTTAGCGTCTTCGCGTGGTTTGGCGACGGCAGAAGTCGGAGAAATGAAGAGAAGAAAAAAGAATACATCGTTTCCGTTTGGAATCTCGTGATGGCTGTTACAACTTTATGCTTTCCGTCAGGATTTTTTTTTTCGTCCCCCGGCCACTTGACAAACGGAGGATCGAGTGGCAGCCTAAAGCACCAGAGAAATTTTGTTCCTTTTTGTTTTTTCGTTGATGTTTTTTTGACACAAACCAAAAGACTAGGGTCAACTCCTACGTCTGCTCGACATCGGCTATCGGGTGAGGACCCGCACGATGTTTGCTGCTGCAAAATTTTATTCCCTCTTCGTCCTCCTGTGTGCGGGGTTCTGCCAGTCTGATGCACGCACGTGCACGCGGAGTGCGCTCCCCTTGCAACACGCCGGTGGCGGTGATTCCAGTATGGCGTGTTCCTTGGCTAGCCACGCTGGTCGGAGGGGGGATGTGTGTTAGGGGGGAATCGAAAGATCTGGGCCAGCCAGCCAGCTCGGCAGTCCCTCCGATAGAAGAGGAGCAGGTGGTTCCATGTTAGCTTTTATCGCGACTGCAGTTTGCGTCAAGTTCTAAGGGGCACCACTCTGTGAGACTTGACTTTATGTTTCTTTTCTGCAGCTGCAGCTTCGTCGACAGGAGAGTTGTCTCGCGGGACGATACACGTCTAAATAGTTTATACACTTTTTCATTTCTTGCTTCTTTTCTGTCTCTCTTTCTGTCACTGTGATTGCGTGGATGGATGCGAGTGTGAAAGATAGAGAGGGGAAAGGGGAATGTGATGACAGAATGGACGTGTATGTCTGTGGGTGTGTATGCTTGAATGAAAGTGTGTATGTTTAAAGTTATAAACGTGTCACAACAGTCTAATCTTTCACATTCAGAGAGCTTAGAGTTGAGGTAAAAGCTCAGAAGCAGTTTCAGTGTTCATACACTACCTCCGGTACTCCACTTCAGTCCCTACTCCCTCCGTCCTGTATTCTTACATTCCTGTGCTCTTTCACTTATCATATGTTTAACCGAGAAAACTTTTTTTTCTGTCAACCGATCATTTATCCCTGTGTCCGTCTATTCGTTATTTTCAATGTCTACCTGAGTCTGTGCGTCTGCGAGTCTGTTGGTTGTCTGTTCTGGGCGTTGAATGTAGAATATGTTTCAGAGAGTCGGGGTGAGAGAGAGAGAGAAAAAAAAAGAGAAAAGAGAACGATTTCATTTACATGCACTACGTGGGTCGTTCACATAAAAAGACCGGAGATTTGCCGATACTCATCTGGCAATTTGTGTAGGCTGCGTTTGCTTTTATGTGGCCTGTAAAATAAGGAGAGTGAGTGCTGCTCACTTCTCCTATCCTTGTGTTCTTCCCGTCAACTAAGCACACAACTTCAGGAAATAATGCGTTTTGCCTCACTTCAGTCTTTATTCATCGTCTGCTCTTTATAGCACTGCCTTTTGTTTTATGCTGTGATAAAATGTCATTTTGCTTGCATGGCTTGTGTTAAAGAACACGGAACTCTCCTAAATTCTCACTTTTACTTCACCAAAGCCAGTCCGATAGTTTGGAACTAAATGAACCATTGCCATCCCAGCAAGGCTAATCTTAGCAAGGTTGGGTTCCATGAAATAATAATTTATAACCGTGATCATACCCGAGTGAGAACTGTGGTGTTTAAGGACGTGTCCGGGGTGAGCATGTTAGTGTTATAGTGTAGACTATAGGGAGCTGGTAGTTACACTAAATCAACTAAGTCCGGTCATTTGAAAACAATTCTGAAGTCGATGAAGTTTTAAAGAGGTGTCTAGAGTGTCTAGAAGACAAAAAAGTGTTGTGAAAAGGCTAGTACACAAAAATGCTTTTGTACATCTGACATTACCCACAACGGTCGATGCCTATAAACGTTGGAGATATTTCCTGTCCCTACTTCACGAAGTTTCTTTCTGATCCTTTGTCTGTGAAATAGAAGACAGAAAATCTACTGCCACTTAACCCACGTGTAAGGAGTTTGAATTTTGAATATTGAAGACTATTAAAAAAATTGTGTACTTGATTCAGTTGAAAGTTCGAGTTGTAACCAGCGTATATTATCTCATTACTAGTAGAAACATAACAACCTATGGACATCTACTTTTTAAAATGAACATGGTGAACTGACGAAAGAAAAACATACAACTGTCTCTATGCGACTTAGTTTAAATAAGCCTGTTTAAATTCATCTACTACTATTGCTTTCAATAATCAATTACAAAGATATATATATATACTTATAAGATGGAGTTGAGAGGAAGCAAACACACGCACTGTGTCACACAATCACAAGCATGCCAGCAAAAATCACACAAATCACCCACAAAATGTTAACTTGGATCCTCTTATATTTAATGTTCTTGTTTTTATTCTTATTATTCATCCTCTGGTTCTTATTCTCAATCTTCTGGTTGTTCTTGTGAATCTTACTCTTCGTGTCATGGTTCTTTTGTGTGTTGTCCTTATTTCTTATTAGTCTCCATGTTTTGTCTCTTTTTCACGTGAGTCCTGTTCTGTTTTGTTCTTTAGATTGTTACTATTCTTGCTTTCATTATTCTTTTTCCCTTCTCTTTCCATCTTTTTATTCTTTGTTCTGTTCTTTATTTTTGTCTGTGTCGTCATACCTACACGTGGGTGGTTCAGCAAGCCAAGAAAACACATTCTTTGTTTTTAAGCTGCTTCGTAGTTTGCAACATAATCTTTCACTTAAAACAAAGTGGCCGATTTTTCTTCAACCATGGAGACGAAAAGAACTTCAACAGATGGAAAAGACCGCGACACAGAATGCGAACACCGGCTAAAAATAGAATCCGACAAGAGACAGGTGAAATGGAGGAGCGCGAATCTCTGGGCGCCTCACAAATTGAAATGTAAAAAGCAAAGACAGGTTTCCGTTTCTCAGATTCCTCCACTTTTGCTCACAGTCAGAACACCTTTAGCGTGATAAGACTAAAAACCCTGAAGTCGGATGTACAGGAGTTTAGAGTTGCTTCCCATGTTTCTGTCGGTGATGAAAACGCTGCTGCAACACCTCACCGTCTGGTGGCTGCGGGGAGAAGAATGTGGCGGTCTTATGTAATCTTCACACCAACATCTTCAGGTTCGATTTCAGTTTATTTGCTCTCAGTGATTATTTTCACGTTTTGACGTCTCCTGCCAGTGCCGACGGTGCGAGGGTTAGCTCCTGTTACAAATACAGTCAGGACCGGATGTCCCGGGTTCAGATCTCGTCTCAGGCAAATTGTTTTTTTTTCTCTGTATCTGGTATCTCTTGACTGGTTTTGCTGCTTTACCGTGATGTAGCAGTAGTTTCTGAATCAGTGTAAAACAACAAATAAAATCGAACTATCCATCAAATTTGACTGCCCCAGCATACTTCCCCTCTACTAACTGGAGAAACAAAAAATGTTGAATGCGTGTTGTTTCGGTTATTAATACCTGCAGAAATTATCCACAATACTTGCGGTTTTACATAATTTATTATTCCCTGATTTGGTTTCTTAACAAATATATTTTACATCAATATTAAAGATTAAAAACGCCTGCCTTTCATGACCAGTTCAAGTAACGTTCTATTACTTTGCACATTTTATCTACACAGCCTTTTTTTCTTCTTAATTCTTCTAATTTTTTCCATCTTTATTTTAACCTTCAGTCTTAAATTTTTATGAACTAGTACAACTGTTCCACTACATCATTAAAAAAATCTTTATAAAAACATCTCTTGTACTGTTGTAGTTGTTGTTATTCCAAATCTCCTTTAGCCAAAGCTTTGTGGTAAACGCAGGAATTATTTTATTATTACTATTTGTTCTAATTTACAAATAAGGACTGTATTCTCATTTATTAAAAGATAAATCGCTATAGTTTGAGGACTACACCCTTTAGCAGACGATTAATGTAAAACTTTAAATTTATCAACATTTTCTGCCATTAATATAAGAAAAACGAGCAGATTTTTTGTAATTAAAAATGTTTCTCACATGACGTGTCTTGGAGGGTCAGACAATAAAGAATCCTCCCTGAAATGCTTATCTAACTTATGCTCCTGAGAACTGAAAAGTAAAAATAAAATATACTGAGCAAACAGATAAGTGAAATGAGAGACACGAACTCGTTAAAGACTGTGGAGTGAGCTGGCACAGCAAGCTTTGTACACTCGAGAATAGAAAGAAAAAAAAAATAAAGGTCTCTGGCACCTACTCCATAGCTCTTTGTGAGCAGAGAACATGAGGCGGGAAGCGACAAGTGAGATAAGCGATACTCGCTCTCATTTCTCACTCTTTCTCGTCCTTTCTATGAGAAGAACACGGAAAAGGGAGAAATATTTAGGAGGAGCGTAAATCTATTTCAGATGTTGGTGATGATAGCGAATAATGTACCACTATGTGTTTATTTTTCAGCAAGATATGGGACAGGAAATTAGACATTAAATTATTCTCTAATCGCCGATTGTGTCAAAAATCGAGGCGTTGCCCGTGACATCCAGTCACGTGATGTAGCTCTGGCTTTAGGCGTGAAAATTATAAAGAATTATACATATTCTTGGTTTAGTTTGGCTCGCCTTGTTTTAAAATGGTGGACAAGATCCTCGTCGTCAGTGCTCGCCCACGCGCACACACACACACAAAGAAACTTTTGTTGTTATGTCACTGGGTAAAAGAAACTTGTGAGACAGAGATCTAGCATCTTGCTAGTGGTGGTAGGGGACAACAATGTGAAACAATCACAGAAGGACATGATCAGGAATCACGTATACACAATCAAAAAAAAAAGTCCTGAAATTCTTTTTGTCCCTCGAGGAAAGACCGCACTTATCTCGGGGTTAACCATTATGAGAGAGATGCTCTCTCCCAACATGCTAAAGGGTGCAGTAACCCATTAAACACCTGGGTATGTTAAGGGAATGTACTCTACATCACAGGGCTATGAAGCCGGTTAGAACGAACTGGCATCTCCGGACTTTAACAACACAAATATCTGATTCCTCACACGAAGCTCGCCATTTCTTTCATGTTGACCTTTCCCTGATTGCACTGTCCTATCCGGTTCATACCCTGAGGGCGCTTGATGAATAAAGTTCTATGCGAACCTTGCCGTAGCTAGTCAAATATTCGTCCGACTTTTTGGGGTTCTGAAAGCTCACCACTGCAAATGTATGATATCTAACCCTAGGCCTAACCTTGAAAAAGGAAAAAAGAGAAATAGAACAATTAGATGTGTAAACATTATCCGTTAAGTTTGTCAGAAATTAAAAAATTGGAGAGAAGAACCTTGAAGGTGTATCTTAACGACAGGAGGATATTCGCAGATTAGAGGAAATACTATTGTGTACTAAGTTTTACCCAGACATCAGAAAGACAGCACCTCACTGGACCTGTCACACAACAGTGTGAAGATGGCGAACAGGGTCTGCAGGTCTTTATTATCATACAATAACTAGGACTGAATTGTTTCCGACGATCGCATTTTCCAGAAGCTCTACTCAACTCGACACGAAGGCGGATAAATAAGTTTTCTCATGAGGCCACACCACCTGCGAACAGGCAATGACAAAAGTTTGCGAGGACAACACATTCGCCACGAAATTGTTATCGACTCCAAAGGCGCTTGTGACACATGGTGTCGGCGAATATAATTGACTTTCTTCCTTTTTAGGGAATCTTCTATAATATATTCTTTCTCCTTTAAGGGTTTATTGAATAGGAAGTGACAGGGAGAAAATACTAATTTTAGCATATTGGTAATGAGTGAGTGGGTGTATGTGTACAATCAAATCTCTATACATACATTTACCTTTGTAACAAATCCTTTTTATCCATTATTAGCGGGGTAATAGATGGATTGTTACTGGCTTTCCTAACGGTTTTGCGGAGGGTCTCGGGTGAGACGGAGGCGGACTGACCCAGTGGAATGGAATCTGTAAAGAGAAACACTCCAGTTCTTAGACCTCATTAAAGTTTGAAAAGCTGACGGGTGTTCCTTGCCAGCTTTCACATAGCCGCTCAGCCACATGGCACAAGAACCGTTGATTACAGCCGCACCTTGTCGTGACAGCAAGTGAGAACTTCCGGTTAGGACCTGCCCTCGTGACTGCGCATGAGCATTTCCGGTTCGCCCTTAACAACGTGTTGTCGTGATCGTTCCAAACTTACGACTGCTGCGACACGGATGAAAAATAGTTCATTAACTAACTGAAGCGAGATAAAGACGACGAGCCACAAATCACGCACGCCATTTTATTTTAAACTGGAGATAGGTCTGGAAAAGTACAAGTGTTGCCTATATCCGTATTTTCGGAGAATTATACATGCATGTGACCTTTACATAAAGTGTCAGGTTGATTTCTGTCGGTTTATCACGAGGTGTGCAGGTATCTAAATTATGTTTGTAATAACTTGAAAAAAAGATTTTTGTCTAAATCACTTTCAGTCTCATTCACACGAAACACAGATTGGCAACATAAATGATGTGAATGACGAGCCAGAAAATGTCTTAAATATAAATTCAAAATTAAAACAAAATTAATTCATTATTCTGTGCAGTATAAATTTCATAAAACGTGTATGTTTCTAAAACACGACAGTTTAAACCTATTACTTTTATAAATTATGTTTTGTTATTAATGTTGATTTAGGTTGTTGATATTTTTAAGTCATGCTGCTTTACAGTTGATGTAAAAATTCGTGGCACAAACTTAAGGATGCAAGATGCGAAATGAAATTCTTTAAAAAATTAACTCCGTTGAAAAAACCCGCTATATCCATGTTTTATTAATCAAAGTGATGAAGAAGAGATGTCAGAGAGGAAGGTAAAACATCTTCCCGACCAATCTAAAAACATTCTTTGATTGGGGCTACATTTACGAGCAAAGACATGCACATTTTTATCACAAATGTCAGACTAGTAAACTAAAAATATTTTAACCAGTTCCACAAAGAAATGTAAAATAATCACCTGTAGTTTTATCATGTGAAGGTCAAAGGCCGTCGACCTGGCCCCTCGACCATTTCTAACCGCTTGACCAGCTTCAAGGTAAATTAAAGCAAATTTTAAGAACTGAGCTGATTTGATACAAACTCAAAATTTTTTTTAGAAGATTTACTCAAAAACAGTCTGTTGGAGCGTGGCAGAAAAAAAATACTATCATGCCACTTCATTTCTAATAAACATCAACATGGAAAGTGAAGGATGGTAGTGTAGAACTGCGCTATACTATATTTTTTTTCTTTCTCTCTTGACTGCACTTGAAATCTGTTTCGTGCTTTTTTAATATTTAAACTGATAAACTTTGCATGAAAATGCGCGATGTAACACTTTTTAGAATGTAATTGTATTATTACATCTTTCTTGTATGTAACTATACAAGACACACTAAGTACAGTCTTTTTTCAGACGTTGCTGTTGGGATGAAACTAATGACAGAATAATGCATATCACTTTTTTGTTTATCTGTGAAAGAAAAATATATTTAGACAAATAAAGACTGTTTTTAAAGGGTGAATTTTTTGCTTTTTACACTTTATCTTACAAGAAGGTGCTTACTCCTTTATCTCCATGTGGAAAACTCTTTAAAAATCAAATGCTCTTTCGTTCTTCATTAAAATGTTGATTGAGTCAGCAGCTAATCTTCCATGACAGTGGGTTTATCCATCCCTGAAACAGTCATTTTTTTAAAGATAAAATGCTTGTTGAAGACAAGATCTGAACCTGCGATCCACAGTCTGCAGAACACCTAATAATGATGAAGTACTGTCGTCGCTTGACGCTGGTGGTGGTAGTCGTGGTGGTGACAAGAGTTGTTGGCCGACATGGTATGATAAAAGGAGAGAAGAAAGAGAAAAAAAAATGCAAAAAAAATTATTTACCGTTTGGCTTCGATCCGTGGAAAAACAAGCTGCAAGACCGGGATAAACTGCGTTTTATTCAGACAGTCCGCACCAACAATACGAAGCATCGTGATTTCACAACACCTTGCTCCTACCAATAAACACCCACACAGGGCTGTGGAAAAACAAAAGATTCTTGTCATTACCCTTAGGGAGCTTACTGTGGACATAACGAGTGCCAGAGAGATAGAGATATAAAAACTGAGTGTGGAGGCTCAAGGGGTACATCACGATAACAGCTTGCTCTGGCGAACTCTTTTGTCCAACCGTCGGCAAATGTTTTCAGTTGATTTTGCTCCTGATTATCTCACCTGCCTGCTGCAGGATGCTCCCCCCAATCTCATGCAGATTTCGTAATGTGTTCTCATGCTGCGGTCCTGCTGATAAACGGACCAGATTACATGTTTCTGTTTTCATTTACATGTCATAGGAAAGCACCTTCTGTCGTCTGGTGGGGAGGGAGAATCTACGGTATGGAATGGGAGTTTAAACCGCTCGTAGAAAAGGTTTCCATCCTCTGCACCTTCGGTGAATGAAAAGAATGGTTGTCATGGAGTCGAACGTGTAAGCTCCTTCATTTATCGGGTCTGAAGGTGTTTGTTTGTGTACAATCCCGTCGTTGTATTGTCATCGGAAGTTTTCTTTACTCACCTGGACACCATTGAGGAGCTGAATATTCTGGTCTTTCACGGCCTCTTTCTTACAGGTACAGGGGACTGTCTGCATCCCAGCGGGTACAGCTGCTGTCATGCGATTTCTGTAAACACAATACAATAGCAGTAAGTACCATGATGATGATGACGACGACGACGATGATAGAGTGCATTTTCTCTGTGAAGGCGAGTTCAGTGAGCTGTTACAAGCTGAAGATGCAGATAAGTTATCAATATAGCGAAAAAAAATTATTTTAAAGAAGTCATAGTGGCAAACATCAAAGAAATAGCCCAAATGCGGCTTATTTAAAAAAAAAAAAAACCAACTATATTTTATCCTGGGATTTGAAACGCAAAATGTTCGATTTTTATCTCCCTCTCGTGTTTTCTTTTTCATTTATTTTTGTCTCTTTTTATAGGGATGCGGTGCAGTTAGGTTTTTTCTGTTTTTGTTTCACAGATATCGGCCAGCATTGTTGTTTTGTACTTGCACCACAAGAAAGGAAAGATAAGCTGCACTTTCCTGTCCCTGTGAGTTTTAACCTTTACCTTTACGTACCTCCGGAGAATGTAGGATGTAACAGCCATCCTCATCTATCTCACCCATCTCCCCCTTTTACTGTAGCCAGCCTCGTCCTCCCATTGAACGCTTTCTTGAAATCAGACTAAAATAATGCGATTAGCAGTTTAATGAGGAGTGGCGGACAGTTCAGCCACAGTTACTGCTCATCAGTGTATATCCATTAAAGGCTTAGGTGGGTCCTGGCGTGCAGGCAAACAAACACTCCTGACCTTTTGAACTTCTCTTTGGTGAATCAAGAACGACAACCCTAGAGAGAGAGTTGTGAAAAGGGAAAAAAACTTGAAGGAATGGATGATGCCATGGCCTTTAGTTCTCACTCGACGAAAACATCAGTAAAAGAGACGATGATGTATAAGGAACAATCTTAAAAATAAGAAAAAATAATAAATCTTAAAAATAAGAAATAAACTTAACAGATTTATTAAGCGTTATCTCTTCTTTAAGATTCAAGGTGAGAGAACCGTTAGTTTAAAAAAAAAATGTGTTCCCATTTTTAAAACCATGTTATGGTCTGCAATCTTTTGCAACTGCCAGCTTAATATCTTTTATCATTTTCGACAATTTTTGTAGCGATATTTGTCATGTTCTCGAAAGTTTTTCTGTCTCGTTTTGAAATTTAGCCTTGCGTCATCGGATGTTTAAATAATGATACCGTGGATTTATATAGCGCGGTTAACAGTAGCCAAACGATCTGTTTAAAAAAATGCAAAGATACAAATAAACAAATATACAAAAGGAACACAGTTTAAAACAGACACAGGCTGAAACATATCGGCAAATAAATGTACAAAGAAACATCAACAGCCAGAAATACAAATATGCAAGTGATAAGAGAAGCAACAGGGCAGGCTGGAAAAAGGTCTGGCAGCTTAGATGTCTGTCTGTCTGTCTGTCTGTCTGTCTGTCTGTCTGTCTGACTGTCATGGGTTAGAAGCCATCCTTATTTAGATGAGATAAAGACATTGCAAAATTTTTAATACTGTGAGTGATACGGGTACAAATTTAGGGAACAATTTCTGTGAGCAGAACCTGTGCACCTGCACTTATTCTTTCAAATAAAAGTTTCAAATCTTTTCCTTTAAAGTTGTTTGGATGCTAGCATTTCTAGTGGCTCCTTTTCTTCATCTGCATCTTTCTTTTCATCTTCCAGTCCCTCTTTAAACGCGTGTAAAAAATATTTACAGGTCTGCCTGTAAGCCGTTTGTCTTCTTCATCTCCATCCCTTTTTTTTTCTCTTCATCCGGGTATTGATATTGTTCAAGAATTGATGTTCTTCCGCTTTAAAAGAGTTCTTGTCCTCTTGAAGCTTTTCAAGGTTTCCTCTGAAAAGAATTTCCCCACGTGTGAGACAGGCGGTGAATTTTGGTAATGAATTTTCTCATCCCGAAACCGTCCAATCAAACAAAGTGATGCGAAGAGAAGGTGTAGAAATGAGTTTTGAATATCTGCTTGAAGAAGGACAGAGCTCTTTGCAAGAGAAGAGAAGCATTGATTCTCGCTGGTGACGAACAGTTTCTGCACAATAGGGCTGCTGGGTAGGGACTCCGGTGAGAGAGAGAGAGAGAAATCTTTGTCAGATTTCCCTAGAATTCGGTTCCAGCTGCTTTGTAGCATTCAGTGCTAGGAGGTGATGCTACAAAGAAAGCTTCAATTAGAAGCATTCTCAGGAACAGGACGCCAGAGGTCATAGGTCAGGGTGTGAGAGCGCGAGAGGGTTCACCTGAGGCTTTTCGAACAGTTTTTTCATCGAGCTGGATGGTAATGTCTGTAGTAGTGGTTGTGGGATTGGTGTTAGTGGTTGTGGTCGAATAAAGCATCAGTATATGTGGTACACTATAAGGGAATCATCAGCACGAGATGACAGTGCTCAATACTGGCTGGTAGTAATGCTAAGAGTAAAATGGAGCAATTATATTTAATATCTGCTGGTGGGGAAAGCAGAGGCGTCTAGGCAACTGAAAGATCTGAAGAAGAAAAAGAAGAGATAGAAAAAAAGGTGACGATGATAAAGACAAAAGAATAAAGGTCTAGATCAGTTTGTTCACACGATGTCTGAGCAAATGACTTCTTCCGTGAGGTCAGTGAACTTGACTTTCATTTCAAGTACGGCCTTTAACAGATTTTGGTCTTTCAGAATTTTTTTTTTTAGAAGAGGGCAAACTTTCAGCAAAAGGTGGAAAAGATGAGATTCCCTCTTAAACGAAAGAGCACATCTCGAGGTTGTGTCTGCACGCAGCAGGCCGCCCTCCCTATCTGTCCTAGGAGAGGCCGTTAGCTTCTCACACGCTGCTCTGAGACACATCTGCAACCGTTAGATAATCAAAGTGAGTTAACAGACAAGTGTGCTCACTTTTAAAAACAAATCTGTCTGTAATTTCAAAAAATATTAGGCAAGAAACTTGTTGAGCCACTGGAAAGATATAGTACAATGCATGCAAGCTGTCTGTAGCTAGAATCTTGTCACGTGCTTGAGATTTATGCAAGTAGTGGCAATGTTTTTACATCTTTTATTTACCTCACTTTCTTCTGCAACACAAATACAACATGATCGTGGTAGGTTGAAAGGTGGCTGTAGAAGCATTGTATGTGTACATGAAAGATTTTCTAGTTTGTATGTAACACTTTTGGGGATATTCTGGACCTGAAATGTTTTCCTTTGCAAAAACAAAACAAAACAAAACAAAACAAAAAAACAAAACAACAAAAAACCACCAACTTTTGACTAAAGGAGTTTCCTTATGATGGTTTCGATGGTATTAAAATGGTTGTGTGTGTATATGTGTGGGGGTGGGTGGGTTGGGGGGGAGAGAGTATGTACACGTGTGAAAATGTGTAAAGAGTGTGTGCACGTATGTGTTTTCAAGAGAAATATGGCATTAATTAAAAAGTCGACATAAAAACCAACTCCCTGGATTTAGAGCAAGCAACATGACCATCTGCATTCATATACGTATCACATCCACGTATATCTATCTAATCCACAGCAGGAATACATAAACAGATAACACATTGTTGTAATCTTACGAACTCTAACCTTACCACTTCTGTCTTCTAATATCAACTCACTGTCGGGTGGATGCTACACGTTGGCTAAAATTTCAGTTTGTTGATCAAAGGTTAGTCATATATTGTCTCGACATCCTTTTGACCCCTTCCAACTGTTCTGGTCTGCATTCTTCCCACCCCAGCACACTATCCCTAAAATCCTGGTTCCCTGTATAACAAACGTGTAAAATATTTGCAGAAGTGTTAAAAACACATTACAGACTTCAATAGTCTCAGACAGTCCAGGCTTCCACTTTCTACCATCTATAACTTAGCTCTCCAAGTAAGAGGTGCATTTGCATATTCTGGATTACGGGAATTTGTGTGTAGATGTGAAATTGATGAAAAAATACTGGTTGTAATATATGCAGACATTTTACTGCTACTAATCTTAATTGTATTTACATCCTTGCTGCATCCAGGGTCTCCCCTCCTTCTCTCTCTCTCACGAACACAGAGAAAAACACATCACACGCACACAGGAGCATGTGATTCGTGTTGCACGTGTCAGGCACGATCCACCCGATGCACAAAACTTCACCTGCCGGCGGGTGACTCATGTTGCGCTGGAGAGATTTCCAAGTGTTTAAGGTTGGGATCCAGGCCGGGATGTTGTTGCTGCGAGACAGCGGGTCATGGCGAATCCTGACAAGCCCCGCGGTACTGAGTATTTAGACAGAGTTTTGCTAAAATGACTTTTTAAACTTTCTGTCAACTTCTTCGTTTTTTCAGAATCATCTCTAAATCAGCCTTTCCTTCCTCCAATATTTGCTGTTCGGCCTTCGAACTAGTACTGGGAAATTCTTTTGAAGACCATGTTCTGGATTTAAAAACGAACTTTGAGGCGCTCTTACAGAAAGTAGCAATAACGAAAAAAAAAATTCTAAGAGATTCCCTTTAAAAATCTTGAAAGCAGATTAAAGAGTATTTTATAGTGAGGTTGGCATTTAAGACACGAAAGACTGGTATCGCTCCTCCTCCTACGTGTCTCCGACTTTGTTGAAACCAGAAGCCAGATTATCGTCAGATCACTCTTCTGATGGTGGAACAGCGCCGTCTACACTAAGTGGAGGAAGACAGTTAAGGCAGAAAAAGAGAGGAGTGCTTTGTGACGAAAAGCTTTGAAGATATTTAAAAGAGGAGCTTTTCTGTTCCCTTGTTTTGTTTGGTTTTGCTTTGGGAGAAGGAAGGAGCGAACATCAAGTTGCTGAGAGATGACGGGAAGAGCACTGTAGGGTCTCCGGCTCAAGAGATGCAGAAGATGTAGCAAGGGACACGACATCACAATCAAATGCTTGCGTTTGTAAGGGGTTATCATCGCTGATGTCAGGGAATAGGACAAGGAGGGCAAGTGCGCGATGGTCGGACACGACAGTGGAACGTGTACCAACAGTCGATCGACATATCTTTTTTTGTCCAGAAAAATTGTCGTCAGTCATTCAGTCATTCAATCATTCGTTTCTTGACTGGCAGGGATAGTTGGGGGATGTGAAGGGGTGAGAGGAGCACTTGGATAGACGAGGCAGCTGACAAGGTCTTCCACTCAGGCCTTGGGCCATGATGAGCATGTCCTGCACGGGTCAAAACCAATCCACTCCGTGTTCGTTAGCCAGTTCTTGTTGTGAACACTGCGGCATCAACCTGCCTCCAGGGTACTTCAAAGAACTGTCTTCGACAGAGTATCGTGCTTACGCCCCTTGACTGTTGCGAGTAGTCGTTCGTGTTTGCCTATGAGTGTGGCGACCGTGTTTCCAACAAATTCATCGGTTTTCTGTTCCTTGTAAATATTTGGAACCGTGTTCACAGGAATTTGTTTTCGAATGCCTAGATTTTCTTACTGCGTCGCAAAGCCGGACAGCAGTAAAGCAGGATAAGTACAATAAGAGAGCTGTGAAGACTGTATCTCGAAGCAAACCTGTTATGGCTGCTGTTCATCCAGTTCATCCATTGGGATTGCTGTTGAGATCCTGATGAAGAATTTTGCTACGGAGCTTCAGTCTTTGGATAGGTGGCTCAGAAGTACTCAAAGCTGCTTAACTCAACGAGCTGTGCCTCCAGCATGGAAACTGCTTTGCCGGGGCGGCTGACCATTTGTTATCTCTTTGTAAGACTGGTATCTATTCCAAAAGGCTTGCAAACTGTCCGTTAGCTTATTGGTAAGGTCTTACAGTTCCTACTATCACATCGATGTCTTCTGCAAAGCTTGGGTTTCATATCGGCCTGCCGCCGACGGAAGTGACGTGTGGTGGTCCTGGAGGATTATATTCCTGTTGTATTGGAAGGTCTACAGTTTCTTTGGATTTAGTTTTTTTGTTTTTATACAATGTTAGCGTCTGGAAGTTACTAGTTGTACTTTTTTTAAGTAGGCGACCATTGCTTTTTGATGACGGAGGTCTTGATGTTGGTCTTTAGTATTTGTCTGGCCTTTTTGTTGTCACCACTTGTCATTTCCTCCTTTATGTTTCAGCACTGGATCATTCCAGTTCACCAGTCTTCATTCCTTTCCTAGTGGCACAATTCAGTTGTTTATCTCTCTGCTGGTCACGTTGACCCATGACAACTGACCTTTGTTTTTGCTCATTCAAAGTTCGGAACAGAACAACAGTTTTATGTTCTCGAGGACAAAATGAGAGAGAGAGGTTGGAGGGAGAGGGAGAGAGAGATCATCAAACGAATTCATAACGAAGAAAAGTCGCAGGTGTTAATTTTGAGACTGTTGTTTGACCACTTTCCCTCCCACATGTCAAACAGCTATTATTTAGCCAGAATGGCTAGGACGATGCCAAAACTCATCCACTTCTCCTTTTAAATTAGACCTGGTTGACATCGTGGTTAATTGTATTAGGGCATGTTTTGAAGGATATAGTTCAAGCTCTTAAATAGGCTTCACAAGTCCTCCTCCTCCTCCTTCTCCTCCTCCTCCTCCTCCCCCCTCAACCCGTTTGTGACGCATTTGAAACCTGTGTGCAAAGTACAGACCCTTCTTAATAACCTGGTCAGATTTGGACTAACTTTCGACCCAGTTTGGACAAGTTTTTAAAGATAAAGTAACATATATATATATTCACTGAATTAGCAATAAAAATCTTAGCCGAACATTCATGTCCTGTTTAGAAAAATTAGAGAAATTTACAGACTTATTACGGGTACTTGTGTGCACTTAGAGTGACATGTGTTTACATCACGAAATGTCACATTATTCACATTGCTTCCAGTCATGAACAAGACATGGAACCCTTCAGATGTGTATTATGACATTTTTCTAGTGAAAAGGCTAAAAAAGCATAAAATATTTTGGAACGAAGGCGTTGATTGCTTCGGAAACTGATTTAAAAGTGATTAACGATTCTATTCTGCACCAACCCACATGCACCCTGAACTTTGCAGTCTTCGCAATTATCGCCAAAATTACTTCTCTCATTTTAATGTTTTAGTGCATTACAATGAGCTGACATTTTTTATAAATTATATTAGAGATTGAAGAGATTGAGAAAAAAAGCATTCACCTACCTTTAAATCAGCATTCCTCGTTTATTAAGTGCCGGGTGTAGATGGTGTGATGTGGGTGTACCTGAGCACACCTCTAGAGATAAAACTAAATTGTGTTTAATTGAGTTTCTCTGGACGTTCACCTCTATGAAATACATCCAACATTCGTTTGCCCTGAAATTTGGAAACCCGATCAAGGGAAGGCTTCTCAGTGCTGTCGACATAAAAACAGTGATATAACATTTAAAATCAAGTATATCTGAAGAAGAAAGCTCGTATCAGTCACGCCCCTCAAAGGGTTCTCGCAATAAATCGCCAGGATCTTCAAGGTAAGTTTAAAACCCGTAATATAGATGACAATCACTAAAGTACAGAAATGTTTTAGCCTTTATGTGAATTACAGGTACTTGAAATATAAAAGCAACTTCTGGCTCCATTCTTCACACTTTCTCTGTTATTTTCAAAGATTTTTCTATCTGTCTTTCTATCAAGTTAATCTGTTCGCGATATCTGTAACAAATTCTGTAAAATGATTGGGTTAATAAAGGAGAGAGAGAGAGATAGGGAGAGAGGGAGAGGGAGGGAGAGAGGGAGAGAAAGAGGGAGAGAGGGAGAGAGGGAGGGACGGAGGGAGGGAGAGAGAAAGGAACATCACAAAGTGTAAGAGCCGAAGGAATAAACAAAACGAAAAGAAAAAAAGGAACTTGTCCAGCTTTATTCAACGGTCCTTTGAATCCTATTTCTAGACAAACTGTATCGCTTGATACTTTTCTATTATTATTATTATTATTATTGTTATTATTATTATTATTATTATTATTATTATTATTATTATTATTATTATTATTACAGTAACTGCTAACATACAAGGGCTGAAGGAGAAGTGTGGTGGGAAATGAATATTGTCGGTGAAATGTAGGGTCGGCTCGAACCCAATCACGTAGTAAGTAGCTGGCGAGACGTCGCCCTCCGTGACAAAGCAGACTATCGCTAACGGTTCAAGTTGCAGACGTTGTTGCAGCTTCCGAGGAGGAGACCGTTGCACGCTGGCTGGACGAGACGTGCCAAATGTTTGTCGTGCAGGAGAACGGACAGAGAGCTCACGTGCATTGACGTCACACCCAGGTTTGAATGTGTTTGCCGAAGCCCAGAGGTGTAAGGACTTAGTAAGATTTCCAAGTAATGTAAGAGCACTCTTTCTCTTGTTTACTGGCCGTGTTTTCCAGTTTGTTTGACAAGCCCTGCAGGCACGTAAATGGTTTTGAGAAATCAGGGAGTGTGGATAGGTTTCTGGAGAAGAGATTATGGTTGGACTGAAATAAAGACGCACCTCCCTCTCTCCCACATACACAGAAGGATATAATCAACCATCTTGAATATCTGTAGATGGCAGCAGGTAGAAATGACAGTCGTTGCTTTGTACTGTTCTTTGTTGTTTGACAGAACCAAATGTCAACTAATATACAGTAGAGAGGATTTACTACTTGTAAACATGAATATTGATTCACAAGTACGTTTCTCTTCCTTTTTTCAGCTGAGATACCTCTCCGATAACTGTTTGCATCTCCTGGGCAGCCAGACATGAGCGAGTGAGAAAGGTTTGCCGGCTTGCTGGTTCACTTTCTCAACCGAGTTCAACGACCTGCCATGGTTCTCTCAAATTCACGATTTCTAGTCAGCAAAAATGGTGGGCTGGTCCTTCTACTTAAACTGTGATAGTGTGGTGTCAAAAGTCACCTGTCTGTAGGATCATGTGATTGATATCGAGAAAGAAATTTCCTGTGGGACCTCTTACCATCTATGTTGAGGTCAAAGGTCAGGTAGACTACATCAAGTTTTGGGGAACCGCCATCTAGAATGATCTAAGCTGAGACCAGCATTTAGTGTCCATCATCAAGAAGGCCTAGCAACGACTCTTTACCCCAGTGGAAAATAATAAGCCTCAAGGGGTACATTCTGGCTCAGTTTTACCGGGTGATGATGGAGAGTGTGATGACATTCTTAATCGCCGTCCGGTATGGCAGCACCACTCACAAAATTCGACGACAAGGCGGTGAGTGGCTGCTATCTGCCCGATTTTTATGTGGTAACTTTGAAATTGCCCATAGTGAAAGGTTGAAGCTAAAATTAACCACCCAGAGATGAGTAGAGTAATTAAAAGGGTTTTGTGTACAGGCTTTTAAAGAAGCCTTCTGCAGGGTAGACGGGTGGAGCAAGCCAAGTGTGAAGACCTGTCCAGCAGATGGTCCAAGGCGGCGTTTGAATTTGATGGCTAAGAAAGCATTCGAGGGCTTGTCGCACCTGGTCCCCTAATTTCTTCACCCATGTACCCAGTTCCCAATGTTGGGCGAGAAAAGTCAGGAACATTGTAACACATATGCGGGTATGATCTATGCACAGCAAACTTTGTGTAGGGGGCGTGCCATGATGGCCTACAACTCCGCCCACCCGATGGTTTAGTTTACCGTTTGCTGTCTAAGGTCACGTAAGACATATTCAAGTCAGAACATCCTGACTCAGAAACGGTTTCTTTCTAATTTCCGCTGTGGCACGAGGCATGATTGAATGTTAAATGCGCCTCCTGGCCTCTGAACTGAATGAAAGTGTGTGAGTGCACGCTCGCATGTGTGCTTGGATATAATTTATGTTTATTAATGTAAATAGTGATGGAACTGTAGTGTATGGGTGGTGTTCAGTGCATGCGAGTGTACGTGCATAAAAATTGTGTTTTTTCGCACTCAATCTCGATTTCAAAAAATAATTCCTTTTGTATATATTAGGGACATCAGATGAGAGTGGCGATCGCAAATGTGTGATTAATAACAGTCAAAAAATAGGTTACCATTATTAAGACCAGTCAACCTGCAGTCTCACTTGTCAAATCAATTCGCTTCTGTTTTAAAATATAGAACAAACAAACGGACAGGGTTGTAACCACAACTATTCTTGTCATTAATTCATCTGTCCTTCGGGTAGCAGTTATGGACAGAAGAAGCCTTGCAGCAACCGTCAGTGCCATCCACAAAAATGTCCCCCTGTTAAAAAAAATAGTCTGCAAACGACTTCGGTAAAACATCTCCTTGGTGTGATTCACGGCCGTCGTGTGGGGTTTCTTTACAATGATGATTGCTGATGAGCAATGAGATGTCGAATAATTCTAACAATTCTGTCTTTTCTCTATTTCGTGTTACTAAACAGGTGTTATCAGACATTTGAAACCGTTGAGTTGGTCATATGAAAAAGAGAGAGAGGAGAAAGGTGTTCATGAAAGTATGACATCCCAACTTACCATCGTCATCGTCACTACCCTACATCCGGGGCATGGAGTCGCATATCTATGGAGTGAAGGCATTTACACGTATTTACGTATCGACCTCGTCTAGCGATTCAGAGACAGATACAAGCATACTCCGAAGTTTGTCTTTCTTTCCTCTTCTTATCTTTATTCAGAGTGTAGGAGTTGTGAGGGTCAACATGTCGATGGGTATCTGGCCAGTGCATTGGATGATACTAGTGGATTGCAAAACTTTCCGCACGGAGCGACAAAGTACTCGGAGAGGGCGCAAGTGCTTTTGGCCGCTTTGATTCGTCTGTGATCGACGAAAGTCCTCCCCAACCCACCCACCACCTCCATCACCACCATCCAGTCTCTCTCGTGCGCACTGTGCGTTCAGATGTTTTCCAGTCGTGATCCTTGTGATGCTGCGCTTGCCCTGCGCACTGATCACTACTCACTCACAAATCCTGGGCATCACAACTTCCGTCTGGCCCTGTGCTGCAACTAAGGGTCTCGATATGATAGCGATGTATTTATATAAGTAATAAATCGCAAGCTTTCTAAACACATCCGCTGGCTCCTCAAAGACCAGGTGCTCCTTTGTTGACGCATCTCGCGTATCGCTGAGGGCAGACCACTCTTTGCCAGACAACTCTGTCCGGGGGCCAACAGCAGTCCTGTGGACATTGGGCCTGCTTCGAGAGTCGGTCTGGAGATTACAAACGGCAGGAAGCCTTTTAAGTTAGAAATCTTAATGAACATCAGAGACAAGCAAACTGTTATTATGCGACAGTTGTTGTTCCACATAAACTAGATCGGGTTCTGGGATTGGGAAAAGTTTGATCAAACATAATATCTTGTACCAGATGGGAACAAAGAGAAAGAGAAAACTTAAAAGAATTTTTTTTATCAAAGGTAAATTAATTGGAAAATAAATCTTACCTCAAAAGTCCGGGATGAAAGATACTATCTTATCAGAAGCACTTGAACTCAAGAGGAGAAACGAAGCTTCATTCCTGACATGCTTAGAAATGAGAGAAGGAGAGAGAACCACAACGAAAAAAAAAACTACTACTAATAATATTTTCCAGCGCAAAATGTTGTTATTCAGATATTATATATATATAAACATGTGAAATTATGTCATGGAGTATATCTAAACTCCTTTTTCAGACTGTATCTAGACCGACCTGGAGCAAGTACTCAGTTTACTGTGAACAACCTAAAGATAAAACTAAACAGTATAAAGCTGCTAAAAATGAAGGTACTCCATGCTCCTCAAAGTTCTTTTCATTTTTATGACATTTAATCAAATTAATTTTAAAAGATATATAAATAAACACACATTTATACAAGCAAGTCTGGCGTTTGGAAAGTGGAGCTCGGTGGTGGTTGGACAGTGATCGAAGACAACGGGTTGGCCGTTTCCAGAGGAGAACTGGACGCAAAGACTCGGATTGACTTAAATGTTCAAAGTGGGACAGGAACAATCTAATCGATGACATCGAAACCCGTCCTTGTCAGTTTTTGAGGGAGAACCTATAAAGTGTTCTCACGAGGCGAATGACAGAAAGACTGAGGGATGCAGAGAGACCAAGGCAAAGATCGATTACACTTCCGAAGGGGATCAGACCTCTTGGACGATGCTTCGATTTCTTAACTGATGTACCCGGTATATTAGACATGGTAGCAGTCTTTGCTCGCCCTCTCTCGCGTGTGTTTGTGTGTGTGTGTGTGATCGAGTGCTTGTGCGTGTTCAAAGAAAGATCAAGCTTAATTAAACTAATTAAACGATGGCACCGGCTTAAGTGTGTTTTCTTTTTCTTCTCAGCATAATCACAAGGTATTTGTGATAATAGTCAGTCTTTAGGGGAACAATTCATTCCAACCGCGAGGGCATGCAAAGAAAAAGTGTGTAATATGTCAAAGGTAATTTATGGAGTTCTTCTACGGATAATGACCAGAGGCTTAAAAGTGAAAAACAGAATGAATTAATGAACACTACAAGCAAGTTCATTATGGCACGAAGCTGGACGAAAGTGTTTCTTTGTTTTCCTGAAAAGGAAAAAGCCCCAGAGCATTCTCTAGAGGCATTGCAGTGTTGCTGATATCATCTCATAAACACAGTCCTTGATATATGCAATCACAACATAAACCTCTCGCTGTCGATAGAGAGCCTGTATATCAGTAATTATATCTATATAGCTCAGAAAAAGCCAGCGCTAAGCCAGACTGGAGTGCGTCCAGAATCCAGTGCGCCCTCTCCAAGCGAAATCTAACATCTAACCAAAGTCACAAAAACAAAAACAAACAAACAAACAAACAAAAAGAGAGAAAAAATTCAACTAACCATAAACTTCAAGAAATAAGATAAAGCTGGAGTGTCTGGCCAAAATCAAATCAAACTTTATTGTCTGTCTGAAGATGGGCCCTTCCATCACGAGGCTTTGGACACGTGAGGACCAGGACAAGATGGCGCCGCGGGGTCTCCACATCTCCACACCTGTTTGTGTCGCAGGTGACTGGTGTAATCATCACGTCACTACGGCTTGTGATCTCACTGTGCCGGAAGTAGCTATCGCGACCTTTTGTGTCTTGACATCTCACTAGGTCAGATCTGACTGACGTCATCATTACCTCACAACCTTTTTTTTTCCTCTCATTGTGTCTTTTCTGAATGACGTAATTATTACATCACTATCTCGCGTCATGGCTGCAATGTGTCTGAAATGACCGGTGCAAACATTACATAAGTAAGTCTCGTCATCTCACTGTGTCTGACGAAATAATTACGCCATTATCTCTCGTCCTTTGCGTCTGACATGGATGACGTCATCCGTACATGGCTTCACAACATCTCACCGAGAAAGAAAACGGTTCAGGAAGCGGACAGGGAGCGTAAAAAGAGAACAGTTGATCCGATCAGCACACGAGACAGAACAACAACAACAACAGCCAGAAGCTCGGAGGGTGGAGTGCGTGATAGATATACTGGCTTCTGCTGGCCGGGAGGTCGTCCATCTTCCTAGATGACGCCGTTACTGTAAGAAGAAAGTACAGAGGAAATAAATGAAATAATAGGATCGAAGTTAATAAGAGACCAGAAAACTTTGCTTCATGTTCGGATCTAAGGATTGGACTACAGAAGAAGAAACTTTTGCTGAGTTTTTATTAGGAAACAAAACTATATCAGAGTTCTTACCACTGACATAAATCATGCATTTAAGTTGCCTGGCAAAGTCTATTGTGGGAATTTATGGTTCCAAAACAACTCAACTGAAAACCTTTCAAAGTATTTACGTTTTGCGACCAACATTTTACGTATTTATAGCAGTGTAATGACACGTATATGTAAACATGCAGCAAGGAGGGGCTGTTACAAAGAGTTTTTTTTAAATCTTGCCTCTGGCGCCATAAATGAAACAAAAGTAGTGGAGACGACACCACAAACCAAATATGTATATAGTTTATGAAGATATTATGTATACATATATACCATTAGAATGTTCGTGGTTCACAGAGATATTGGATGAGTGGATGTGGCATTTACAACCCTGTCGCGCCCTCGATCACGTTGGAAGGGTAAAGGTCACGCTCCCTGCCGACCCTTGCTACTCATGTCACTCCACGCTCTCGTGTTGCATCCAGGTTACCCGCGTCCGGAGCTTCAAAACTAAACAACTCTATGTGTTTGCTTACTCCTCCCATAACCTTTTCAGGTCGTTGGGAAGGGAGGTGTTAGAGACCTCACTTTTCTCGGGGCCATCTCCTCTCCATCGCTGCCTTACCTTCCTCAACCCCATAATAGTCAGCTACCCATTGCGGCCAGCTGGGTCGTTTGCTCGGGTATCGAACCAGCGCGACTCTCATTCCTCTACTGTTTTTGTCTTGGATTATCTGTTATCATCCTGCGATCCCTTATTTATCGAAATTCATCCTACTATAAACAATCATTACGTTTACTTTACACTGTCTTGCACACGATAAGACAAGCTACAAGAGTGGTTTAAATGGTAACTGGTACTTAATAGTTGAGTACCCTAGACCAACCAGACTGTTTGGCACAAACTGAGTGTCGGTTGGAGTCTGAGTGTGAAGACCAAACAGCGACTGCTCTCTGAGGGTCTCAACAGGTGCCAGAGATCACGTAGGCAGTTGCCCCCAATCTTGGTCCTGCATCTCTAGAACCCACGTTCCTCTTACAGCGACCCCACGATGACCTTTGCCTCTCCCCACGCCGTCCTGACTGCCCCATCTCCACCCTTATAAACACCTAGCCCTATAAGCAGCTTACCCAGTAAACACCAAACCTTTATGAGGCCAATGTCAGTCTGTGGCAAGTGCAATGGGATATGCACTTTGGACTTCATATTTCTTGTCAAATTTCTGTCTGTCATAATATTTGCCGCGAAAGGAAAAATAATAATGGATTCAGAAGCATAATGGCAAACTTAATAAATAAACCGTAAAATCTTTGAGAACAGAAATACACTATTTCTTTGCGTTGAGGTCCCATGGCGGCTTTGATGTTTCATACAAGAAAGAAATTGAATATGAAGGGACAAAGCCGACAATGCTCATTTGGAGAAATAAAGATTGTGCTGTAGTCGGCGTCAAGTTTAAATGGCGAATGTCAGTAACTTCTTTCTAAAAGTTGTTTTGATGTCGACTTCCACTCATTTAAGGCCAGAAGTCAGTCCTCGGCTTTTCCCGTCTTCCAAAGAGATGAGCCTACACACTGCGGTTGCCAGCATCAATCAATGTGTCACCTCCCTGCTTTCCTCTTCTCTTCTTTGCTTCTGAAACAGTTAAGCTTGTATAAACTCTGTTTCAAACAATTGAAAGCAAAAACTGGGGCTCGTCTTTGCAGTTTTTCTGTTCTTCTGCTCCGAGTCTTCGTGTAGAGGGAGGCTCAGCCTGGGAAAGTTTATACGCAATTTCAGTTAGGAAACACGCGGCCTGGAGTTTTGTTGGTCTTTTTATGATGGCTTTGCTTTTGTCCGATACAAATAAACGGTGAAATTTAATCTCACTCCCCTAAATTGATAGAAGAAATATTTCTTGTCAGCTTCAAACTTTGGCCACATGAGAAGTCTTGTTGAGTTTCTCAGGCTTTACGTGGCGTGGTTGTCTGTATTTTGTGAAGCTGGACACACAGATCATCTTTCTTCTTCTCATCCAAAGCAATTTCTTCTTCATGTTTGTTCAAGAAGTTGTCATCCTCAGAACGAGGGTGCTCAAAAATCATCCTCGCAATTTTTCTTTTAACCCTTCTTTTTTTGAGGGGGTGGTGCATGAATGAAATGAAGGCTAAATACAAATGTGGATTTGAACAACTGTAACTCACCAAAATTTTATCAAAACATGGATGAAAAGAACGTCTGAATTTGCAAAAACTTTAAAATATCACATGACCACTGTTACATACAGCCCTCTAGTGTCGCTGCAACAATAAACACAACTCTTCTCGCACTCACCCACCAATCTACATTATTATCAATACTTAGATGAATTAGTTTCGACATTAAAAGTGTCATTTTTGGGGTCAGTCCTTTTCGTTTGAAAAAAAGTCAGGATTCTGCGTGATCGAGCTCAGTCATGCCTGCGCACGCGCCGCACGCCCCCGCTAAAGCTTGAATCCTTTTGAAAACCGTCGCAAGTCAGTTTGAGAGATTAAATCTCAACAAAAGCTCTAAATTTGCTTTCTACATCGCACACAGTCCCCATTAAGGCAAGCTGCAACGTGTAAAAATCTCGTCCTCGTTATCGCCCTTCCAACATGTCCGCTTTATCGCGCCGCCACATTTCGTTGCCGTTATCGTCCGCGGAGAAATATCGGTAAGCAAGGTTAGCAGTCGATACCAACATCAACAGGAACGTGTACACAGGACGTACAAAACCTTGCTCTGCACGTGCGAAAGAAACAGAATTTTTTCTTTTTTTTTTTTTGAGAGGGTTTTTTTTTTAAATACAAAAAGAAAAAAAATGCGGCTTATTCCTTTTTTTACAGGGAAGCTATTTTAATTCACTTGCAAATGTCTTTCACCAGAAAGGGTCATGAGAGGTCAGTTGTAATTTTTCCAGGATGATTTTGTCCGCCTCACGTTTTTAATCAGTAGGACATCCTGTGCAAAGCCAGGACCTGGGGTCTGACAGCCGATCTTTATGCTCTGCTTTACTGCCTGGGCTTTGACTTCTCAGGATTTATTCATTTACTCGCGGAAAAACTGAAAAAATTTACCAACCTCTTTCGGCCTGTGTGTGTGAAGCGAATTATCATGCTGTACTACAAATGAGCTAGAAACTTGTGGCAATAAATAGCCTTACTGATGTCATTTTCTTATTTAGCCATATCACATTTGTTTGCTTCTTTCTTTGTTTCTTTCTTTGTTTCTTTCTTTGTTGCTTTCTTTCTTTCTTTATTCATTTATTTATTTAAGGAGATTGATACCAGTGCAAATGTGTAAATGTGTTCTTCAGTGTGAAATGTTCTGCCAGATAGACTGATTAATTCTAGCACTGCTTGTAGCTGTCCATGAAATCGTAAGCGTTTCTGTGGAGAACCGTCTAGCTGTAGATATAACTAGAGGAAAAAAACCTACCCTTCTCCACCCAGCACATAAGACTGCTATTCTTGGAGGACCATGGAGCCCTGACCTGAAGGTGATAAAGAGATGTGTGACAGATATCGCCCCTAACAGAATTAGACCTTCTTATCTTTGAAGCTTACATCCGCTTGGCACCAGCCACACCCGGTCCCCCCCTCCTCTGCTAGTCCCCCATACCCAAGAACACTTGTATCGGCATCTAACCGTTATTTAGATGATATTTTTAAATTAAATGCTAAGTAGGTTTGTGGCATTATCGCGGTTCCAGACTTAACCCAGAGTGTTATGGACTGCCCACCCTAACCAAGGGACGTTGGTGAAACTCATTTGTTAATTAAATGTTTAATAAAAAATTGACTTTAAGTGGCTGACGAGATTTACACAATTTTGTCCAATTTTTCCAGATGAGTAAAACAGTGGATAGCAGAATCAGTTTCTGATGTGTGGACGACTGTCACACAGTCTGTACAGGTCTTCATGTTATGTCCTCGGTTGATTATATGTAAAGCAAGAACGGGTATCCTCCTCAGCTTTCTTCCAATGAGATTCGAACCAAACGCACCACATTTTAAAGAAAAATTATGCATTAACTAGAGCGAGTGAGAGCTTTCTCCTTCATCCTCCACGCAATAGGATCCGACAAATAACTACTTTTACAGGCTATTCAAAGAATGACAGACATAGAAGCCAGACTCCATCTGGTCGGATGACGTGTAAGTATTAACGTGGATGGAAGGACGACACCGACTTCGTGTCTTGTGAAACACGCGCAGTCACGTGCGAATTACCGAGAGTTACCTGTCTTTTCCTAATGAGGGCATTTATGGGTAGACTGCAGAACAGTTAGGTGTAGATGGCGCTGAGTGTGAAAAGGGTGATTACGTCTGCTCCTGGTCCTGCTAGTCATACTTATTCTCTCGGTTGACTGCGCTGAAAATTTATTTTATTCGAGGCAAATCGTCATGGTACTTCCCTGAACCTTCTTGTGGCTAAAGACTCAAAACTTTCATTCACTGACACATCACTAAACAAACAGACAAACATGGTGGGCTCAAAATGGACGCTGGAGACGCACCTACGGCGATGTCACACAGTCAGCCGCTGAATCAGGAATAATTTAGGGAAAACTCACTCTTCACCTTTATAGGAACCTAATGTGCTGCTTGTTCATCATTTAAATTTCTGATTGCTACTCCCATTTCTCTTTCTAATACAAAAAAGCGTCAGTCTAGAAGCTGGTCACGCGATCAGACACGCTAAAGGTAAGGGAGAGTACTATCATGAGATAAAAATAGGCGGCAGTGCCATTGGCTGGCTTGGCATCCTCAAAATGGTCAACGACGATAACGCATCCTAGGCGGGAGAACCGGGGTGCTAAAAGTTAAAATTAACGCCGACGTCTCCAGCAGATGGCGTGTCAGGGTTGGGAGGGAGCAGGGGGAGTAATCATATCGGGGAAAAAGGGGAGACCACCTATCATGCAGGCGTGACGCACGCCATACTAAACCAAGAGAAACTAGCAAAAAAAAAAAAAAGATAATTCCATGTCTTTTTATTTTTCTTCTGTTTCAAACCATTTAGAAAATTGGAATACTCGTTTATGTCCAGAACTGCATGATCTGCTGCTGACATTTACAGCCTCGTCCTTTCTCTGTCCGTCGATTCCAATTTTGCACAGCACGGCCGACAATGTCCAATGGACTTCTGTATTCTGCAATGACCATGAAAAGTAGGCTTACTTATTTTTAAATGGAAAATCAGGTCAAAGGGTGCGTCAGGCTTAAATAAACGATGCTGACGATGAGAATAGCAAAACGATTGTTTGTTTACGATAGTGTCTAAATCACAGGTGTGAGGTGGCTCGAGGTGCAAGGTAGTGTTGTCGAAGGACGCCTCTGAACCGTTGCTCCTGAAAGCTGGCTGTCTGTCTCCTGAGTGCTGCGGAGGGATGGAGGGAGAGGATAGTCTTCTATTCGAAAATTTCGAACCAGTGATGGAAACAGTGATGAAAGAAATCAACGAATTTGAGCTTACTGACTTGACCGGAACATGTTACAAGAAGTAACAAACTCTGAATGCTTCATGGAAATAGTTCTGGAATAAGTTGTCGGGACAACAATCTCTGTGCGTCAACAATAGTAGAATGCCGTTTCAAAACTGCATGAGCCTCCTTTGAAGACTTGTATGGAGATGGATTGTATTGACAGCAGAAAGTTATCATGTTCTTTTCTACCAACAAAACCAGCGATCCGGAGACACCCTGCGTTTTCAAAGACAGGACGCAACCAAGATAAATTTGTGAAGCAGACCATAATTCTTAAGGGAGGTATATCATTTAGGATCAGCCTATAACAGTTTTATTTGCATTTCCCTTTAAAATATACTAACATCACTGATGACCTATAGTTTCCATGGCGTCCAGGTCTCTCATACATTGACCGATGACAGACGTATAGTTACACCGTATCGCCGTATTTCACAACTGAACTCTAACAATGGCCGAGAAAAGGAAATTGTGTCTGACACTGAATGTTCGGATCAGAGCGTTTGATTAAGTACATATCTACACACAATCACTAGCTAAAGGTCGATCGTGTGATTAGGTGTCAAGAAGAGCGTAGGTCAAAGTTCACACTATGTATCGATCAAAAACTTCTTTAACATCAAGTATGATGTATGGCTTGCCTGAATCCTTTGATCTCTTCTTTGTCACCTCAGTTTTTGGCAGAGAGACAGCAGACACGGACGACGAACTGACTACTTATGTTCACAAGACGAACAGACTGAGTATTATAACGAGCAACACACACTCATACCCACAGACGACAGGGATGCAGGCAGGCATGGATATAAAATGTCATGAAATCGATGTCAAAACTATTTTTCACTGATGCCGAAGAGATTGTTAGAAAGGCGGAATGGATAAGCTAAGGATATTCTCAGACTAAAATATAAAGAAAACAATGATATTAAAATTACATTGATTCTCTTTCGACCAAGTCAATGTCTAATTCTCTTTGACGGCTGCACAGGTGCTACACAGACAGACAGACAGACAGACAGTGTCGCGTCACCACCCCCTGGCCGCCGGAAGATGCATGCCCGAAGTCCGCTCGCACAGCCGGAGACGAACGCGCAACCCCCTCCGCTCGGCCGGAGACGGCTTGCTGACATACCATTCGAACCACAGGCTGAGCGCAGACCACACAACAACGATGACAAAGACAAAATCTACAAAACAGACAGGTTTATTAACTAAACATAAGATAACACTAATAGGAGGCAAGCATCAAACATAATTCACAATACAAGAGTTGCCCTGTGCACAGGCATGTTACAGTAGGCAAAGAAGAAAAAAAAAACCAAACAAAACAACAAGGGAAGACCAACCACCCGCACGCACTGCTGGGTGGCGAGTCGAATGTCCGCTCAAGGTGCTCGCTGGCGGCAGCCTGCCCTCTCTGGCCCGCGTGCCGCTACAGCGGTGACCCCCCCTCTCTCCCTCTGGACCAGCTGTCCCCCCCTCGGTTCTCCCGTCCGGGTAGACCTTGGTCACGTGAGTCCCTGCTCGCCGGCCTCCACCCTAGGTACTCCCTCGATGGCCAGGCCGCACACTCGCGCAGCAGGGTCCCGCTCACGCGCCGACGAGGCGATGAAGGCGCAGGGTCGACACAATGGCGGACATTAGCGCGAAAGGCAACGTGCAGAAACGACGACATGGACGAAGAGCAAATCCAACATGAAGAATATGAAGAAAAACGTAGAAAATATACAAAAAAGCCTGTAAAGAAAAACAATTCATTCAATCAGCAGGCGGCACTCTAAACACTGCTCAGTGTCTAATAACATCTTCCAGCATAAGTGTACATACATGTGACCATTAAAACGCCGGTCCTTTAAACATACAAATCCATTAATAAAAAACCGGGTGCGCGCCCCATGCGCCGCGACCCGGCCACAAATTCTACCCTAACATGGTGAGGCACAAAGTCTTACACAAAAAAAAAAAAACGTAAACGTAACTCGAACGTGTAAAACCCCTCTCACTCGCACTACCAATGCTGACCCGGGCTCTATAGACTAGAATAGTGTGGAACTCAAAGAAGATAGGCTCTGCTCACCCAAATCGGCTTGTGATGATGAGAGACCAGCGCCGGCCGCTAGGGCCACGGTCCTCCACCGTCCCCCACGTCCGGCGCCCTCCGTTGCTGGATGAAGACTCTCCAGAAAAGACAGAAAAACGCGCCAAGGACCCCAACGCGCGCGAAAAGCAAAGAAACAGACAAAGAGAAAGGGGGGGGGGGTTGCTGTCCCATCCCGAAAGAAAAAGATACCTGTGACGCCGCGAGTCAGGGCTCTTGGGCTCGCGAGACGGATAGGGTTACACAAGGACCCGGTAAACCGTCCCTTGATTCTCCCCATACGTACGTACACACCCAGCGACAGGCCATCACAGTACGGAAAGCACAACACGGACAGCAGAAAAATCGCCGACACGCGACATATCCCCCTCCTTAAGACGAAGCCTCGCGAAGTTTCCAAACCATCGCGTGTCAAGATTGAAGGCGAGCCCTAAAAAGGAAAACCACTCACAGAGTGCCACGCCCACAAACGGGCAGAAACTCAAAACCAGACCAAACCATCAAACCTACCCTCGCTGCTAGCAAGCCTAGACAACATCAAAACTCAGATCCCTCCTTCCAAAGGGAATACAAAGATGGAGCCTATTCCAGACTCGTAGTGCAAAACAAACAATCCAACCTGAATGCACGACGGCCAGGCCTCCACGACCTTACGGAACAACAACCGCCTACGCGACATCAGAAAAAAAAACCAACGATCCGCAGACAAGCGTACAAGCAAAAAAAAAAAAAAAAAAAAAATCTCAAAAAATTCGGCAACCACACCTATTCACATACAAGAACGTTCGTGCACGCCCAACTCATGACACGCCCTCTTACTATATCCTAAGTAGAACTCTCTACTGACCCCAGACGGCCAGTGACGCGTTGCTTCTGCCGCACGCAGAACACGCCGGAGAAGGTGGAGCCGCTCCAGGACACGTCCCCACCCCGGGGAGAAAAAAGGCACACAGCCCAGTCCTGAGCGCCACGCAGGGCTCGAGATGCGGGAGGGACGCACCACCACAGGGAAGCACACAGCAAGCCCTGGGTACATCAACATCTCCTCGCACCGACACTCTTCTCTATCACTGCCGCCACTCCATACCTGCCCGCTCTCGACATCGGACGCGAGTTCCCCATCACTCCTCTACCACTCCTCTATCTGCAGCAGATTCCTATCCTGAAGAAACGGCTCTCCGTTTCCAGCCAGCCTTCGCTTCTCGCCCTCTTCGGCCGGCTGCAGTGACACGGCACTGCCACTCAGTGCCCGCGCCTTCCCAAGACCTACGTCTCCAACCTGCAGTCGCCTACTCTCCGCTTGAACGCCTCTGGCCTGGCTCCCCTGGATACTAGGAAAATCTAAAACTCCTATTCCTCCTCTCTCACTCACCTCTAGAGGAACACAAACAAACCAACAAAAAACTCCTTCCCACTGGCCTCAACGCCAGTCACTGCTCCACTAACCTCTTTCTCGCTAGCATTCATTCCATATACCGCGAGTTCAACTCCTCTCGCTCCCTGACCAAGACAGGACTAAAAAGAAAAAGAAAAACCCTAATAAACCAAGGTTAGCTGGCATCCCACCAACCACTGAGCTGCCAGAACAGACAAAAGAGACAACCTACAGTCCCAACGAAACACAAGAGGTACCGCAAGAGCACGTACCGCACTGGAAGGACAGGCAAACCTTTGCGCAGTCCGTTACAACAAAACAAAAGAAACTTGGGCGAGCGTGCCAAGGTTCCACACCATCAGTCCTCCCAGCCCCAATAAAAAACTCACATTCTCACACACTGTGCACTAACTGCACACAAACCCAAGCTAAATACAAAGGACGTTACAAAACAGGACAAGTCTACGCTCAAGGGTTCGAGGATATTAGGGTAGGGTGTTACCCCGCATCTCCACCATTTGTCGCGTTACCGCCCCCTGGCCGCCGGAAGATGCATGCCCGAAGTCCGCTCGCACAGCCGGAGACGAACGCGCAACCCCCTCCGCTCGGCCGGAGACGGCTTGCTGACATACTATTCGAACCACAGGCTGAGCGCAGACCACACAACAACGATGACAAAGACAAAATCTACAAAACAGACAGGTTTATTAACTAAACATAAAATAACACTAATAGGAGGCAAGCATCAAACATAATTCACAATACAAGAGTTGCCCTGTGCACAGGCATGTTACAGTAGGCAAAGAAGAAGAAAACAGAAACAAAACAACATGGGAAGACAAACCGCCCGCACGCACTGCTGGGTGGCAAGTCAAATGTCCGCACAAGGTGTTCGCTGGCGACAGCCCGCCCTCTCTGGCCCGCGTGTCGCTACAGCGGTGACCCCCCCCCTCTCTCCCTCTGGATCAGCTGCCCCCCCCCCTCACTTGTCTCTCGTCCGGGTAGACCTTGGTCACGTGAGCCCCTGCTCGCCGGCCTCCACCCTAGGTGCTGATGGCTAGGCCGCACACTGGCGCAGCAGGGTTCCCGCTCACGCGCTGACGAGGCGATGAGGGCGCAGGGTCGACACAATGGCGGACAGTCACACAAAAGGCAATATGCAGAAACGACGACTTGGACGAAGAGCAAAACCAACATGAAGAATATGTAGAAAAACGTAGGGAATAGAAAAAAGCCTGTAGAGAGAAACAGTTTACCCAATCAACATACGGCATTCCAAGCATTACTCAACTTCTAATAACATCCTAGTACAAATACACAACTATGACCGGCCTGGTCACGAAACCGCTTGCTCAATAAAAAAAATGTCCTCATACAGCTACATACATTTCACCGTCAGACCATTGGCCCTTGATTCACAAATTCATACGTGGAAAAACGGGGGCGCTCCACAAGCGACGCGACCCGGGCATCACAAATTCTACCCTAACATTGTGAGGCACAAAGTCTTACACTTAAAAAAAACGTGAACATAACTTGAACGAATAAAACCCCTCTCACTCGCACTACCAATGCCAACCCGGGCCCTAAGACTAGAATAGTGTGGAACTCAAAGAAATAGACTTTGCTCACCCAAATCGGCTTGTGATGAGAGACCAGCGCCGGCCGCTAGGGCCACGGTCCCGCACCGTCCCCCACGTCCGGCGCCGTCCGTTGCTGGATAAAGACTCTCCAGAAAAAACAGAAAAACGCGCCAAGGACCCCACGCGCGCGAAAAGCAAGAAAAAGACAAAGAAAAGGGGGGAAAAAGCCAAAGAGAGGAGGGGTTCCCTGTCCCGTCCCGAAAAGAAGAGACCTGTGAAGACCCTGCGAGCAGCGGACGCGCGACGACGACGCCGCGAGTCAGGGCTCTTGGGCTCGCGAGACGGATAGGGTTACACAAGGACCAGGTAAACCGTCCCTTGATTCTCCCCATCCGTACGCACACACCCCGCGACAGGCCAACACAGTACGGGAAGCACAACACGGACAGCAGAAAAATCGCCGACACGCGACATATCCCCCTCCTTAAGACGAAGCCTTGCGAAGTTACCAAACCATCGCGTGTCAAGATTGAAGACAAGCTCTAGAATGGAAAACCACTAACAGAGTGCCACGCCCACAGATTCCGTCACGGCACCGCCCCCGATGTCGCCGGATGCAAGTTCGCGACCGCTCCTACAGCTTGTCCAAACGCACAACCACTTGCCGTGCCAGAGACGGCCCGCGACAGACAGACAGACAGACAGACAGACAGACAGACAGACAACAAGCGCGTGCCACACACATGCTCTGAACTATTCTCGACTTGTTGACAGGCACCGTGCAGCCGGACAGCCAACATCAACATCCGGAGAAGCCCTGGCGACAGAAAAAAAATGAGAGAAGGGGAAGAGAGAAGTCATGACTAGCTTTCTCACTTGTTTTTCTTGTACGTGCCACCGGCTTCATGAAATGGGACCGGGAAGCAGGAATGAGAAAGCTGATCGCTGGAACGGCGACAGAACGCTGCCAACGGCCGGACATCAATGACATCGCGAACCTTGACCTCGCCACACCGAGTGCGTCTGTCTTGGACTGCGGGCAGGAGGAGGGACCAGGAGGAGAGGATGCTGGCTAATAATGTGCAGTAATAAAGGCTGCTTCCGCTTTAGTCGGGCGCCGCCCTGACAGGGTCAGCCACCCAGCTGCGGCGTCTAGACGGGAGGACAGCTTGACGCGCTCCTAAGGGTCGGCCAGGTAACGGAAATCAAAGCTTGTTATCGTGATGATTTTCTCTCAGGTAATTCCTCTCCCCCGCCCTCATTACGTTAAGAATATTTGGAGGGTTGGGTGTATATACAAACATATTTACCTTGACTAGCACAGCTGACAGGTGGTGGTTTATATTGGTCCGCTGGTACTGATGGTAAGAGAAAACAAGTGGACAGACGAAGAGCATGATTGTCCAAGGCTTACCGTATAGAGCTCGGGCCACATCTGTCGTTTCAAAATAAATTAATCCAGCTTAAAGACCACCGCAAATTCAAAAATGAAAGAAAGTACATGAACCGTCGCTGCCGATGCACTTTTTCAAATCATACTTTCTAATTTCGTGCTGAAATTTTAAACTTTATGTTCGTGTGAGGTTTCAGAAAGGCATACTTATAGGCTCTAGCATGATTCTAGAAAAAATATACACCACAAAAATTGAAGCAAAAGAAAGGGGAAGGTTTCAAATCTTGATACTTTAATATCAAATGATGGCTTTATGGTTTGCTTGTTGTCTTAGAAATGTCAAAATGACATGAGAGGCAGCTTCCGCCCACCAAAGGACAATAGACGAGTGACTAGTGGCCATCACGATAATCGATGAAAGCAGAGGATATATGAGAGAACAGGATTCTAATGTAGACAAAATTGCACTCTTTGGGGGAAAAAAATGCGACAAAGGACATCCAATAGTAAGAGAGGACAGCACCAGGAAGGGACAGGCTACTTGTGAAGATGAAGTCGGGCTTACGATCAGGACTGTCTTTATCTATAAAGCTGTCAACTCCGAAGCCTTGGCGGGAAAAAGTAAACACCAGCCACTAATTAAAAAACTGGTTGTACAAAAAGGCTTAGACAAAAAGAAACCTTTAAATGGACTGTTCTATCGATGTTTTGTCGCTGAAGTCATGAAATACCTTGTCAGTAAGGGACTGTTATTTTACAGGGTTTTCCCATCACACAATGCCACTTGAATTCAACGCCGAAGGACTGAATGTGGTCTGTTTGTCCCAAACACATTTCTAATTCAGCTTCTAGATCAGGGGTTATAAGTATCTTTAAGAACACGGTCTTCTATGGGAAAGATTGTCTACTCTAGTTGAGGACGCCGATAGTAAGAACATCAGGAAAGTCATTGACGATGACACGTTGCCATAGGAAACGCCACCTAAGCAATTATGGACGAAAGAAAACTTTCTTGAGAAAAATGTGACTTTCAAAACCTCTTTCAAACAAAAATCACCTTACAATTTCCACAATGCAGTATACAATACAAATATTCAATCTGATTGCTTACTTTCCGCGCATTCATACCTCGCACATCTAAAAAGTATATTACATACAGTCTTGATATACAGCTTTGCTGCCATTGTGCATAAGGAGTCTGTGGCTTCCGTTTGTTTGTTTGTTGGTTTTTACTATTTCCTAGATATTGACGAATGAGAATAGTAATTATTTGTGGTGTATGTAATGAAACTTTGTGTACTCCCTCCTTCATGCCTTGTTAACAAAGTTTATTATAAGTTCATAATGGAAAATATATCACCATTAATTTTAAGCTGAAGGGAGATGTGATGGTGGAGAGTAATTTAAACTCCGCAGAACTGGACATTTATCAATAAAAAAATAACACCCGATTTATAGAGTTTCTTCTACCCCAACAGAACTGCATAGAACCCAAGAGCATGAACATGGGTGGCGTTCGCCTTTAAAGGCTTATGGACATCTGTCCTGGCTGTCACTAGTTTCTGTGTCAACAAGACTCCCCCACACAATGACAAAGACCATTTATTTTTCACTCCCATTCCCCACCTACCATCACCAACCTCTTTGGAGGAAAGGTAACTATTGTCTGTTGACGACGTACATTATTGACAAGTCATCATCGAGGACAGACATGAGAAGGGATGACACAATTTCTGGATAGCGGATACAGAAGCAGGAAACATCTATCGTGTGGGAATCGTCTATATCGTCCAGACCATTACACCCAGGCTGTATCTGAAAGCTCTTTAGGGGATTCACAACTCAGCTTTGAAGTTGAAACTAACGAAGCCAGAAGACGCTACGTGGATTGTCTGGGGCCTTACCTGACTTGGTTATTGGACAGGTGAGCGGCGTCCAGCGGCGCAGCGTCTGCGTGTCATTAGTGCTTGCATCTACCCAAGTAAACGTCAGGTTGTGCCAATTACTGTCGACGAACGAGTAAGCACGAGGTTGATTCTTATGACGTCATATCGCCGGAAACGGTTTAATGGTGACGGGGTGGGCAACAACAGTGTCTGACGTCATAGACGGCCATATTGGACATGAATAAGAAAAGAAAGTGAGCATGTGAGACTCTGTGTGTGTGTCGGGTGGGTGCTGGCGTGGACAACATTATAAGGTCAGACAGAAAGGTATAAAAACACTAACCCTCGAGACAAACAAGTCGGCAGACAAAAATGAGAACCAACGATCTGAGTCAACGTCTTTTTTCCCGTAGTGGTGAAAAGAATAAATCAAAGAATGAGGAATTCCTATACATATGTGTATGCTTGGGTATAATTATGCATGCATGTATGTGATACATGCGAACACGCGTGCCTGCGTGTCTTTGCATGTGAACTATCTGTTTATCTGTGCGCGTATATTCACGCTACAGTGCGGGTGCATACCCGAAGAAATCACACCTGTTTGATATTACTTTAAGAGAGAGTGGCCGTCAGGTGAGTAATGATATCAATATCCACCAGCCGGGGAGATTGGGAAGGAGCCGGGGCACTCAGGTGAACCAGCGAACCATGTATCACAGACTGGCTGTCAGCCTCAGCCTCGCACTGATGTTGCTAATTGATGCGATATACGTCCTCTACGCCCAGTGAAGACACCTGGCCTGGTAAAAGATGTTGAGATAAGAAATTTCGTGGTTCTGAGAGGGTAAGGAGAGAGGAACTTAGCAGAAGATTTTTTTTAATAAATTCAGTTTTAATGAACCGAATATTACAGCTGTGATATTAAATCATATTGAAAAAGTTCTAAGAGACCAGGTCAGCTAAGGGAGATTTCTAGGAACTAAACTTTTGGACAGATTCTAGAATAATCAGTGTTAGAGAAAGTCTTCTAAAGTCAGCTGAATTGATATTACAATCAATGGTACTGAAAAACAATGTCAAAGTATTCAGACCTAATAAGAGATGGTAAATTTAATAGAAATAAAATTAGAACTCAAAGACATAAAATACAGAAATACTGTGGGGGTTTTTTTCAATAAAAATTTTGTTTCGCTATTAAAAATGAGATTTCTCTGATGTAGCCGAGTTGTGAACAGAAACTATCTCTGCAAAATCTGTTGATTGCAAGTCCGTTCTGCAATTAATTTATCATGTCTCCCTTTCCTTCCCTTCCCTCCAACGAAAGAACGATGTCATGTTATTAGGCATGCACTAATTAAAATGGATGTGTTTGCACTCTCCCCATGATTTCAGGTGTAATTTTAAGTAAGAATTACAGGCAAGGAATACATATTGAAAATAACAACTCACTTTCACAACACAGCTAAGAACTAAACTCAATTTTCTCGTTTGCCTTTTTTTTCTTGTTTTTCTCACTCACACACTCTCTCATCTCTCTCTCTCTCTCTCTCTCCCTCTCTCTCTCTCTCTCTTTCCTTTGATATTATTGTAAATAACAAATTTTGCAAATGTAAGCATTGAAAATAACGAGTGCAAAGGGGTTGTAAATAAAAAGGGGATATTACCCTGTTGTGAGCTCTTCTTTTCCGATGGTCGAAGGAATCAACAGCTTTGTCTTGTTTCCTTTATATAGTCCTCTTCTTTCTTCCTTATTATATATATATATACCTATCCATTTGTCTGTCTGTTTACCTGTTTTGTTACAATCTTCCGGTTGACCTCTCTATGCATTACCATCCTACAGTAAACAAACGTTCCAAAGAGCAGTATTCACAACAAACGAACTTTAAAGACCGACAGAACCATTCATTAACAATCCCCCGTTCAAACATCTACGTGCGAGGCACATTGTTATTGTAGACTTTTCTACTTGTTTTTCTTCTTCATTTGATGTGGCCGCCGTCACTTCCAGTCACGTGATATTGATACAGCCATTCCTGATGCGAGCTGAGCGACTTCCGGTAGAAAACATCGAACATCGGAGCGTCGTCGGTCTAATCAGCGCAGCTTTTCAATGGACGGCGCAAGGTTGCTATCCATCAATATTAACAATCCGCGAGAAAACAACACTCACACCTTCCCCCTGTTAGAAGCCATGAGCTGCAGCGTGCACCCGACCTGTTCACGTCACGTGATTGTGGGGTCAAGAAATGTGCTCTGGACGGTAGTGTTAGTATGTGGGATGACCTGGGGATCATCATATATGTCATCATGTATCCTTTCCAAGCACACTTGGAATTAATTGGTACTTTTGCTTAAGGAATGAAGTTACGACGAACGTATACTTGACCCATGACCCTGTAGGTTGTTTGGATGTTTGAGAACAGCTTTCATCCTCCTTCCTTGCTTATTCATTTAAATCCCGTTTTATTTGTAAATTCCATTTTTCTTGCTTGCTTAACTTTCCATTGTTCTTTCCTTCGTTAGCTCTCTTTATTTTATTTTATATCTCTTCTTGCTTTCATTCTTCCTCTCTCTTTCTCTTTTCACAATCTGTAGTCACAGCTTAACCATAAAGAAAATTCTAAGATGTTAAAAAACGATTCAAACTGTAACTGTGTAGTCTTAGCAGCCCTACTGTTCTCACTAAACATTGAGTGGTTCGAACTTCCTGTTATTCACATCAAAAGAACTCCCTTACAAATAATTTCATCTCAGAGCTATTTTTCTTGCCATCGCTACCACCACAAAGCCCGTCAAGAACAGCCGGCATCTGGAATCCTCAAAACATCGGACACAAATGATGACGCAAAGAAAACCTTCAAGGATGTGGTCCAGTACAGAAGGGTTGCTCTGATCTTACACTGCATGCAGTCAGGTTTCATTTCGTCATGGAGCACAACTTTTGAAGTCACTTTTTGTGGGAAAAAATTCTGTCGAATCTTATTGCCGAGGGTTTTTAAACAGCGTCATTATATCCGCAATCTTTCTTGTTTTTGCTCTTTTGTTTTCAGCTCAACAAAGCCGTACTTCAAAACTCAAGGTTTGTTGCAAGGACTAATTTGTAAGGACTCCAAGCTTGTTTGTTAGAATGCGAAGAAACATTTATGTAAATACTTTGCTTGAACTCTTGATGGTATTTGTTTCAGGATGTCTTGATGCAGGAACTTCTATCGTGGCCACTCCATGGAAGTCACGTGAAAATTGCGTGACTCAAGTACAACATAGTTTCAATCCAGGTGATAGAAAGCATTATTTTATTTTTTTTTACCCTAAACATACATTTTTTAGATAAATAAAATCGTATTTGTTTTTGAATGTGTTGTCCCTCTGCACACAAAGTACTGATGTAAATAAACAAGTAAACCTCTTCATTACTGTCAATCAGTTCCATCCGAGTTTCAATAATAATGTCGTCTATAATGCTGAAGCTAATTTTTGTGAAACGAGTGGGAAAACACATTTACACGGGAAATTACAGACCAGAAATATTGTTACTCTCCGAGAGTAAAGTCGAGGAATTCAGTTTCTCGTCAGCTCCCGTGTGGCAGCCAGCGGCCCAAGGGCAGTAACTGAAGCTGAAAGCGATGCTTGTTTATCTGTTGATCCAGCATCTACACCTGTAGCAGTCCTTCATCCTCACTGCTTTTACTCTCAAGCGTAAAACCGACATTAAACCGTTGTTTTGGTTTTGTTTTAAAATGTTATTTTTCTTGGTATTGAAGTAACATCGATCTCGTGAGTTTGTTCCCAAGCAAAACTCAGGAGAAGTCAGCAGCGATTGGCTAGCGGGAACGAGGCTTCATCCCCTTGTGGCAGATGTCCGCAGGAATGCTGACCCTGATACAGTCATGAAATCGATGATCGGAGGCTGTGAAGGTTTTACATGCGTGTCATCCAAAGACGGCCTTCTTACACAAAACGAAACAAGGAGAGGTTAAGAAAACTTCCTTCTGTCTGAACATGTGAAGATACCTGTGTTTTTATACAGGTGAGGCGAAGCCTGGTCACAGCATCACCGCAAGGACCTGTATACTTGCAACAAGCTACTTGATCGAACAGAACCTGAATTTTTTTTTTAATCAGAAAAATAAAATTACAACATACAGAGCCTGATGTCAGGAAGAATTCTAGGACAAAGAAGCAAAATCAGATTGTAGCTGTCGTTACACCTAATTGCTGCACGGACAAGAGCTTGCTTGCATTTGTGATTCGGTTTCTTTGGATACCAAACTGAAATAAATGACAGGTCCTGCTTCCTTCCCTTGCATTCACCTTATCCAGATATAGCACGATTAGCAGCAGTACGACTATTTTCTTTCGGTAGACACTCTTATTGGAACACATCAGCGAGCAAAGCAAGAAATAAACCAGAGCTGCCACACCGAAAACACGGTTAACGGAAGTTTTTCCTGCACGAAGTAGGTCTGACATGCGCAGTGCCGCTCGTAAAGGGTAACATCCGCAGGCTATGACACTGTGATAAAGTGAAAGAACTCCCCCACAAACTGGAGTGCCACCCATGGGACATCATGAAGCCGGTCTGATAACAAGGCCTTGGACAAAGAGTAGGTCATGTCTGGAACTGTGGCAAGTAATAAAACATGAAAATCACAGCTACAATACAAGAGAAGGATATTTTGAATGGTGACAGGAACGAATAGGTAAGCCTAGATGATAAAAATTGAGCAGGACCAGTAGGAAAATTCGCCAACGGAAAAAAACAAAAATGGAGACAAAATACTCCTAGAATGTTCGCAAAGCCGGACCGAGTGCCAGAGAAAAGTGTGAGGAAAAGAAGAGAATTGATAAATAAGGACAAAAGCCTAGTTACTTTACACACTATCTGAGCCCCCCAGTTACACATCCCAGTGAGCTCCTACCCCCAGTCACATTGCACAACAACTGTCTGATCTCCGTCATATCACCAACTTATGGACTGCTGGCAGACGCTTTTTTCCAGTTAACTACTAAAACGAGGCAGGAGCATACAAAGCTTCCGGTTTAGTCACATTCCTTCTTGAGGCTCGCCGAGACTAACAGCAGAGAACTTCGCAAGAGACTAAGTGTTGGTCTCGGCAGACAGACAGCAATCCACCCACACATGTCCGTGGTCATATTATTCAATAAACGAGTGAACCCCACTCATATGGCACAGTAACCTCCTGACCCCATTTTTATTTCGCATTCACGTCTGCCCCCAGTTCGCTTATTACACAAAAGCATCTGACCCCAGTCTCTGTATTACACGAGAAGCACCTGACACGTGGCTGCAGTCCTGTCAACTCCGACTATAATTTTGAAGGAATAAGATTCACAAAACTTAAAGCAGGCTGACTATGGAGGCAGGATCAGGTCACGTAGTTTACGTTGTGACGAGGGCTGGGCGTGTCGAGAGCGCCTGTCGACAAGCACGTAACGCTGCACCTGCGCCAATAATTAAACAGTTGTTCCACGAGGCAACAGCGAACGTCAGCAACAAAAATGGCTGTATCATCTACAGATGTGAAGCAACTAAACCACTTAATTTTTTTGTCTCTGTATTTTTTTTCTTTTTCTTCTTTGATCTCTCTCTCTGCACGTCTGCCCTTACATTTCTTGCGTCCTCGTGTGTGTGTGTCGGGGGGTGTATGTACGTGCGTGTTTAGATGTGTTTGTGTGTGTCCGTTGTTTGTCTGATTACCTGGTGCCTGGACTAATCACATCTACTGTGGTTGTTCGGTTGATAGGTCTAACGACAGGTGTTTATGTCATCGTGCACAGCTCATCCCCCTGACCAGTGAAGTCGAAGGGAGGGACGGAGGGGGAGTAGGAGATGAAGCAGATGACAGGGCTCTCCATTTCCGTCTGTTGTCCTCTGCGTGACCCACTCGAGGCTATCTAATCAACTGCACTCTTTGGTGGCTCACAGGGGGCAGGTCAAACCTGAAACTCTAATGCATATTTTTCTTCAATTACAAATTCGTACACACTCACACACTCACTAGCACACATTTGAGAGCAAAGATTCATCAAGCATCACTAGCAAGCTATTTTATTTGTTAATTTTGTGTTATTAAAATTGACTATTGTAAATAAAAGCGCAACTAACAAAAAAATCGAAAAGACAGATTACTTTAAAGAAAGCTCATCTTTATAATTTAACTTAATTTAAGTTCGTGTAAGGCTTTCTCATTAGTCTCTTGGAGTTTCATCGGAAAGGCAGTTAGGGGGCTGAGAAGCCAGTACCTGCATTTCTGCAACACTTCAACACATTTTCTCCCGAGAGATGATTCTTTAATTACAGGCCTGCCAATCTCTTCATACTTCGATTGCAGCTTTATTTCAAGGCAGAATAAATTAGAAGAATCTTAAAATACCTTCATTGATGAAAGAGCGTGTGTGGGGTGGAGTGGCGGTGGTGTGGGTGGAACCAGCAGAAAACCTGTATTTCTTTCTGTAAAAAGTGACCTGCAAGTACCCACTACTCATGTTTCATGTCCATGTTCCTTCTCATTCAGCACGACGGTGACGAGTTATCGGAAATGTCATTTTTATTATTACAGGCTTCATCATGTGGGTGCCACCCGATAAACCGTCTAAACGACAATTTAATGTGAACAAATGATGTATGTTTCATGAAGTTTATTTTCTGATATTTCTTTTTTTTTATCTCAGCTTCCTGTTTAAGGGAGGTCACTACGAAACACGTCTTTTAAAATTGGATATCCAGAAACTCGGTTTTCACTCTCGTGCACGCACCTGTTTAGCTCTCGCCGTGCACACGTGACCGAGACTTGCGCGCTTGTGTAAGCCTGGGTGCACGAGACTGTCCGTGTGCACGTGGGTAGAGGGTGGTTGTGGTGGGGTGTGGGTGGGGAAGAGAGTGATGTGTTTTCGTATGGTGAACAGGGGTATGGCAGGAGTGAATGAGTGGGTGGTTGGAGAGGTCGGTGAGTCAGCTCCGGCTTTCCCACCAGCTGAATAGGCTTTATTCGGGTACTTGGGTGTTTCTCACGCGATTTTGGTCTTTATGTTGAATGACCCGCAATATATCGTACTATAACTGTAACTCTTGATCACATTTTTCAATCAGTTGGTATACTAATATATTAAACCATACCCGAAGCTAGTATGACTTTAATTGTATTTATCATCCGACATCCTGAACCCAAACAACTGTGCCTCTGTTAAGTAACAATCCTCTCAGCTTTCAGTGAACATCTACCACCATCGTACAGTTAACTAACGGGTGTGATGTTGTGCAGCTACCCACTACCTATACCCCGTGTCCTCAGGTCAAGTACCCCATGTGCTACCTACTGAGGTACCGTTAAGTAACGCATATCTTAACGGTGCCCACGTGAATCGCAAACATCCACGCGAAGACTAAGAGATGTTTTAACGAGGTAATAAATCTGTCATAGATTATCTCTCTCACCCCTCCTCACTGTAGTTTATTTTTTTCCCACCGACACGGGAGGTATAAAATACGGATTGGATTGTAGGCTTGTAATTTCTGTCATCATGCCATGACACGAGGAGCAGATAAGAATGTGATAGCCAGCTTCATCAGTCGCAGCATATGAAGAAAATAAAATTTACACGAGTGTTTCTGAATAAGGAAGATGAACTGCTGTTACATGAGCTGTTTGCATGCGACTACAACCTCACCCTGATTCCGGCTTCTCACCAACAAGCTCCGGATTGTTGCTGATGATGTTGCTGATGATGTTGCTTCCTGGTGGTCTCGGTTACACGTGTGCGTCCATTGCTCTGTGTGTCTTTAAATGACCGAGAGTTATGCACATCTGTCTATCTGTCTGTGCATCAGTTTGTTGCTAGTGACCTCGTCTAATAAACATGCCTTCTTGAATTAGTCCATGTTTGATATTTGTGTCTGCACATCTATTTTGTCTACTGCATGCGGATATAGATATAGACGAGATAAACATGAGTTATTTGGACCTGTTTTCTAGAGCTTTGGTCAAAATATTTATCCTCCTTCTTCTAACAGTCGTGGAGTTTGAAGAAGGTCCCTTGACATTAGTAGACCATGGAGCACGAGGTATAGTCCTGACACTCACCTCCTGCCTCTTATACTCGTTGGCGGACAACGTTCCTGAAAAATTACTTGACAAAACTCGACGTTGCCTCCCTTTGACGCTGCGTTATTACCGCCCTTGTCTTTTCTTACTGCAGGAATGAGACCTTGGCACTAGAAGACTTTAATAACCAGGCAGGATTTGTGGGAGTTGCAGAGAGCAACATTAATTGAACATGAAGGGATTTTTTAGTCACGGCCGACATGGACAGGAGCAATTTCCAGACCATAATTTCAGTCAGCGACATTTCATTCCCACCAATTTAGATACACGTACTCATTCATTTTGGGCAAACATTTTGCTCTTGTGGTTGCCTGCCCTTCCTTCAGGTTCTTCAGCGCTCATATTTCTTGTCATCTCCACTTCCTCTTCCTTCTCCTCCTTGTTATCATTGTCGTTATTATTATCACAGTCATTTACATTCTTTGTGACAAGTGTCGGTGAAAGATTTTTTTGGTTTTATTTGTTGATTTGTTGCTGTACACGTACTTTCTATACACATCAAGCAAAAGAATAACAGAAATGAGTGAATGGTAGGTAATGGAGGAGGTAATGGTGGTGGATCTTGCTTTCTCTGTTTTCTCTCCCCCTTCTCGATCACTTTCTTCTCCCCCTCTCATACGCCCTCTCTCTGTAATGAACTCTCAACATTGCCTTTGTCAAAATTTATTGTAATATTCATATTCACAACATGTGATGACTTGCCGAGGCCTCTTATTCCCTAATTGTAAGTCTAGCACCAGGATATGCAATGAACTTGCAAAAAGATTTAAAGCCTCAAAGCTTCTTCTAGGGTCCCTGTGAATATGAGTTAATAACTGACTCTTTTGTTCATAGTCGACTCCGTTCTCTGATGATATCATGCCTTATCATTATGTTATTCTATAATTTAGTAAATTCTTATCTTTTATAGAGTACTAGGTCAGCTTTTGCGCTATTACCCAAATAAGTTAAAAAAAAGGGTAAAGGTCTTCCCCTAACTATTGCAGGTCATTGAGGAGAGTGTGTTGGAAACCTTATTTTTCTTGGAGTCAGCTTTTTGCGAGAGCAGTGTCCATCTCCTCTTCCTCTCACTACCTTATCTTTCTCTAAACATTCATGGAGTCAGGTACACATTCCAGACAACCGGATTGACTGGTGAAAGTTTACTGCGCTACACTGGTATCGAACCGGCATGCCTTTACACCAGTGCTCCGACCTCACCTATCCACTTCTCCATTACTCATGTAAGTTGCCATATATAATACAACACTTTCAGAAAAAAAAAACTTTTGGCATTCTCTCTTTCCTGTCTTTATCTGATTCCCTTGGATGTAGTTTTTGTATTTCTCCTGTCGTAGGCGAAAGGTCAAGGAGGTGTTGTAGACCATACAGTCTGATGGCGCGATGCGGCTTCACCCAGTCTCTGGTATCGCAGACTTGTGTTAGAATTTCCTCTCTGATTATTGCACTTTCATTTTGGATTGACGTTGTGGATGCCCAGGTTTCCATCTCGGGGTGTTCATTTAGCAGTCTCTTCGTTTCAGAAACGGCTTCTCCCCCTGAGCTAAAATGTTGTCCTGTCAGTTAACAGTTTCTACAGTGACGTGGAATCAATATTGAGAAAAATTTTAGTCCCCAGGAAATCGACCATTATATGAAGCATAAACAGCTTTGAAGCTGAGATCTTTCTGCTTTTTTTTTTCTTTTAGTCATCTGTTCTCACCTTATTCATTTTCTCTCGTTTGGACCGTTCTTGTTGTCTTTTCTTCGGTTGGTGTCTGCTTATGTCAATTTAATATCACTTTTTTGCTATTTTCCTGTTATTTTCAAATAAAAATATAGTGTGGACAATATGAGGTCTCCTATATCCCACGAGCATCTATTTAAAGGTAAAATTGTATTGACAACCAAGCTGTTACTTTAAGGACAATACGAACAGTTACTACTCCGACAGTTATATGTACAGTTAAATTCAGTTGATAAATGTATTGACGATTGTAATGTACCTCCAATAGCTTCGTGTTTATCTTTATTACGATGACAACAAGCAAATAGAATATTACAAGAATACTCCACTGTATGTTACCTTTCCATATGTTCCCTGTTTTTTTTCTATTTATATACTGTGCGACATATTTAGAAACTGACCTCACCCATAAGAACCAATACGACTTTACCACGTCTCACCGGCAGCGTCCTGCTTAACTATGGAGAAACTGAGGAAAACTGAGAAATGTAGCAGAGGAAGTGACAGACACAAGAATGGAGGAAAGGAGAGGAAAAAGAAGAAACTCAGAGCAATCGGTTTATTACAAATGAACTCTTCCAAAAACGCAACCTTTGAACACTTTATAATATTACAAAATATCAAGATGCTGATTTCCACAGAAAAGATGTGTTGAAACGAAAGGAACATCAATCACCAAACTGTCCGTTTATTCATCCGTCCAGCTTTTTCTGATTGCCTCCCCTGTATGCCGGTGTATCGTTCGATAACCTCCCCTGAAGAAGCCTGCTCTCCATTCACTTGTCTCGCCTGTCTCTCCCTCGTCCGATTACGTCCTCCGGTGACGAGCTGATCAAATTTGGACACCTTTCAGCGCCGCCCCTCGGCAGCAATGATCGCCAGGGAAAACCTTTTCCCTTTCAACCGGCAACGACCCGTGTCTTGTGCTGTCTTTGCTGGGTGTAGGCCAAGTAATTAGAGCCGCGCCTCTCCCTGCAGTCAATAGCACTAGGAAATGAAAAAAAAAACCGAGTGAGGAAAGGTGAGCCAAACAGAAGATAACTTTCGGTGCTTTTGTCTGAAAGGTTCAATAGAGTGAAAATTGTTTTTTAATCGTTTGTTTACTTTTTTGTCTTTCTGTTTCCCTGTTTTTTTTTTAATCTCTCTTTTAACCAATCACAGCACTTGCATAGCAAAAATGTTGGCGGAAAGATGCTGCTGCTGCTGCTGCTGTGATGAGGAGGAGGAGGAGGAGGAGGAGGAGGAGGAGGAGGAGGAGGAGGAGGAGGAGGAGAAAGGTGTCGGTGATCATATTAGCACTCATTGGAGTTTTTAAAAGATAAAATCATCGCAACAAACATTTTATGTTTTATCCTTTTGATCAAGATCCACACTAACGGCCAATACTAAATGGTTTCAGACGAAGCAGTACCTGACTTGGACATTTTTTCAGAGCTCAAAGTCGTGAAGTAGGGCAAAGTTTGATTTATGTCGCAGCATCAGCCGAGTGGAGGGACTCATACCCACGCACACTTTCCTTTTAAAGATTCAAACTGTCATGAATAAGCCGATGCTGGTCGAACAACCGAATGTGAAGGCGGTACATCGCTGACGTTTAGCTTTCAGATGAGGACATGCGCTGACCGTCACCTCCGGTGTAGGTGTGGGGTAGAGATGGATATCGTAATCAGCGTTTAGAAATCAATCAGCCTTATCTATTATTCAGCAGACAACTAATCAGCTACAATTTTGTTCATCACATCAAGTGAAGTCGGTGTAGACCGAAGGAATAATGTTCAAAACAGAAAGCGGAAGTACAAGCACGCATGCGCACTGCATCAACCTGCAACGTCCAAAATTGTTCTTATTCTTTGAATCGTGCGAAATATTTTAAGTTTCAGATTAATGACATGTTAACCTGTTCAACTTTAGTCTTGCATATCGGCTCAAAGTACCAAATGTCACATAATAATAATAATAATAATAATAATAATAATAATAATAATAATAATCATCATCATCATCATCATCATCTAGTACTGTTTGGCATTAGTTTGTATTGTCTCCCCCCTATTTCTTTGTGTCCTACAGAATGAGTAACAAGCACACACACACA